>VXAD01013448.1:126933-248101 GCA_013399195.1 Dicrurus megarhynchus
CAGGCTGCGGCGTGGCCGCGCCGCGCGCCCCCTGCCGGCGGGGCAGAGGAGGCGGCGTCCGCCTTTTCCGGTCCCTGCGTGTCTTTGCCTTTCTTCCAAAAGCACAAAGCCAAACGTTTCCGTAGCCGCCCGCTGCCCCATTTAAGAGAAATAATCCTGTGGTAATACACACCACAGCCTTTCACCTCCTCTCAGGACCCTGTACTCGATGCTGAGGCAGCCAGTCCTAACCGCCTCATGTGCAAACACACGCAGCCTCTCCTGCCCTCGTCACGCAGTGACTTACCAGTGACCGCTGCCATCCAGAGGTTGAATAATTTTCCAAATTAATAGTCTGTGTGACAGCCAGATGCACCTCCAACTGCTAAAACTGATTTAAGGGTGCAGGAGGCCATTGCTGAGGTGTGGCGGTGCAGGTTTGATGCAGTAATGAGGTATACAGCGTTTGCTGTGCCTTGTTCTGCACGGAAATACGGCCTGTGTGGCTGTGCGCTTCACCTGTCTGACAGTTCCCATCCTGGCTGGCGTTAACAACTGAGCCGGTTTTAACTAAACTTGACTGAAGGATGGCTTTTCAAAGATGCTAGTCGTTCCAGCTACGTAAAAATTACTAGCTAGGTGGAGGGCAGCTTGTCCCCGGGAAAGACAGCTTGTGTTTTCCAGGCTGGTGTGTGGCCAGGCCACACACACAATTCAGCCAGTTCACACACACACGCACATATGCAGAACTGCCTGAGGGTAGCAGTGTCTAAAGCTTACGGTGTCCCTGGGGGATGTGCAGACAGATCATACATGGGCACTCCGAACTCAGAAACAAAACTAAATTCTGCCATCACAATAGTCCTAAAATAGATATTCCCCATCTGCTTGCTGCAGAGTTCTTGGAAGCCACCTTCTGTAGAATCTGAAGCTCAACATATTCCATAGGTTAACACTATATCAGCCTAAGCTTGGGTGGGGAATCCTACAGGGCAATATCTTCTCTGACCTTGGGCACCACCATCAGTGGTGATAATCTGTATCAGAAAGAGACAGATACACATAGTACTTGAAAAGTCCTCCTGCTCTTTTCCAGTATTTTCTCCATTCCGTCTGGGCAGATAGGATGGGTGAACACGATACGACGTTGAAAACAGGAAAATATAAGTGCATTTATACACTGATACGGAAGATACTTAAGGGGCAATGCTAATGGATGACATATAATTGCATAATGTTTTCCTTTTAAACTCGTAACTATGATTTTTTGTATCCTACTACTTCTATTATACCATACTGTCAAAAAATCAGAGTTCATTTTGCTTTGACTTCATTGCTTTCATTGCAAACAGTGCTACATTTAAAATACCATATTAATAAATTTATATTCACTACAGCTTCATTAGGACTCTTTCTATAGAATGAACACTGTATTTGTTTCCACTTGCCTTAGTCCTTGTCTCAGATAACTAGATGACAAGAATAGAATTTCAAGTTTGTAGGGCATTTCTTACTTTAATTTCAACAGTATTACTTCATTTGGGTAGTACTCCACATTTAATGGCTTGTGGAATAAATACTTCAGAAGACAGCTTTCTGAATAATGAAATCCTCTATACTGTATTACTCTATATTTGAGTCAAGTTGTTTGTTTTTGCATACGCATTATTCAGAGTATTTTATTCAGAACATTTCAGAAATGTTCTTTGCAGTCTCATCTATAAGAAAAATTTATAGAATACTGTGGTGGTTGTCAAAACTAAATACTTCACTTTTAACAGGAAAGTTTAGCTGAAAAATTGTAACTGTGATGTATAGAAATAGCAATGGCCCTATCCAGTCTTCTTGTGATGTAAAGAATAGTAAAATGCAAACTGAAGACACTTGACAGATTGGCAACACATCTGCCGTCTTTTAAGAATTCAGCAGCAATGATAATGTGAACAACTCATCCTCAGTTCATTGTACTTCGTATACCACTAATTGCCAGATCAAGAACTTTAGATTGCAAAGACCAGATACATAGTCTGTTAAAGTCTGAAAGATCCTGTATTGTATAAGATTATCTTCCACCTAGCCCCATGCAAATGTATATAAATAAAACAATAAAATCCCCATAGCTGACTCATGTGGTTCTGACTAATTTTTATAATGAAGGTCTGACTCATTTTTTAGAAATCTTCTTGGCCAAATGAGAACAAAATTCCTCCACAAAGATAATTGATTTACTGTTTAGCAAGTATATGAAAGTGGTTATTAGGGGGTTCTTAGAGCAAAACTACTACAAACATATAAAATAGTTTCTTTTTTTTTTCTTATTATCATTGTGGTATATGAATTTTATCTTCAGCATCTTTGAATGAATCATCTTCATCTATGCCCATGTAAGAACAGAATGTGGCCTTCTGCAAGTTAATGTAGTGAGAAGTAAAAACGAAAGTCACTATAAGAAAAGGAAATGAATAGATGTTATTTTGCATAATGTCTGCACTAAGTTAAAAGCTAAATCAGGAAGGAAGTTACCACCACTATGCTAGGTGGAAGTGCTTCAGTGACATGTGCTTGCTTTTGAGAAAACCAGTAGTCTTCAGATTAGCACTAGGAATAATTACTGTGTTTATTTTGTGTTTACCTGAATTTTTCAAAATCCATGAAGGTGAGTGATCAGCTTTTAAAATAACCTTTTATTTATTCTGAAGTCGGCAATTGAAAAGTTGGCACGTGCTTTCCTAAAAGCAATTTTTAGGATGCTGCACTCATTTGGACTTTGCAAAGGATATAGACTCTTTTTGCTAGATTTTTAACCAACAGAGTTAATTATATGTGGTAATTTGAAAGCAGTTTTTCATTCATTTACATACACTTCAAAATATTTGGTAACTATTTCCATGCAACTGTATTTTTTCTGCCTTCATCATGAAGAAAGTAGTTAAAGTGCTTATGTTCTTTTATAGCAGGTGCTCATGTCTTCAAAAATAACTTTTTAGAAGTTTTTAAATTAAATGCTGTAAAACTTTGTGCAATTACTATTTGGTGATGAGATGCTGTCTGTGAAAGAGATGTGCAGTGGTAACCTGACAAAAAGTAGAGTGGAATAGATGTAACTGAGTAAAGAAAATCTTGTAGCATAAATGCCAAACACTTCTTTGTAATCCTAAAGGTTGATACTGGATTTAGGATAAATGCAAAGAGCGTATGTGTGCAAGTTATTCATTCAGTGCTTTTTTAAAAGGCCATGAGTAAATTAATTTTAAAGTAGTTTTGTCACATCCATTCCTAAGAAAGCTTTTGAATAAATAAATATTATAATAAAAACCATCCCTTTCACAAAGAGTATATTCTTAGGCATCATAACATAATTTCTTTATGAAGCATACAATTTTCTGAAAAAATTTAGTGTCAAAATACCTGGATTAGGTTACTTATACATTAGTTTTTATTAACCATAAAGAATGGACATATCAGTAATTAGAATATAATGTATAGATTTTTATAGTTTATAAATGAACAAACTTGGTAAGCGGTCATAAGTTTTGAATATCATAACACTGATAATTCAGTTTAAGATGTTGGAATAATTAATGTTTTACCTCCATCCAGAAGTAAGCAAAGTATTTGTAGCACAAATTATGCAAATAAACAATTACATGACTATTACCAGAAGAAAACATTAACCTTAGTGTCAAACATCAAAGAATAATTATATTTTTCCATTATAATCTTTCTAGATTGCTCTTATTTGTAATGCTTTAGGCTGCAATAGTGTGATCACTGCAATTCTGTCTTAACCACAGCATGTCTAAAATAAGATTGTGAAGTATATGAGCAGAATAGAATTATAGTTGGAGCAGCACAGGTTTATATTTGGAAAATTAGAATTGTTGATGCATTTTGGATGTTTTAGAAACTAAATGACTATGTAACAGTCTGTGTAATGATGTCTGAATTACATTAGAAAGTAAACATGTTGAACAATTTATTCAAAATCTCTCAGGATTTTGGGTCTCTGGTTCATCAAAAACCTTCTGTTGAAAACTGGTTTTATTTCAGATTTTGTGACAAACCTAAAATGTACAGAATTTTTTGTAGATGTTTCAAATTGCTGGTTCCACCATGAGGCTTCAGCAGACAGAGTTGTTGGAAATCTTTGAGATGTGAAATATAATCACTGGCTCTTCTTCTGTGAGCGGTTCCTAAATGAATGGCAGAAAGCTCCTAATTCCTGGATGTCGTATCCCAGGGGAAATTCCAGCATTTACTTTCATTCTGGAGAGGGAATAAAAACAGAAATTTCTCATTAAACAGAAATTTAGGGGGAAATCAATTTGCAAAAAACAAGCCTTTAAATTTTTTTCAAAAGAATACTGTTCAGCATTACCAGGAGTGAAAGATTCCCTTTATATTTGTAAAGCAACCCACTTGTTCGGTTACGAGCCACTGAACCTTTAAATTACACTGATTTAGTGTAGGAGGTTGTCCTTTTGGAGTCTGATGCTTTCAATCCCAGTCCTATGCCTTGGGTCCAGCTACTTGATGGAGTGTATCTCCTTTAATCTATCAGCTGTGTATTCCCCAACTTGACTACAACTTCCATAAGGAAGTGACAAAAAATGCCGCTGTATACACTGCTGCTCTGATTCAAAACAGAATACTGCAGATCAAATGAAAAAGAGTCCAGCCCATGCAAAATGAAATATTTGTGATTTTCTTAATGGGAAGCAAGTTTTTTACAAAATTTGATCTTCCCTGTGAATAATTTAATTTTAATGGATTTGGATTTTATATGAAAAACCACCCTGTAAATAGAGGTTTAATAGAAGAATTGAATAATCCCAGAACTTGTTAACATTAAGGATGTGGTTGCATGTCTTTGAATACAAAACAGTTTCCTAGAGTTACTTTGCAGGGTTTAATCTCAGCAATACTCTTTACTATTCAGGCTGCCTGTGTTCAGATTTCACAAAACTCTTTCCCATTTCTAGAGTGATGTTTACATTTGGGAGGGTGCTTCCCAGTCCTGCTGTAAGGAGCAAGCCTCTTATGGGTATGGTATGGCTCTCCGTCTGCCATGCAATCCACTGGGAAAGTGTAGTGTTGTTGCAGCCCTTCTTCGATTGTTCAACAATCTATATTCCTCCTTAGGCCACAGTCCTGTCACATGGAAAAAAAGAAAAATCTTGTTTATGCTAGATTGTAATTTGATTTGCTTTCTCAGTAGAGATCTTCCAAGAGGATGGTAAGCACCCTCCCTACCTCGACAACATTCATACCTTTTCCACTCACATAACATGCCTTTTATGCACCTACAACATGGCTCACAGACAGCTCTGGAGCTGTTTAGCCATTTGTGAAGTTCAAAATGGACTTCACAGTGCTGAACATAGATGGCTGTCACAGTCCAGTCAGCGGATTCCCAAGTCTGCATACAGATTTCTTGGTGAAAAGGATATGTTAGGGAATTATGATTAGTTGCTCTTGAAAGCTGTAGCAGTGGTTTTAGACTGGTTGCCCAGATGCCATGGCTTGCCATGAGAGCAGAGTAAGCATTCAATTTTTGCTCCTGGCTCATCTCCACGGACAAGTTCTACACAAAATGCCTCTTTCAGGTGGAAGAATTTGATCTCAGAAGCCTGCTCCGTGACCTGCTGTGTGGGTCAGACTTGTAAGCATTTTGAGGAAAATACTTAGTCTTGTCTCAGGGAAAGATCAAGCCCTAAATTTTGTCTGATATTTTTCCTTTCTGTATCAAAATGAACATTTTCTTACCTGTGTGTTTTACATTTCAATTTATTATGTTTTTTAAGGAGTTTATGACTCTCTGATGTAGTGTTAGTAAAGGGAATATAACTGACTTTGGCACTGGAGTTTGGATTTTATTTCTGTATCCTGTCAGGAATCCCTGACTGAACAGTTTCTGAGGTCAGCCTGCTGCTCTGTGAGCACAGGTGGCCTGTTGAAGTGGTCAGATTGCAGCTGAGCACCGGAGCAACTAAAGGCTGTATTTTGCTCTCTATGCACAAGGATTTATGAATACATTGCTCCAGTTGCTCATAATGGGAGTTAGATACAACATTTTCCCTTTATAGAGATGCAAGGATACTACTAGAATTGGAAACATAGCTACAACACTATATGTTAGTGCTGCATCAACTCTGGGAAGTGGTCATTCGTAAATACATATTTAATATTGGGGCCGCACAAATTTTTTATTCTTGATTTTTTGTATGCTGGAAAAGTAGTTCAACGTTAACATAAGTAAAAATTTGCATGATAAAGCCCTACTGTAATGTGGGAGACAGAATCACACTCATTTATAACTATGTGGTTTTTGCTGCTCTCCAGAACTGCATTAATGCTAACTAACTAACTAACTAACTCTAGCTACAGTACTTTGATACTGAAGTTTGACTATGAATATCAAACCCAATGGTCATTATTAAAATCCATGTTTGTTGACTGAATATAAGAGAATGTGAAGGGTCTGGCTGGAGGATTCAGCAGCATTTCTGTGTATTTTCACTCTGTGGTTTCAATGTCATTTGGAAAGAAAGCTTTCATTCTGATTATAGCTACTTTACAACATAATTGCACTGGAGTGTTGCAACTGCACAGTTCCAGGGCTAAGTTCCCTCTCTAAACACGTTCTCTCTTCTTTTGAAGAAGTACAAATGTGCTTTCTCTTCTTTTGAAGAACGGTTAAACTGGAGCAGCTTTGAAACAGGAGTGACTAGATACCATCACAAATTCCAGTTACTATTACAAGGGTTTTAATATAATTCAGCAAATAAAATCCAGCATCTAGATTGTGGGAAGACTCTGTGCTTGTTTTCTCTTACATATGATGCATTCAACATCCTGTCACAACCCTCAAGAAAAAAAAAGTGCATTTCATTGTAAGATAGTTGGAACATCCACTACATAATGCTTCTATGCACATACTTGTCCATGACTGCCTGGCTAATATAGTACTCTTTCTTTTACAGTTAACAGTGTAATTGTGTTGTGCATGGATACCTGTTCGTCAAATAACACCACTTTTCCACTTTGTACTTTTAACAATTCTTACAAAAGATCAGTGCAACAAAGAAGAGAAAACCAGACTATTTTGCTGAAGGTCATTGTAAATAATTCCGATTTCCAAAATATTCCATGTATTTGCCAGTCATCCTGGAGGGAACAACAGTCCCATCCTAAACAGACAGAGTGTGAATCCAAGAGGGATGTGAATGTTGATCATCAAGGATCAGGGTCAATAGCTAAAAAAAGTAAGTAGGATAAGACAAATACTTATTTTTGAAGCAGCTAATTACAAAATAAAAGACATGGTTTTTATTTGGTACTTTAAAGAAAATGGTATGCTCCTGGTTCTCTATGGTCTTTGCAAGTCTGTGAACAATAGCTTTTCTTTGCATGGCTAGAAAATACAGATTTTGTGCCAGATTCTCAGTGGCATTCATTCCCGGCTGTCAGCAAAACATGTCGGTAGCAAGTACTTTCTAAAGTACTTAATTTATTTTTAAGGAGTTGTACTTTCTGACAGTTTTTCAAGCTGAATTTGCTTTTAAATGTCATTTTGGAACTCTACATGTAGATTGCTGGTATTACGAAGATAGGCTGTGAGCAAGTATCTGAAGAACTAATTCAGTAGGTAACTATTCCGATGGCAACTATGTAAGAAATAACCATTTTTGTGTTTGTAGTCTACATTATCCACAACTGCGTAGTACCAGAAATGGCCTTACATGTTTTATAGAAGGCAGCACTGACTAAGGAATGGCACAGCAATACAGAGAAGAGGTAGCAACACCCACATCTTTTCAGAGCAGTAGCAGCACATTCCTTCTGTGCCATATACACTTGCAAATATCTGCAAATCTTTGAGGAAGACGATACCTCTTTCTAACATTGTCAGCAACAGGAGCAATAGGCCAAGTCCTGAATACAAGAAATTACGTTATTTTCCATCTGCATATTTTTCTTGTTACAAAATAGCTGTCTTAACAAGTATGAAAAATAAAAACTTATATGTGGACAACCTCTAATCTCAGTTATACCTGTACAACTCTAAGACTTTTGACAATGTCTCACCTGTTTCTTGTAAATATAGCATGAGTCTCACAGCTCATGGTTTGAAGTGAAGCAAGGACCTCCTGTAACTGATACCAGATGGACGATGTGACACTTCAAATCTCTATCGTCATATGGCTTGTACTGGGGTTCTGTCTTTTTCATAGCCTGATTTTTGCCTGTTGCCAACTGACAACAAAAACAACAACAAAAAAAAGGTGATAGTAAAGCAAAAAACGGCTATAATTTGCAGGGGAAAAGGTATCTTGTACAGATAATCAATGCTCTTCAGATCTGTTCAAATTAACTTTACACAGTATACATTTATCCATCTTTATTCATAGTCAGTGATGTAGAAACCTGCATGTTTTTGCAAATGAGATGGAGGACTCACTGTTCTTTTTGAGAGTTGTCTCTTGGTCTGCCACTTGTATAACAGGTTTGTTTCAATTTTTATTTCCAAAAGCAAAAGGCTCACTTGAAGTGAAAACAGAAGATGTTACTTATTTTCATAAATATTTTAATTTCACTATGGTTTCCAAGAAAGAAGTGGAGCATAATACTAACTACCTGATGGAAATCCAAATCAACAATTCTACAGTTGGAGGAGGAAATGCAGCCGAAGAACAGCTAAATCATTCTTGCCTGCTGGCAATGATGGAAGACCAAAATGACTGTATGAATATTTCACTGCAACTGAAGTCTCATATGGAATGTAAGTTACAAAGCTGAGTCAGAATGGAAATCAAACAAGAAACCATATAATCTTGCAAAAAATCTCCAGTAGTTAGTTCTCTGCTTTCAGCAACCATTTGAAAATATTTAAATATTTTGCAAGAAGAGAATACAATTTTGAAAATCCCTTAGTAAAAAACAATCTTTAGTAGACAATTGATGATTTTTATACTGATTTAAAGCATGTTCAGCTGTGGCCTTTTTTGTTTTTTAGAAGAAATACAGCAAAGTAAACATCTGTACACTTTTTTTGCTTAGCAGCAACAGACTCACAAATAGCATGTGACAAAACCTGGAAATATAATTTTCCCTTTCCTGATAATGCCATAACCCTGTTGTCTTGGAGGTAAATTTTAAAACGCCTGTTCACTACAGTGGTAGAAGAACCAGGGGATAGGTTTGACCATTCTTAATGTTGTACTGCAATATCCTACTATATAGCCTTACTACAGTGTGCTTTAAAGCTAAATCTTCCACTGAAGTAAGATTAGTTTTCCCAGAGGACAACCTTCAGCTTTTTTATTTGTCTTTGTGCTGCAGGAGTTTTTTGTCTGATTGCCTGACCATGGTCAGGGCTTCCATTCTGTCTACATGCAACACTTGTCATTTGGAAATTGCTGAATTATTACATTCATTTGGTTTTGCACTGCAAATGCATTTTATGCTGTACTTTTGCTGGGAAAAAAAAAAAAAGGGTTTTAGAGTTGGCTTAATCTATGTTAAATAAGTCCAGGGAAAATCCTAGAGAAGAAAGGGCATTTTAGGATTGTTTGGGGTATTTTGTTTTCTTTTTTTTTTTGTTAAGTAAGTATATCTAGCCATGAGAGGAGCATAACTTGTAACTTGCCCTGCTAACTTGTGTCAATACTATGAGCTAACCACGGTTTGCTAATACTGATTTACCCAGGTAGTAGTTATCTCATATTAGCAACAAAAATTAACAACATATCTTTTTTTTCCTCTTTACTTCAAAACAAAGCTAAGGAGGTGTTCAGGGCTTTTACTAAGCAAGGCTGATACTCGAAGTCATTACAAGTCACCACAAAATGGGATAGAGTGCTCTGTTTAAAAGGAGCCTGGATTACTGTATAAAAGATATTTTTAGTTCTAAATTAGGAGGGAAGAGCCATGGGGTTGTTGGCATTTGCCTTATGAGTTCT
Source organism: Dicrurus megarhynchus (assembly GCA_013399195.1). Classification (NCBI taxonomy): domain Eukaryota; kingdom Metazoa; phylum Chordata; class Aves; order Passeriformes; family Dicruridae; genus Dicrurus; species Dicrurus megarhynchus. The sequence continues at coordinate 136,875 of VXAD01013448.1, forward strand.
CAACGGAGAAGATACAAGGGAAGTCGGAGTAGGTCTAATTATACTGTTCTAAGTCAAGGAAAGGGAAACAGTGATTTGGCTACAGTCTGTAATTTGGTTTTTTATGAGTCATAGTAACATAGCTGTTTTTTAAAACAGGTTTTTGATAGTGCTAAGGTATGCATTAACATGCAGCTGCCAAAGAAGTTTGAAAGGCCATTCAAGCAACCAGAGAGGAAAGTTCTCCTCATCATTTCTTTGTCATATATAGTCCTGACTTGTACTAGCTACTGAACTAATTCCCTGTGGAACGTGGGTGCATTTCTGCAGCAGCTGCTGTCTGAAAGAGCAGCCTACCTCCTGCATCCAGTCCCATGTGATTCTCCCTCAAGGCAACTGTAGTTAAAGGAATTCCCCAGAGGGCTCCTGTTGGTGGCATTTCCTCACTTTTTTATAAGAAAATTCCTATATGTAGAATCTTGCCTTCTCTCATATATGATGAACCAAGAGGTTAAGAATGCCAGTACAGGCCAATGTTGGACCATGGACCAATTCCTTCCATGCTCTACCCAGACAGAGGGCACATGTATTACCCTTGTTCTACCTTAAATATAAATGTTGATCGGCTGAGTTGAAAAGTTTTCATTCACTTAGACACCTGTATCTATTACAGCTTGGGGAGATAAATGGTAAAATTAAGCTAAATTCTAGACAGGAAACCTAACATCAAAAGAGAGAGAAGGCTGAAAGAAAAAGGCATAATCTCTTTTTTCTTGTTGTTTTGTTTTGTTTTCTTTTGTTTTGTTTTCTTTTGTTTTCTTTTCTTTTGTTTTCTTTTGTTTTGTTTTTATCTGTGGGGATAGGCACAATCCAAAAAGATACCAAGATGGAATGTTCTGCTTTTCTCTGCCAGTGATTTGCTGCTTAATTTTCTCTCTTGTACATTTTATGGGCAGATCCGATGTGTATGACGAAGATCATTTGGCTCGCTATGATTTCAGTAGTTTTTGTATTTACTATTTCAATCGTCATCTACAAAATAGTCCAAGAAAATAAACAAAACTGTAAGTAACAAAATGTTAATCTGCATGAATTTAAATTTCTATGCAAGTAAAAATATATTAATTTATAATAACAAGTGTTGATTATTACTGTAGCTCAGACATTGATATTTTGATTGTCAAATGGTAAAAGCTTCTTAGAGACCGACTGAAGTACTCAGGTGATTGATAATATCACCTCTCACCTCTTTGGTGGATGCAAAAATTGTGGATGAAAATCCAAGCTTGTTGATGGCAAATTAAATGTGGGTTTTTTGACAGATGCTTGGTGGCTCAGTGATATGAACTTCTGGCTTCACACTGATTTCAGTAGATGAAACAATTACTGTTAAACTTTGTGGAAGGTTTTATGCAGAAATGCCAATGACCAGTATAAGTGAATTGAAATACCCTTTCCTTCCTGAAAATGCTTTATTTAGGTGACAGTCATGAAAAATTACAGGATAGATATGAGGAGATATACACTCATCTGTCTGTCCAAAAAACTGGCTATTCAAATTCATTGGTGGTGTAATCCCATGCAGGACAACCCAGGTGTGCCTTCTTAAGCCCAGAGCTGAATTAAGCCCAGATAACATTTCATTGCTTTGCTATTATTTCAGCAAAGAAAACATTGCTGTGACTTCTGACCCATCACTATTGACTATTCCAAGTGATTAGAACTTTGCTATGAGAGAACTTGCCATTAGTTCAGAGACCGAAACAATTGTTTCTAAAATATTCCTTCAGCCAAGGCAGGCTCTTCCTATGCAATTCTCTTGGGATACAGGCTGAAATCAGATTTACAGTATTTTTTCTAGCAATATACAATGAATAAAACAAGAATAAAATTGTAGGAGTACCCTGAGCTTGAGACCTTTGAGCAATCAAGGTAAAGTCCTGTGTGCAAAAACAGTGCAGGAAATTGACCGCTTGTCAGCTGCTGGTCCTTGTTTCTCTTCCCCAGTCAGAGGTAGGTGGTACTGGGAGCACACTCCCTTTCATCCCTGGGAAAAGAGTATTACTTAAGCTGTTACCTGAGGGAATAGCTCTTAGGTGCTTTTTACAGCAGTTTCCAGACACTTTCTGTGTGCGTTCTGAGTGTGCAGAACGCCTCCAGACAACCAGCATTTAGTTGCTATTCCCAGGCAGGTGTCCATTCCCGCTGTAGGTCAGAGGTGCTGAAAGGACACTCTGTGCACAGGGGTAATAAAATGAATGATAAGCCAAATCCATTCCCCTGATCGTCCTCACTGTATGCACAGGTAGTTTTGTAATGAAAGAGCAATAGAGTCTAGCTTTAATCATAACTGAACCAAAGGAAGAAGAGTGCCCAAACTCAAAATGTTTCTGTGATTTTTTGCATAATGTAAATACTTTATGCATATATTTTTGATGAATAAGCAAAATACTTGCTTGAGATGTCAAGTTTGTATCCCCCTGCCCCAAAGAAAGGAACTCCTTACCAGATTATCTTGCTTAAAATACAAGATATTTTGCTTATTGCTAGAACCAAATTCCGAGACCTATTTTATGTATATAAAAACCCCACAAAGTGTAAATCAGGACTTTATAAGTGGGCTATTAAGTGCTCTAATCTAAAGGACTTTTATTTGTAATTTAAAAACTACTTATAAATGTCACATCTCTGATTTTCTATGTTGAGTCATAACATCCTATTTTTAAAGCAGAACTGTAAGTAGTGAGGATTAATGATTTACTACCTGTATTCTTAAACATCACTTTTTTATTAAATTCAGGTTTTTCAGAATCATCGTGAACACAAGCACTGAGGAAAAGATGCCCTTTTGAGGCTTCTAATTACTTACTTGCTTTGAGGATACACTTTCTGTTAATTGAGGAAAAGTGGGTTTATGAGTTAAATTTATAATATATAACATCATAACCAACATCATTATGTTACTGATAAAAAGACTAGCACATAAAAAAGAAAATTTAAGGTTTGTGTGTATATATTAAGATACCACCTTTCATTGCAAGTCTACACACTCATTTTTTTCAGTGGTGATCAAAGAACAGAGCAGAACATCACAATGCTCCTAAAACAGCTGTTACGAATTTTTCCAGCCATAATTCAGTTAGTAGTTTTTCTCTTATTTCTGAGCACCACTGAAAGCTGTCAAGAAATGTGGAATTATTAATTTCCTCTCGAGACCTTGCAAGATATTCTGCTAGGTACACTCTGAGACTCTCCAAATCATTAAGCTATTTTCATGACTGCATAAAATAAAATATCCAAATAAAGTTGGTGGAGGTTACAATCGATCCATGACAAAGGCCCTAAACTAGAAATTAATTGTTTTGCCTTTTCCCTTCCAATCTTGTCTCATGAACACTTCCAGAGCTTCCTTTGACATTAACTGTTAGGGTGTACACTTGGGGCTTCAGCATTTTAGATCTCCACTGGCTGTTCATAAAAAAAATCATGACATAAGTAATTTTTACTGAATGAACTTCTTAGTGTTCTCAAAGGAAAAAGATAAAAATCAATTCTGTTACATAGAACTGGAGTGAGCCTGTCACCAGAAGCTGGCTGAGCCCTGGACTGCAGTCACAGCTGAACAGGGCTAACCATAACAGCGGCACAACCGTCCGCAATAAACCCACGGGGAGCACAGTATTTAGAGAGCAGCAGAAGGATGGGAAGACTGAGAGTTTATGAACTGGGTGCTGAGGAACAGCCAGAGGTGTCCAATCCAGCTCTATCTTTGTCAGTGGTGTGGAGCTTGCTCTCAGACTGTGCTTTCCAGGATGAACACCCCACACTAGCAAGGAATCTGTCAGCTTCCTAGGATGCCAGTACACTCCTACCTTGATACTCCACTGTCAGCAGTGTGTCCAAACCTGTACTGAAACGTGTACTTTTTTTGATATCCTTCCAAAATTTGTTCAAGATACACAGTATAGAAAAAGGCAAGGAATAATTTGAAAGGGATAAACCTGAATGGATTTTCTAGAAAATTGCATTCAGGAAAATACAAATCATTTGGCCCTTGGTTTTCCTCATCACCTTATTCCAACACCTTCCTGATTTTTTGAATACTTTCCAAGGTGTTCTACAGGTGTTAATAATAAGGGGTATACAAGCTTTCCTTCTAATCAGGGCTGATGCTAACACATTTTGTTTAAAGCAGATTATAAACATAGATTAGCGACATCAGTTTCTACTGTTCTAAGAAGAAAGGGCTCCAAACATGAAAGAGGAACTGTATCTGCTACTAAAATTCATCCTTTTCCTGGTAAGTAATATAAAAGTAAAATAAAATTTAACAAATCTTGAGATGTGTGGAAGTCAAGAAAGACATTTTAAGACTTTGCTGTCAAAAGACGCTTCAGGTTTGTTTCAAAGTTACCTTGGTCCTGCACAAATTTTATCTGGCTTATGTTAAGGAAACACTTTTTTATTATAAAGAAATAATTCTGACAACAAAACTATAAGAAGACTTACATATACCATGCGGGAATTCTTCTGCCAGTCTTCCCAGTGTGTTGCATTAATGACTGGATTTTTAAATTTTTGGTCATGTGTGCCAGCTTTGAGGTTTGGCAGCTGAGTGCTTTGTGTGTGTATGAAAAGTATAGAGAGATGTATACACGTGTATGTATGCTCTTTGTGACTCCTGATAAAATTTGCTACCAAAGCATGGAATGAATGACTGCAGCAGGACTCCATAAATGGTTTTGCTGGTACTTCACAGCCTATTTCTAGGTGAAATTCTCACAACATGCAATTTTTGAGTTTCAGATAGGTAAAAACTGTGGTCTTCTGAGATTGTAGTATGTTTAACACAGATAAATTAAATGGCACGGCTCAACTCAAAGTTTGGATTCAAGAAATTGGATTTGGCAACAACTCTCTGTGTGAGGAGCAATCACCAGCTGTAGCAGTGAGTGTTACTGACATTGCTCAAAGAGTGAAATGCTTTAATAAATTTCATGGATTCTGGTTTTGTGAAGGGAGCTATACCTATAAAAAGATTAATGTGAACATACAGAATAATAGTTCTGAATGGCTAACCTGCCTTCTGAACTAACCTCCCTTCAGAACAAGAAAAATACAAAGCCAGCAAATGAAAAGAACTGTTTTAAATTTAATCAGGCTTAAGTACTTTGCCTTTTGTCTTGTTAGTTCTTTGGGAGTAAGAGGAGACTCTATAATTTATGTCTACATCTCAGTATTTCATGGCATTTCAATTTTACCTAGAAAAGAGTGAATAGCTCCTTGTCTGTCTGAACTCTCCTGTGAGTACAATTTATGCTCCTTGCTCTGAAAGCACTGGCTACCTCTGAGATATATTTATGAGCTCGTTATTTTCATTCTGCAACAAAGGAATTACTTTTTTGACAACTATTGTCTTGAGTAGCTTTACTAATATCATACCTGTTTTATCACATGTTCACAATGGCATTTTTAATGTTGCATATCCGAGGCATTTTTGATGATGGAGTCTTATGGAAATTCAATTCTAGTTTTATTAGATTTTACTGAAATAATAGGAATCCCTTATTGGTCTGTCATTCTCACTTCTAAGTGCCTCCCACTACAATAGATCCATGTAATCCAGAAAGATGCTTAGTTGCATGAACTGCTATAATAGGGTTTATTTTAATATAAAATTCTTTGGTTTCACACACTGTAATTTCAGTCAATCCAATCAATTTCACAGTTTATACCAATATAATTTAAAGTGGAGTCAAATCCATATGAAGAGTTTATTGCTTCCACAGCTGCTAAGCTTAGAATTTGCTACCATGATAATGGATTATAAATAGCTACAGATGACTTTGTTGACAACCCTTGACAATATTTTCACTATAATTAGAGCATAGCTTGCAATCTTGAAAGAAACCATTGAGATCCACTGAAGACAATACAATCACCCTGGAAACACAGTAATGAGTACTTGAGAGGATATGACATATCGTATAGATGAAAAGATGTACAGGCACTACTAAAAGGTTATTTGAAGTTAAGAAATTATAAGGGAAGAAAAAGAGGGAAGCCTATACTTTCAGAATGGGAGTGAATTCTTAGGAAGCTCAGTAAATTACTGGCTTAATGTTACCATGGTCCTACAAAAAGGTAATTTACAGCATGGATGTTACTTTTGTAAAACTGTTAGTGGCTTTATATCCATGAATCATTGTCTTTAAGTCCAGTGACCAAAGGAAAAGGGGGAAAATGTACAGAATCTTCTCTAGTGAAGGATTAAATTTACAACCTTTCAAATTCACAGTACTGCAAAGGATTAAGCACATAGAGTGAGGAGAGGGGAGCTTTATAGCATTCTGATCATAAAAGTTAACTAAACATTGTCTGTGCCATTAAGCCAAAAAGGAATGCGCTAGACCATGGGTTGTACAAAGCACATTTTCTAGACTTTGGAGCTGGTCCTGCCATTGTATTTATGTATAAGAATCCCGTGAATTGTGTGAACTGACAACAAAGAGTTGCCCTTAAATGCATCCACAAGACAAGGAAAAGAGAGGGTACTTTTTTTTAGTGCAAGAAGTAAGTATTCTTTAAGTGGCTGATCTGTATTTCCAGACACAGAGAATTTTCATCAAATAGAACCTGATAGTAATAACACATGGAAAATAACCCATTGAAGTCACTTCCTTGCTCTGCGTTTACTACAGAGAATCTTATAAGAGAATATTATTGCAAGAATTCCTTTGAAGAGCTTTCTTAAATTGAAGAGGCAGTAGAAGAGGTTTTAGAGCAGCTTAATAAATTAATAATGGCAATTAGAAAGACTAGAATGTATTCCCCACAGAGTTTTAAAAGAACTCAGATAGAAACTGCTGAATTGTCATTTGCAGCTTACTGCTTAAAGCAGTCTCAGATGCAGACAAAGGGAAGAAAGTTATACTTACCCTCTTCCTTAGCCCATTTTCCTTAAACCACTTTGGTACCTCTTCCATTACTAATAACCAACTAAGTGTAGTTATTCTCGTACAGCTGTATCCTAAAAAAAGATAAGCCTGTGGACATGGCACAAAATTACTTGTTGGGACCAGGCCAGTGCATGTGAACTGTATGCTACGTTATTTAAAAAACAAAACGAAAAATCAAGAAGTTGTAGAGAATCAGATTGCATAAATCAGGACATTTAACACCTAAGCTGAATCTGCCTAGTAGGGTCTGAAAGATTCATTAATATAATTAGATGGGTTATACTTAAGTGGGAATTTATATTACTAGAATCCTATCCCTATAAATTCCCATTTAGACTTTCTTTTCCTTGAGTCAGAATGACATTCCTTGTTTATTTTTATTCTGTTTTGAAAGTGGCCTGTGTTGGAAAAAGACTTGCTCTCATTCCTGTGCTAGAATTGGACTATGCAGACAGGGAATCATATTGTTAAAATCATCATGTTATTACTCTACAGTCTGTGTGGGCAGCCTTAGTTCAAGCATAAAGCCTTGTTCTACGTTGCTCAAGCAGTATACTCATTTTCAGTGATACTCTATTGGCTCATGGAGTCACAGTTTAGTTCATTACACTTTAGGATCCAAATACAGGATTCCTTGACTCACTTGTCTTGCTCACAGTAATGCAAAGTTAATTCTGATGGATGGCAATTCTATAACTCATCCTGAAAGAAGAACATTGCAGGGTCGTAGTGACAACCAGGATTCAGAGAGTAAAACCTCAGGCTTCCTGGCCTGTAGTTGCTTCCTGGACTGTTTAGGGTTTGTGACATTCACAGCATTTGATATAAGTGGGCTTGACAGCTGTAATTTGCACAGAAGAAACAAGACAAATTTCCTCTCATTTGAATTCCTATACTGTTTTCTGTGCTATCCTATTAAAATAATAGGTCCTTTCCCACAAGATTGGAGGAAATAGGGGAAATTCTGCCATCTCTCTGATGTGTTGCTACAGCTTCAGGTTAGTTGACATGTTGGAAATAGAAGCAAATGCTAGCTCAGTAGTGTCAGGGCTGGCATCCCAGCAAGTTCAGACTCACTCCTCATTGTATCCTGCAATACACTTTCTTTTTAGCAAAAAGAACAGGCAAGACAAACCTTCTACATCAGCAAATAGATGCAAAGCTGAGAAAAGAGAAATTTGTTTAATCTTGGCCAACTGAAACATCACCTATTTGATTCTGGTCCCTCTCAATTCCTGACATAGCTGAATAGTTAGTTATCTTTCCCTCTGCGACTTTCATGAATAATTCTGGGAAAAGCAAAGCTTCTTATAGTATTCAATATTTAACACAGACTTAAATGTTTCTGAAATGCAACATTTCCAAGAAAATTGTGAAGTCTTATTACCGCTTTGGGGCTTTTAAAAATTTTTTTTCAGATAGAAAGAAGGATAAAATCTATAGGATGCAGGTAACTTTAGGGAGATTTTTATAGCCTCTGTATGTTTTCCATAGAGCACTGATACACAAAGGACTTGTCTCAGTTTGCATGCATGCAGAACACTGCTACACAGAGGCACTGAAGGGGGTATCAGCCTATACTCCCTTTCTATCCAGGTTCATCCTGAGGGTTAAACAAGATCCATTGTTATTTTTTAAAACTACCCCAGTCTTATTTTGACTTTGCTTTTCAGCTGCTTAAGTGCCAAGATCCAAACTCTACTTTTTAATTGCATCTGTAAAGAAAGGAGCCCAGATGATGTAGTCAGTGGAGAAAGAACATAGCTAGATATAAGTGGCACAGTTTATCCTCTTGTTGCCAGCTCAGTAGAAACCCATTTGTAGGTTTTCAGAAGTAATGGATAGTCAGGGACAGGAGTTAAAATATTATTTGTGTTCTACAGTAGTTCTTTGAAAAATGCATTGGATAAACAACTCTGCATGTGTTTGCCTGACAATGCTATCTCTGCATTTCCTTATCTGTATTCCACTGAGATACTGTATCAGGATCTAAAGACATCACCTCACCCCTTTCAGCTTCTGAGGTGTATGCTGTTATCTTTGTTGACAGCTAGGTGATACCCAGTAGCTCTCCCTGTGTGTATGACAAGTGAGCTGAGGCCACACCACGTTTGCCTGAGTGGCAACCTGTGCTGCCCTTATATGAAAATGCGTCAGGAAGTTCACACTCTAAATTTCAGTTGTTTCTGCTTAACTGGCTGAAAGTAGGGGTTTGTATTTTGGGAGACTCTTACATAACCTCAAATTTGCATGCTTTTGGAATTCCACTACAATTTATTCACAAATTTATTTCATACAAATTTATTTGTCTACCTTCAAGCTGCTTCCCAGGTAGACTTAAAATCAGCATGTTGTAGTCCTACTAGTATTAAGACAAAGTTAAATACAAAACATGGTTAGTACTTTCAGGAGTTCCTGACAAGTATCTGCTTCTCTGGGCACTGAAACCCCACTGAAAATCTTTTTGTCCATCTCTGTCTTGTGTTTAGATAAGTCTCAATTATTTTCAAACTTGCATATGCAAGTTCAATACTCTGCAGATATATTTGCTGTTAATAACATGGATAAAAATTATTTAAACTTTCAATAGTGAAAACCAGCAACCAGCAGATTCCACGTCCTGCACAGACCACAAAGGTACTGCCCGTAATTCCTGAACAAGAGCACTGTCATGTGGATCAGCTGTAGAAGGTAAGTAGACATCTTACAACCCTGATTATTCTCGTTTGCCTCATATATTTAGAATTAATAGTATGCAATATCTGTGCAAAATAAATTACTGCTTCTTCTAGCCAAGTATATGAGATAAAAAATTGGATAATGTGTTTTGTGAGAGCTAGGTGGCAGGAAAAGAGAATAAATTTTTTTTTCTGCTACCAAGAGTAATCTATAATCATATGTGTCAGTCTATAAAACCCTGTGTGTCCCTGCAGACCTTGGTGCAAATTCTGACACTTTTTCTGGTGTAAAATACTGTGTCCTAGACTTCAGCATTGTGCTGACATTTGTTTCTGACAAGGGCAGAGGAAAAAAGCAATTTGCAGATGATCTCTGAAGAAAATTCCATATTTGAAATAGCTTGCTTATGAAATTCCCCAAGATAAAAAACTGATTGCTCTCTTGTAGTTACACCAGTCAGAAGGAATGACAAGAAGCTGGTTTCTGTTAAGAACTAAAACTATTCTCCCACTCCTAACTTTCTGCAGCCACTGTGCTGCAGTAATTGTTTCAGGAAGTCCAGATGTAAGGAAACAAATCTGCATAGAAATGTGCAGTAAGTGATAACTCTTCCTGAAAATACTTGTAATGTCTAGAAACAGAACAGATGCTACTTGAACAAGTAATACAGACTAATATTTCAAGTGCCTAGACAAGGTGATGGCTACTTGCACACATGATACTTATTGTGTGGTGAATTTTTTAGGTTAAAATCTTAAGGAGGTCCTTCTTTCATATTTCTATTTAAATTGGGTGGAGTTTTATTGGAAACTCAATATCATACCATTCTATCTTTTTATTGTGTTCAAAAAATTGATGTACTGAAGAGCGGTTTGACTTTTGTTCTTCATGTGGAACCATGAACATGAAATTGTACATCGAGAACAGAGTTAAAGAAAAAAATTTGAACAGCTTTGCTGACAGAAGATGAGGTAATTCCATAGTAAATTAATAACTGAGCTAGATAATTTTTGGTGTTTGAATGAGACTAGCTGGGTTATAGGATAGTATATTATAGTTATTAAAAATACTGACCCCTGTTTAAGTGGTTGTCATCCATAGACTTTGTGAAAGATGAGAAATTGTTGTTGTTATTATTTTAAAATGAGGACATCAGGAAACACAGAGATAACATGATTTGGGAGCTCTGTGACATAACTGAGAGCAGTTCTTAGATCATCTGAGTTCAGCTGTTTGCCATTTGGACTGAGTTTCTGACAGAGCAGGTGCTTCCCAGGCCCCACTGGCCTTTCCATAGGGCAGCTTCTTCCTTTTCTGCAGGGGCTCCTCCCAGCCACTTCAGTATTGCACCATTTATTTTTCTGATACCTGTCAGCTGTCTCACAGGCAAACCTTTATCTTCCCATATCCATGTCTGCCAGGTACCTGCCCACCCTAATTGGTTTTTTTACTCTTGGGTTAAAAATAAGACATTTCTAAGGTTGTAACAGGATGTGCTGCTAAGCAGGTGCTCACCTGTATTCAGTGCCTTCACTTACACAGTATTATGGCTGATCATTAGCATGCTTTGTTAATTCTGTTCTTCTTCCAGGATGTTGCATTCACCTAAAACTCATCTTTTCGGAGCAGGGGGAAAAAGGTCATGGCTCATTCCCATACAAATTTAACTTTTGTGTTGCTAGAGGTGGGGAGTAACTGTTGAGGTGACCTTTTGCTTTTATTACCTTAACTGTTATGAACTAAAGGATAGAAAGAAGAGATGGAACAGCTTTTCAGATTTTTGGTTGCTCTGTGAGACAATATATGAGATCCAGGACACTTTGGGATTAATTATTCCCTTTCCTCAATCTCTGTGTGAGTGACTGAAAGAAAAAGTTTAGGTATCTTGAGAAACCCCAAAAGCCTTGCTCAGTGCTGTACAGAAGCAGGCTTGCTTTTCCAGATAGTCTTCCTGTCAGAGGGAGAGCTGGCAGTGAGGTGAAATCCAGATGTGGTATGTGGGAATAATGCTGAACACATTGTAAATTGTAATGTTACATGACATTGTGTGGAAATATTACTACAGGATGTGGCTGCAGAGGCAGAAACTTAGATCTAGATCTTGCATTTCATCATGTTATGTTTTGAATACATTTCTTAAAGGAATACTGTCTCAGAGCTAAATACTCTGTGAAAATAATAAAAAGTACTTTCTGCTTTAGTTTTGCTTCACTTCCTGCAAAAAACCCCCTTCTTCTCCCTTCATCTGATAAGGTCAGATCCAGCTCATTGCTGCTTGTGTCTGCGGGTGGCTCAGTTCCAGGAAAGCTTGCTAGCTATGAGTGCTCGTGGTTATTGAGGCTGGGGAAGGAGATTGTGATCTGCTTTTTGCATGAGTGCTGGGTTTGTCTTTGTGAAGTCTCTAGAATGCTGCTGAAGGGAGCAGCATTCTCAACGGGGCTTCTCTCAGCCGGGAGAAGCTGTGTTACAAGTACTGCACATGAAGGCTGAGTACTGAGGCTGAACAAATGCCAAAATGATCGAATTCCCAGAATTGCCAAATACAGCTCTAGACTACATCAGCTTGATAAAGCATGGGTTTTTCTCTGAAGGAGGAGGTGGGGTGGATATGAGAAGTATGTACCAGGGAGCTTCTTGATCAAAACCTGTCATCTTTGTATCACTGACAGCTGCTCCCCTGAAGCATGTGCATTTCAGAGCACCGATACAAGAGCCTCGAATTAGGAAGGATTCTAGGCAGAGCTAGAAACCTGAGAGAGCTCCACTGGGAGTACTGTTAACAGCTGCCCTTCCCTGCCTCAAACCTGGCTTCTGTCTGGTTGGTAAGAGTTACCTCAATGCCTGCCCTGAATCAGACAGGCAAGATGAGTTATACTTTTCCTCATCTCCAGCCAGCTGGAGCTGCACTCAGAGAAATCATTAACCATAGCACAGTGTTTGATTTCTCTGTCAGGAGACTACCTACACAGCAGCTGTGGTAGGTGTAACAGCAGTTGTGAGGAGGAGGAAATGTAAAAGCGAGGATCGCTCTGATCATGATCATTATTGCTAATGAGCTGGAGAAGCTGCTGACGGCCTCAGCAGTGGCTCTTAACACAACATATTGAAAGATGAAAGGCTGAAAAACACAGTTTTTAGCCACGGGAACGGTCAGGAGAGACCTATTTACCTATTCTTTGCTTGTTGCTCCAGTCTGCAACAGTGAAGTATTCCTCTTACTAGTAGATTGAGAGAGATATCAACAAGCAGTTGCAATTTTCTGCTGGTTTTCTTTTTATGTCAGAAAAAGACATTTCTTTCTATAAATGTATTTTTAAAGTCTTTAGATTTAAGACAAAACTGTTGATTACAAAATGCAAATATATTGATAAACATATGACCATACATGTGTTGCCATGTTTATCAATATACTTAGATCCCTTTGTGTGGTGTATCTATATACCTATCTGTGTGTGCACACAGAAATGCACCCAACTGCTTCGTTATTCACTATCACACTGACAGCTAATTCAGCTAATAAGCAATGCCCCAACTTCTGCACTTGTGCCTTTGCCAAAGGTCAATCTGTTCAGCACAGATCATTTAATGTCTCTGTGTATTTTCACGGTAACTATTATGACTACACTTGAGTATCAAAGGTAAGAATCCTCTGTTTCTGCCATCTTTCATTAAACTACCATGTTTGCAACTGCCCTGGGAAAAAACCAATGAGCCGTGTCCCTCAAGTGTTTTAAGACAGTCCTCTCTTCACACATGCTGTGGTTTAGGAATGGTATTTTCCAGTTTAGTAGTCCTGCTAAAACCAGCTGCCGTCCCCTCCAGTTGGAAGCACAAGAGGCAAAGACCATGGCTTGAGATACGAACAATTTAGTGGAAACAGCAATGAGATAAGAAAACAATAACAAAAGGTGTAGACAAGGAAACAATATACACGGAAAGCCTGGGACAATACTGACTGGCTCTTCCCCACCACATTTTCTCCCCACTGGAAGGAACACCCTCCTCCTTGGAAGCAAGAGTCCCTTATCCCCGCTCCTGACAATGACTTGAGGTGGTACAGAATAATCTCCTAGCCACACTCACACAGCTCCAGGCTCATCCCCTCACAGCTGCTGCAAAATATTAACTCTGTCCTGGCCAGAACCAGGACAACATACGACAGCTGTCAATGTATTTCCTTTGTGCTGTCAGAAGGCTGTGACATTAATTACCCTAATTTTATTTAGATTGGAAGCATGAACATTTTATTCAGGGCTAATATTTGCATTCAGAGGCAATGCTGTTCAGGTAAGAGCATGCTAGAATAAGGCTCTGGGGACACAACTTTTCTATCTCTCTTAATGACACCTCCTTACTAATTTGCACTGTGGTAAGAAAGAACTGTTTGTCCCCAGCTAAAACAGAGATTGTATAGTGCTTTTCACAAAGCTCTGCTTGCATCAACTGGTACTTTTAACTTTAAGAACACTTCTTACATAAACTATTATTTTCAGCATCTGTAAAATGCTGTGTGATGTATATCTGGTTTGAGAAACCATGAGGATTAACACTTCTGAATGTGCTTGATTCAATGGCCATTGCCTAAACAAAGAATAATGGGGGCAAAGAATAACTGAAGTAAGAAATTAAAGTAGGCAAGTAAGAGCCAAATCACCATACCCATATGTAAGATAAAGGTGCTGGAGCATTCAGAAATATGGTTTTGTTGATGGTTATCCCTGAAATCATTGCTGAGTAGGGAAGGTTTTGGATAAACTTCCCCTTGGAGGCTTAAAGAAGCCTGCCTCAAGGAGTGACTTTCCCTCTGTGTCCTGCCCTTGTGACAAACTGTCTTTCGCCAGGGTGGGGCCACGTGGAGTCTGGGCAGACTGACTGTGCAGGCCTCTCTCACACCAAAGCTGCACTTCAATCTTAGAGTGATTAGGGCAGAATAAAAGCCACGTGTTCATAGCATGAAGAGAAACTGAACCGTTTCCTGCAGTACCACTGTCCTCTGCCTGCTTAAGGGGAAGCAGCACTGTGTTCTCTGAATCAAAGTCAGCATTAATAGATTTCAGGAATGACTAGGGACAAAACAGTGTTCTATTTGGGGAAATTGGAGACAGATAGAGACCTGACAGTTCCTGGATGAAGTGCTGCCATTTTATGAGGAAAGAAAGAAGAAAAACTCAAGCGTCTTAAAGCCAATTGTTGTGGATGTTTGTTTTTTTTTCCTTGAAAGTGCCCAGTGTTATGCTCTGAGCTGATGCTATACCAAATTCACACAAACTGGTCACTATTACTCAAACATTTTATTTACTGCATCAATCTCTTTGACAATCAATGCCCTAAGGACAAGAATCTTGGTATCCTACATCCCACTAATTTTTAAATAAAACCGGTAGACACGTCAAAGGCTGCATAAAAGCTAATAAAAGTTCCACATCAGCAACTGCCAATGGCTTTTAGTACACTGACTTTTGCCATCTGTCTTTATAAAGAGCTTTGAGATCCTTGAACACATAAGGTGCTTCACGTCTCTATTTCTTTCTGAGTGACAGTGCAGCTATACAGTTAAATAAGACAAGTTGGTCTCCAGTGAATATAGAATTTAAGGCACAATCTTCAGGTGAAATGGATTATAAAACTGGAACATAAGGTAGATGACAGGTAACTGGCAGGGTTAGTATGGCTAAAAAGATGAAAACCTCTGTCAAAGAAATTGTAAAATAGAAGAATTTGATGGGTCACTTTCCTCCCCTACAATCTGAGAAGCGTGTGGTCATGAAACCTCCTACGAGTGCAAGAGTTGGCACAAGAGATCAATAAGTAAGTGTATGAGAGGCTGACTCTTATCCAGCAACATTCAGATTATCATCGTCATCATTGTTTTCTAATGAAACACTCCCCTAGGAAATTAGACATTTGATTGTGCATATCCCAGTCTAATGCCAGGAAATTCCAGTGCAGGTCCACCTAGGGTATTACCTGGGCTTTGGCTCATGCTCCTGCTGCCTTCCTGAAGAGATCTTTAAATGCCATCATTGATGAACTTAGTAGCACAAACAGAAACTGCAACTAAAAATATTCTTTGCCTGTTTTGCTTACGTGATTGTAGCTTTACAAAAATGTTTTCATATTTAGAAGAATCTCTCATCTATCTTAAAGCAAGACACCCACACAAACAACAGAAGATAGAAATTATGCAGAGAAAACAGTGAAACTCATAAGGCATTCTAGCAAAGGCATGTAACAAGTGTGCTCAGGAGTGAGAGGAAGATTACAGTTAAGCTGTTTTCATGCGGGTGTTTGTGAAGAACAGTAGGTGTGATTTTAAATTGCTGGATCCTTCCAATTATCCTTTTGACAGCCTTTCTGATAAGTGTAATTTCAGTGCTCTGAAGTGATAGTACTGTGGTTAAAGTTATCATAAAATTTGGTGTGAACCTGCTGAAGGGAGAAGTTCCTACTAGTACTGACCTACTGGCTTTGCGGGTAGGCCATTTTTGTAAGACTTTGTTTTTTATACCATAAGTCCTGTTGATAATTAGGATTCCATGATTTACGCCCTCATGCAGCTTTAAATCGTTTTCAGAACTGTGAAAACGAAGTTCACTCTCCTGTTAAGATTTAAAAGTTTAATAAAGGACAATAAGGGGCAAAGGTAATAAAGCAAAAGTCACAGCGCTGGGTGCTTTTGGCGCTCAGCCAAGAGCACGCCTGTGGCCTTTAAAACGCCCTTTTTATACACCTGGAGTATTACATATTCATCAACAATTATGCATATTCATAAACAATTATACATTTTCAAAACCCTTTCCAGTAACAATTCAGAATGGAATCTTGTTTTGGTAATTCCCGGAATCGAACCCACAGGTGATTGCATATTCAAACCCTTTTGAGTAACCACTCAGAATGAAATCTTGCTTCCAGCAGTTCCCAGAATCATATTCAAACCCTTTTGAGTAACCATTCAGAATGGAATCCAGGCAAATAGTTCATAAGCATAGCTATTTCTAAGTTTTTTTTTTTAAATGAAACAGTATTTAAGAAAACACATCCTCACAACAACGCTACCTTATATATCATATTTTTCCTATAGCATCTATTTGTGGAAGAGCCACTGTTACATCACTTATTTTAACATTTGCAAAAAGCCAATATTATAGCATCTATTTATCACAGGAACTGTATGCACTTAATTATGTATTTATTTTTTAGCTATCATGAAAGGTAATTCCTCCTGTTTCTGCTTCTGTAAGGGATTCTGGTCTTAACCGTACATTAGAATGACAACTCCTCTCAGCACAGAAGAGCTCACAGAATCAGATTGCTGAGCACATTCCAGGGTACTTGGCGCAATTACTGGGTTCTGCACTAAATTGATGCCAGGATGTGTTTCTCTCCAAAAGAGACACAAAGGGTACCCAAGGGAAGCACTCCTGCTTGCTGGCAGAAC
Source organism: Dicrurus megarhynchus (assembly GCA_013399195.1). Classification (NCBI taxonomy): domain Eukaryota; kingdom Metazoa; phylum Chordata; class Aves; order Passeriformes; family Dicruridae; genus Dicrurus; species Dicrurus megarhynchus. Next base: position 153,930 of record VXAD01013448.1, read on the forward strand.
TGGACTGTAAGGGGCACTGTGCAGGCTCTTTAAACCCACCACTCCATTAGCCAGCATCAATTTTTGATGCACTGTATCCTGCCTATATTTGTCATTTTCTAGCTCACTTCAGCAGTTGCTGCCTCCAGTACAGTATGATTTCACAGCCAAGGAACACTTCTGAACCCGGTTCCTATCATGTAAAAGAAAACGTAGACAGATGTTGTAATCGGGCCTGCAGCTATGGGAGCTACCAGAACGGGTGACAAGCTATATTTGCTTTTTCACTCAGTGTGCAAGTTACAAGTTCAGAAATCCTATACTTCCACTCCACCTCCCTCTTCCCTTCCCTCAGCATTGTATAGTTCCCTAAAAAGTAAGACAAGCTTGATCGGAATCTGTGAGCTCTGGGAGCTGCAATCCAAATTCCAAAGGGTCATTGATGATTAGAGAGAAGCATTTCACTTGGGAATGTGAAAAAAGCTGCTTTTATGACATTATTTCCAAATTTGTCCTGCTGTTTAGCTGTACAGAAAGGGAAACATGGTTGGGCAGAGAAGAGCACTTCAGCCAGGTGGATGTGGTGAATGTTTCTGGCTCTGCCCACCCTCGCATTGCCCCCTTCCCTGTAAGTGGGTAAGGCCTGGTGTGCCTCGCTCAAGTTCCTGTATCACACTCTCATGGGGCAGCTACCTGAGCCACTACTCAGCTGTCAGGCATCAGTCTCAGGTCTTTTTGATCCAATCTGATGTGCATCATCTATTTTGTCTGCCTTTTAGTTACAATGTTGTTTTCTTTACTAATAAAGAGGAGAATTCATTACTGTGAAAGTCAAAATTATGACATTTGAGATAAATTAGGGAAGACCTAATTAACCTACTCTTGTTTTACTGGTACTATTTTGTTTCAGGTATCACCATATGAAATACCAGCACTACTGGATGAAAGAAGACACATCATACATCACAGAAGAAAGCATCCCCATCTCCAGCTTGGGGAGCTTTGTTATCCATCTTTTCATGGGAATGCCAATTATGCGTTTTAGTTGACAAGCTCCATTTTGACCATCGTAACTACTTGGTATTAAGAAAATATGAATGATGGACAAACATGTTTTGATGCAGAAACAACTTCAATAGGAGAGTATAGATTTCACATCTATTTTCTGTTCATTCAGGATTCATACTTAATTATATGGTTGTGAGACAATCCTTGTGATAATTACATTTTTTTGTCAGAGCAGAAATTTATTTTATATATTCCATAGCATAAGAAGTCTGTATAAAGCTAGGAATTATCCTCTACTTTCATGAAATGAGCACAATTTTCAACCTACTTAATGCTCTAGATGACTAAGATGCCTAAAAGATACAGTTTCTGGCTGTTGAGAAGGGTGGCCAAAGTATGACAGAAGGAAAGAATTCTGCAGCAAGCATGTTAGTTTCTGCAGTAAACCAGGAAGACCGTCATAATTTGTGCAATATCTTAGTGGATAAAGAAAAAAATGTGGAAAAATACTAATTTGGCTTCAAATCACAGAATCGTTTATTACTGATTTTAATAACTCATTAAGACATTAAATGGGTTTGCACTTTTTGAGAAATTGCACTTCCATCTTTTGTACTAGCTTGGGTCATTAGCATTCAGACTCATTATCTCTTGGAACTTTTCCTTACTTTCCATTTACTACTGCTCCTCTGAGTGCAATGGAGATGTTTGGGCTGAGCAGGGTCCTAAACTCCTTCGGTGCTAACACGTGATTTGTAGGTACAGCTTAGCCATCAACTACTAGGCAGACACAGAAATTGCCAGGACTTCAGGCTCCCTTGTGCTAAATCCATCAAGATGAACAGATTGTAAACTGCTCATTGCAAACATGATAGGCAGCAATTTAGCATCCAGTTAATACTTCATTACCTCCTTTCCTTACATTTATACAGCCTTTCCCTCCTGAAGTGTTCTGAAATTGCATTTTCCAGTCTACACTGAGCAGTTCAGATTTAATAGGAATAGTTGTGAACATTAGCTTCTGAATGATTTGAGGGCATATGGAATTTTTTATTTTTAGCTGGATAAGTCTGAAGCATTTGTTTCTATTGTTTGTTACCATCTTATTAAAAAAAAAAGAGAAAAATACTTTCCTGATCTGGGGGCTTTTTATTGTTTGTCTGTGGTAATAACTTAATGTTTTTCAGAAGTGGAGTTTTTAATACAGTCTATAAAGTAAACCTCTCACAATTTGTTTCTGAGTGTTTTTTTCTTATTATTATAGAGAACAACTTACAGATGAAGAGACATATTTGTCTCAAATCACTACAGAGTTTCTAAGGCCATTTTGGTCAGTGTTTAAATGCTTCAAGTGATTCAAGCTATCTATCACTTTTCTCTTTCAGTAATCCAGAGATCTTGATAGGAATAGCCCTGCTTCTTGTGAACCCAACTTAATTTTCTTTCTCCTATAATTTAATTCTTTCATTATTCTTGCTGCCTATAACCTGCCTCTTTTCCTTAGACAACTAAACTGTGATCTGCTATTTTATTACCCACAGTTATCCCACAGCTCTCCAGGTGTTTGGTTTTACTACTCTGGAAGGTTCCATCTTCCAAGTTACCTTTAAAAACACCATAAACAAGAAAACCCAAAAAGCTCTTACAAGCTTCTAATGTCTGCTGAATAAAGCTTACCTTGTCATCTAAGTATGATCCAAACTACAGAAAATAGTGGAATAATGGGGGGACATAGGTAAAGATGGTAAGAAAAAAAGTGATCCTCAAGTAATTCAGGTTGAAAAGGATCTCGGGCAATCTCTAGTCCAACCTCCTTACACTGGAGGAGGAATGGACTGAAAACAACTGGTTTAATGTCTTGCCATTTTCTCCTGAGGTTTTATTTCTCTCCTTCCACATCCTCATAACTCCTTGTCTTCATCTCTGGCTTCATCAGAACTGAACATGTGGGGAGAGAAAGGATGTCCTGGTGCAGCCTCCCAAGCACAAGATGATGGGCAGGAGAGAAGAGCCTCAGAAACCAGCAAGGGGAAGGAGACATGGAGGTGAAGGAGGGGCGGGATGTGAACAAAACTGGTGGTGAAGGTGGAACTGATGCAGCAGAGAACGTGCAAAGTGGACACGGGGCTGAACTGGCAAAGGGAACTGGAGGGAAGGCAGAGACCACCTTAAATGCCAGCATCAGATGAGCTGCTGATACAGTCTCTGAGATCACAAAGGGCAGAAAGAGCAGGGCTGCATTTTCCCAAGTCTACTAAATGGGTTGAGAGGTTCTGAGGGTGTTTAAAAATTATTTAAATTACCTGGTGTTCTGGGTACATCCTCAAAAGGCTGTAAAGGGAGGCTGTGAAGAGGAGATCAAAGTGGGAGACTACTAAGGAGTTCATAACAAATGTGTGCTCAGGGACTTTTGCCGTGCAGGTAATAGAGGGAGAATAAGTACTGCAGATCCAGAGTGACCAAATTAACTGTCTTCTTTCCTTTGAGCTCTTCCTCTTTTAGTGTCCTCATCTCTGACTTCAAGTTCATGCAGATTTTCATTGTACTTCAGAAGTGCATTATTCCTGTTTTGCTGAGCTAATCAGATGTCATCTCTTGTGTATTCTGAAATGCTGAAAAAAAATTTTTACAGAGGCTTTTCTCTAATCCAACCTTGAAAATTGTTCGTATTTCCAGAGCGCACATTCTTTTGCTTTTTCTTTTGAAAATAATTTCCATCTCCCATCTTTTTAATACAGCTGCATTTTTGACATTTTATTTTCAAATTTTAATACTAAAACTGCACACCATCATCAGTATGAATGCTGAAGTAGGAGACAGCACGGAAAATGTACAAGTTTCACAATAAAAGCAGCTTCAGCAACAAAGGTTGGCCTGAGACAGAATAAAGTGTTTAAAGTCCAGAGGGCTTTCCAGTCTGACTGTAAGAACTTCAAAGTAGGTCAGACGGGGTGATGGTGTCACGTTAAGCCTTGCTCTGAGATGGTTTTAAAAAGAACTCAAGAAAGTCCTTTTCCATGCTCTACATTCTTCTGAGACTAACAGAAAGGATGGGCTGTCATCTGAAATAGAACTGGAATGTCTCAAAGATAATCCTATGAGCTGCGTGAATGCTTGTATGATAAAAACACTTCTGTGAATCAGAAAAAAGGGGGAAAATCTGTATTCGTCATCCAAAATGCTGCAGCATTTCAGACTCCTTGAAATTGTTATGAATCCTGACTGGTGAGTGACACTGGACATTACTGGTGTCACACCTCATTAAGAAGCATCCCAAGCGGTAATGACTGATTTTGTATGATATGACTGAGGCACATTTTGGAGGAAGATATTAACGGCTTCGGTGGGTGATTTAAGCAGCATGATCAGAAGTGGAAGAGACAATCCTTTTGTTCAGCTGTCGCTAGCAATGGAAGCTGGAGTGTAGGAGGAACTCATGGGGAAGAGGTGTTTACACATGAACAGACTATACCCTAAAAAGCAGTAAACAACTTACAGCTTGCTTTGGTTTTTTAATTTAAAAAAAACCCCAAACCCACATCCAAGAAAAAAAAAGAAGTCAATATCCTTAATATACAGTAAATTATTTCTTTAATTTACTGTCTAATTCCAGCTCGTCCTTCAGCGATGACCTGTAACTGTGGATCATCTGCAAGGCTGTAGGTATGCAGACATTTTTTTAAGTTTTCTCTTGACAAATTTCTAACTTAGTGCACAAGCTTGCCTCCTTTGTCTCTGCATAACAGGGTGGGTGTGCTAAAAAGTGAATGGAATGCCATGGAAAACACATCTGCTCAAGAGAACAGGTAATTTTCACAAGTATTTAAATCCCAGTAGTTTTCCAAGTGCCAAGGCATACTCAGTGTACTGACCTGGAAAAGGGTGGTGATGAAAGAAAGAACACTGTCCATTAAAAGTTTAAGGCAGCATCTGTTTTTGCCAGTCTCCCAGTAAAATCACACTCATCATTCAAAAGGTAAATGACAAAATCAGAAAGTAAATTACTTCACTGAGAATATACTCCCATCACATTATTATTCAAACCACTCCCTTTTAGTGTGCTGTCTCAGTTCAGTACCTCATATGATTTATTTGACTGGTAGAAAAATACAGATCAGTGTAAACAAAATATTCTGGCTACATCCATATAGTACTTCGCTACTGAAATATTATTTACCTAAAATTGATTTAAAGATAAAACCTTCAGTTTTCCTAGGACAAGATGATCCTAAGATCAGATGGGAGTATCCCTATGCTCATACCCTGCCCTGTTTCCCTTCCTACATTGTATGGATGTAAATACTTGAAGTGTCCACATTACTTTTTATAGCTCCTTTTACTTCAGTGTAAGGTACTTTATTCATAAATGCATAATTTAAGCAAGACAGTGAAACCTCTAGTAAGGAGTATCTCAGACAAGCAATCTTGATCTTAAGAATGCCCCTCAATGATTTCAAACATTATTCCCTGAGGCTTCTGAGATTATATTCAGCCTGTGCAAATGAATTTGAAGACTGTACATCTTCTACTTACCCGGAAAGGTATCTCACGTCTGTTAAATCACAGGGTGCCAGAAAATAGATTTTGCGTAATAAACCTTATTTCAGGGATAGGGAAAATTTCATCACTAAATAACAAAAAATGGAAAAGTCACAGTGAGTGTGACAGCATTACAGGGACCATAGTAGTGTAAAACACAAACAGACCTTTCTGTCGTCTTATTTGGACTCAAAGAAGTTCCCATGTGAAAAGCAGATACATGGTTTCTCTTTTCCATCAAACACAGAAACTTCCTCATGCTCTATTTCATTATTTTTATGATGTACAAACTATGCTTAAATGTATTAAAATGTTAGCTGTAAAAATTAGCATTTAAATACAATTCATGAGTATATAAAGAGGAAAAAATACAAAATAGCTCAAAGAAACATAATAACAAAAATCCAAGAGAACAGGCTATGTAAAATATTGAAAGGTTCTTCCTGTCTAAGAAGGAAACTAGCCTAAACAAATTCTTAGGTCCACAGATCAGGATTTTAAACTAAAGATTTGGACAAATTACACGGTTGCTAGTGTTGTTATGCAATGTCATTCCTGTTGCTTGTTTATGCCCTAACTATTGACTCGGAAAAAAGGTGATTGCTCTGACAGATGATCTCCACACCCAAAGCAATTCCCTCATAACTTCTTACTACGACTTCTGTTTCTCAACTGTAGGTATCAGTAATCCTCAAAGTGCTAACCCGGTACATCTGAGAGAAGGTTGTTTAGCAGGTGTTTCAATTGCCAAAGAAAATGGAAATTTTCTATCCCTTCCATATTAAAAAGACTACTTTTGTCTGCTGTGTTTTCAACCATTGAAATGAAGAAATAGACCTAAATTAATATAAACTTATGGGTCAGCAAATACAGGGCTATACCCATAATCATAACTGGCTCAAAAAATTTCTCTTCAGTATAATTCTTTATGCATATCTTCCGTAATTTTCATCTAGTAAAGTTAATACCTATCGCTGTGCAACTCCTTCAATACAAAGTGTTATGCTAGTGGTACATATTAATATGATGTTATTATTTGCTACTGGAAATAATATTTAACAAGCTCAACACTATGATAATTTGTTCACGTTGGCAAAAATTAAATACTGAAACCAGCTTCTGAAATACTCTTTTTAAACTGACAGTTATAATACAAACAATAGAAATGGTAATTTGAAGTGAAATGTTTTAAGAAACTTTACACTCCAATTTGTTTCATACATTGTTTACAAATGAAAGGGCCAGCATTTAAAATCCATCTTTAAGTCAATGCTAATATCAATAAACTTCCATTTAAATTAATGCAAAGCATGAACTGTACTGAAAAAGAATTGACTCACTTTACTAACTACTTCTAAAGTCTGAAAGAGTTTAAAAATGTTGTTCAGTACTGTGTGTGCAAAACTGCATTTAGTGTCTTCAAAGAACTCTAGTGGCCAGACATCTCTTGTACCAGCTCTTCTCTTGGCACAGCTGAAGACATTAGGTCTGCGGTTGCTGTCAAGGTGACAACTCCTGGGAAACTGTCACTCATTGGCTTTCAAACAACTGGTCTGGATATGGGAAATTTGCAGAACTGGAAGCAGCAACTGGAAAGCATCCTGAATATAAGTAGTACTGTTGCAGCCCTAATAGGGAGAGAAAACGTTGTACATCAGTACAGCTGCCATGTACTTCAGGAATTACACTGTACTTTTTTCTATATTAGCATATGTCTTCACACAAGATTTTAGAATCTGTAGATAAGAAAAATGACAAATTACACCAGTTTACAGCTAACAAGCATAGCCTTGATCAGTATACAAAAATCTGACTTCCCCTAAGTTTGAACTTTTGGATGGTTTTGTTGGTAATATGAGTAGAATAAAATGCCACAGTGTTCAGAAGTAGATTTGACTTTTTAAAAACAAACCAGCTAGTCTTTCCATCAACTGAACTAATTTTGAATTTGCTGTAGGTGGAAGAAGTGTCACTGAAATTAACAGTTTGAATTATAATGGTTTTAACATGTAGTACTATTTTTGGAATTTCTAATACCGAACAGTATAGCAGCTTGTAATTCTCCATGATCCTAGGCTGTATTAATACATATTTGTATACAACTATAGGATTTATGAAATACAAAACATTGTATTCCACAATTCTAAATACTCCTAGATTTTACTTCCTGGAGCACAGGAAGATAAGTCAGCAGCAACAGCAAAATTACCCTATAACAAAAGGAACTGCATGGTAGTCTTCACTACAGCTCTATTCAACTTTTCATAATTTTCCTTAAGGCTATTGTTAATTCAGTGCAAAATTGCTTATTGTAAAGCAATCTCCTTATTTTTAAGGGAACACAGCTATTAAATACAGAATGACAATTTATGGTCACTACTATATGTTTATTTATGTTTTAAGAGAAGTGTGCTCTAACAGTTAAAAATTTCAGCTGCAGATACTATGAGTTTTAGAACTTTATGAGGATATTACTTCATCTCAACCTCTTCTTGGTGAAACTGAGGTAGGTTTTACTCACTGTGCTTTTCTGAAGAAAAATAGATCATGGTGTCAAATAAAAGAAATCACTCTTGAACATTTTGGTGGTCTGACACATGGTTATCCATGTGCTGACCAAGGCTGTTGCTAGACTGTGAATCTTTGTAGAAAGCTAAATTCCTGCAGATGGGAAACACTGTAGCATATACCTACAATGCAAATTTTAAAGGAAATAGGCTGAAACTGTAACTTGTTGCTGTGCTCTGACCCATGCGGCAGTAGAGTTTCATAGCTGGCCAGCCTCACTTCAGTCATACAGCTCTTAAGAATCCTCAGTAAACGCAACCTCACTACTACAGTGTTTGTGGGAGAGGCTGAACACAAAATCGGGACATTTATGAGCTGGCACTGAACAGCCAGAATGATATTGTCATTAATTTTTAAATAACTTTTCTTTTAGAAATAAATGTGCCTGTCTCATTTCAAATAATTTTATTAGAACATTTTCTAACGTGAAGAGGTGGAGCTTACCTCTAATAGCACACTGTTGATGATGGGGTTAAGAACCTCTGCCTTCATACCGCTCTGTAAACCAGAAAATAGAATGAAATGCCATGTCAAGAAATACATTTAACAGAAATATACTGATATCTGAGATGAATATGATGGTTTTATGAATTCTATAAAGGTCTTCTTTCACCTTGATTCTTATTCAGACTGTTGATCTCAGTACTCCTGGTAACTGTGTCCACATTTCAAACACACCTCAGTACACCCTATGTATTTCTAACACAGAGTTGAACTAAGAGAGGTCCAGGGTTTTACTTCTTCATTAATTCATGTGCCACAGTTTCAAATTGCCTACTTTCCTACAGGTGTGAGGTTTATGTAATGACATTGTTCATTTGTCTATCAGTGACCTTTTGACATCCCACAAATTTTAACTCTTGTTTTTTTCAAGGACACAAAAAGGAAAAACACATGTCAGAAGAAAAATGAAGTTCTTAGAAGTTACACAAATATCTGTGGTTAGGATGAAATGAAAGGTCCAGAGTAGCTCCCCTGCAGAAGGAAAACCAGGTGAAACTCAGATCCCCAAACTGGAGGCAGCATATGTTGCTCTGCACAGCACGGGCTGGCCAGTGAAACAGCTCAGCATGCATGACATTTTTCTCAACCACCAGATAGGAAGAAAGATGGATACAATGACTAGTGACACTACTATAAGCTAGAAAATAAAGATTCATTAGCTCCTCTGCTTTTTAAAATGGCAAAAGTTCCTTCCTTTTTTATTCTCACTGCCCTTTGCATTGTGGTTCTTCAGAACAACAGTAACCTCCAGCAAGAGTTGTTTTCTTTCAACACCGAACACAATACTGATTAATTTAACTGAGGGATTTCCACTTAAAACCTTGTAGCTCTCATACTACAGATTTATAGTAGCATGAAACTTCTTAATTTTAGATTGGAGAAAGATGGCCAAGGAAAGATGGTTAGAGAAAAGAAGGACATTTTTACTCTCAGTTACTAGAATTACCATTACAGAATGCACTGTTTAGTGGGCTAGTTGAGTATTTTGTGTGCAATTTATTTTTATATATTTGTGCATGTATTGATTGCAAGTGTCCCACAGATATATGCTAAAATACAATCCCAAAATGCAAAATAAGAATTTTTTCCTGAGAATAATTGGAAGTTGTGTAAATTATTCAGAATAAAAGCAAAGAAATAAATCATGTTCTGTACAAATAACTATGAAAAAACATGCTCAGAGATGTGCTCTAAGAACTAATGGGAGAACTGGAAAGATTTTCTTTGAAGTACATTCATGTTTTCATGGAGCAATCAGGAGAACCAGAATTCGTTCTTCTCTGATATTTACAGAACAATTTCAGTAACAGCACAATTTTTACCTCCAAATCCTGCTATAATACTGAGATGTCAGTCATCCTTGAAGCATCTTGAAAGACAGGATTCTATGTCTAGCAAAGATGTTCACAGATAAATGGATGTTCTCAAACAGAGTATCTTGTGATAGAAGACAGAGTGATTTTTTGTAAGATGGACCAAACGGATTTTCTAATCTCTTAAACCTTTTGAAAATACTGCAGTGCTAAGGCAGGGGATCTAGTAAAGGCTAGAAGACAACTCGTGAAACCATCTTAAGGTACTGCAAGTACAATCTGTTAATGACTTTGACACAAATGCGTTCAAAAGGGATAGGCTGAGTTGGAGAAGAAATTATCATCAAGCTGTGTAACTTCAAATGTGGGGCCCTTCCATGTGAGAAGATAACAAGTGTTGAGTGGTGATCAGGAAAAACAGGAAATGGTTTCTAGAAAGAGAGAAGGCAGGGGACACAATGTCATCTATCAAGGCTTGTGACCTTTTCTGCTGTAAAAATGCTCTGTGTTCTTGATCTGAGGAAAGAAGTGGTCTCTTTGCTGACATAAAGGCACTGGACTCCTGTAAGAATTTCTCTTTCAAGAAGTGAACTATGTTAAAAAAAGCCCAAATGCTACAGAAAATGCTGTCATCTTACCCCAGCTGCTGTTACAGAATCAGAAAACTTCTTTGATAAAGATGAAACTTCATTGCACATGGCACTTGTTAAACTGGTTTAAAAAACAAGAAAGACAAATATAAAAATACATCCTTGATCTATCAATAGATAAAAACCCTATGACAAGCTTTATCTTGGAAGCCAAGATATTCTTAAAGCAATTTTGCTTCTAAACATTTTTAAAATATTTAGGCATAGACTGTTCATGATAAAGTTTTTATATTCCTTCACTGAAAAATCCACTGCTGACTACAGCAACAAAACGATGTCTTGTTGCACACACCAGTCTTTTTTGATAGTGCAATGTTTCACTTGTTTAAATTCTAAACTTCTAGTTCAACTATTGCTTTTCTGATGATTGCAGCAACACAACTCCTGGGAATACCGCTGGAAATAAATCAAACTTGACTGAAAACAGTGAGAATTTTCCTATGTGACCAATAAAACATCTACTCTGTGCTAAAAGGGAAAGCACACTTGTGGTTAAAACACGAGAGAACAAGATCTAGCTCTGTTCTGGGATCTTTCATTGTTTTCCTAGAATTCACAAGTGCATCCCATAGGACCTCATTCTTCAAGGTGTACCATACCTTAGCTCTGATTCTGAAAGAAACTTAGTAAGTGCTTTGTTTTAGTCTGAAGTGTTCCTATGGACTTTGCTATTCTTAGTACCATTCTTAAGGATAAGCACTTGGTTAAATATTTTACTTATCTAGGAGTCAACTGTTTAAAATATCTTAACATCAAAAATTACTGAAATCAGTACACTTGATAACTACAGAGAGCTTGAGATTTGAATGTGGAGTCCCACTAGACAGACTGGCTTCTTGAATTTCCAGATATTTCACTATGGTTGACTACAAACTTGCTGACAAATGTGGTCTATTGTTTAGAACTACAGATTGATTTTTGTATATTTTTGGCAGATAAACACTAGATAATGAAACTCTATTAGCAGATAATAAGACTGCATTATACACTCTAAAAGCAAATTCCATATATGCAGGCACAGTATCTTCTGCAGAGGGAACAGGAAATGCTACCCAAGTTGGCATGTACATTTGCTTGCTGGAGCAGAAACAACTTTTAGCTTGTGTATAGGTCATGTTTTTGTAAACATGTATATGTCAGCCATGTCAAAAAATGACAGGTAGCCTATAGAACCTGATTGCATGAGAGAATACAGCACCAGGACCCCTGAAGCCAATGCTGTTTGTTGATCCATGAATTTACTGTGCCTTCAAGCTGAACGGAACTTCACGAGTTCTATGCAAATGTCAAATGTTCATATGTGAAGTACATAATACTCACTTTGTCAGTACTTTTGCTTGATCTTGAGCTGTTTTTTCTACTTCCTGCCCATGTAGAATTAATTCTGCTACTTTATGAAGCTGTTCAATACAACGAGCAGTTACCTCAGCCAGACTTTCAATGGACAGCATGTAGATTTCCTTAAATTAAAAATGGGAATAATGCAATCAATAATAACAACACTGATAAATGTATTTATAGATATATACATATATAAGAATTTCAAACATAGGAACCCTTCCTATCCCAACTGGAAAAACTAACACATACATAGTGAAGTAATATCAACCATAATGTCATCCTCACAAACAATACTGGAAAATGAAATGTCCACAGGCTATAAAATACAGACCTTCAACTTGTTCTGAAAAATTAGCAAGATCAAGTCTACCATTTACTTGGCTCGGAACCAGGTCAGGTTCTTGGATTTTCTAACATACCACTTTTAAACCTAGTCCTAACAAATAGAAAGATACCTAAACTCTAGAATAAGTCATAATCGTAATTATTTTCACATGGAGCCAAAAGTACTGAGTCATCCCTTAGCTCAATCTCCAGAGCAGAAATGGATAATGTGCCCAATAAAAAAGTAGGATTTATCAACAATGACAGAAATCTCTACGTAGCACTATCGGGTTACAGCTTTCACAAGCTGATGCCAGTTGGAAACCTGCAAGCACATAAAAATCTGTAATACATACAGTGTATATATTCTGTTCTGCTTCTTTAGACTTTTTTGTAAGGAAACATGACAGATAACTTCTCATTAGAAATAATCTTGACAAAGAAACCACATTTAATATTGCCATTAACTTGACAGAAAATATTCAATTAACCTTATCAGGACTGTCTAAATGAACACAAAACTTTTAGCCTTAAGATCTATCTTTCATAAAGAGAATGAATAGTTGTTAGTTGCCTAAATAATATTTCTGCTTTGTCTGTTTATGATTTAAACTGTTTACATAGTTTGAACATTTCTCCCCTGTATTGTCACTGAAAGAGATACTAAGAAACATTGAGATACAGCTTTCAGTGTGCATGTAACATTTGACATTACACCACAGAATCCCTCAGCTCACTGTGTATTGAGTATAAACATGCATACACACAAAAACCACAGATATAAAACAATAAAAACAATGTGACAGAGAACCTGCTACTTTGATATTTACTTATGGAAACAGAATAACAGTAAGAATATTTACATAATTTAGTCTCCTATTGGGTCTACAGTGAACGGTTGTGTATTATTATTTCTTACTACTTGCATGAATTTAAAAAATAAGGATGACATATGAAGCCAACACATGAAGAAACAATCTTATCAAACAAAGTATGTCCATAATGAAACTTATCCTTCAAAAGTTATTTTACCTCCACAGTTTTGCTTTTGTCTACTTCTGTTTTATCACTGTCAGTTCTATTGTCTTTTTGAGTCTTTTCTTCACCAGGTTCTTCAGGTTTTTCACTAACCTCCTCTTCAATGTCTACTGGGGTGGACAAACTGGCTTCTTCTAGACATTCATGAGCTTTTTTCCTAGCCTGCCAAACAAAGAACTCAACCCCAAAGTTCAGTTTGAAAAGAGAGTATCAGATGACATTCCTGAACATCAATTAAGAATACATTTAATTACTTCCTTTTTATACTCAGAAATTTGAATATATTAAGTCTCTGAGTGGCATTTAGTTATGTGTATATTTAAGAAACTGTAAGGAGAAGCATTTCAGATTGCATAAACATGGATCATCCACGGATAATTCCTCTAAAGGTACAATATTCCTAACCAACACATACAGCTGGCATTAATTCCAAAGTTAGTATTTCAGCTTTATTTATCATTCAAATGAATTTACACAGAAATTTTTCTTACATAGTTTCCCAAATAAGAAAATAAGAAGTGTGTATAAAGAAGAAAAAAAAAATTGGAGAAGTAAGAGAAAAGTACTAAATTCTTAAAGGAAAAATAAATATAAAATCACTGTATCTTGAACTGCCTTCCCTGACATGAAAATAGATCAAAGCTGAAGTCTTGAAGCTTTATACAACTTCAGACTACTGTTATGCTTAGTAGGAAATTAATGACATCTCTTTTTTAACATCAAGTCAAATTAAAATACATTAAAACCTAAGCCTAAGCTAGTTATCCATCGTCTATGTAGCTAGAGACACAAATTTGTTTGAGCCTAAGATTGGCAGGTTAACCAGCTTTAAAGGGACCTGATAGTACAAATGTGACTAGTTATGTGACTAGCTCATAGACATCTAACTTTTAGAGCAAGAAAAAATATTATGAACCTGACTTTTGTTCCCAACACATAAGACCAAATCTGCTGTGCTCATGAGCCCTGTTGTGTCATGAGACACCCTGGTTCAAGCTTTCTAACACTGGAAAGGGTTCATCCAACTACACTGCCCTACTCATCTCACTTTTTCTGTGAAAGCGTTTCTATATTCAGCATTTTAGTCTCAGTCTCCTGTACTTTGCTTTCTGAGCTGTCTGAAGTGAACTGGGTACTGCTCTGTGTCAGATTTCAGAACAAAGCCCTCCTTCTTTGCCCACGAAACTGAAGGCAGCTCACTAACAGGTGCTAACCTTATTTAGTTTGTCAGGAGTAGCAGCAACGTGCAATTCAAACAGCAGTTCCGTGAGCATGCTGACAAACTCTTCTCCCATATCTGCTGCAAGAAAAAACAAGACAGTTTTTGTTAGCGTATTACTGCTATAGTATTTTATATGATCAAATACGTTCAGTGAAATAGTTTCACCAAGCATTCCAGCACTTGAAAAACAGTGACAGCGACACAAGAAAGGAATGTGTGGGGGTGTGCATGTATATGCTCAAATAAAGAAGAGAACAAGCAACAGGGATCCCTGCACAACCTGATACACCAGCTTGACACTTTAACTGCTCTTTCTATCCCATCCTAAGTTCCATTACATTTCACAAAAACAGGCAAGAGGGCAAGAAACTGCATAACCCCATGTTATCTGACAAAAAATACATGACCCACAAAATATCCAAAGAAGGATAAGATTCAAGGAATAAAAACAGCAGCACAGTCAGATACAAATAAGTTTCAGAAGCAACATACTGTTCTCTCATACTGTTCATACATGTTCTCTACTGCTCTGCCTGTAAACCACAGGTAAGAGGTGTGTTTTCTTTCTATTTTAAGGTCGAGATTTGCTTAAATGAAGAATGTTTTCTGGTTTGCTTTGAAGTAATGAGCCTCAAATCTTATTTCACAAGATTTCTGAGCAAAGATAAGTATCACTCATATTTGAACTTCATCTTTATTACATACACTCCTTTGACAACTTGCAGATGACATATTCTAATATGCTTCAAGTTCCTAAAAGTCAGTATTTTGGTTGGTTTAGTTCATCTGCATTTACTGAGTTTGGAAAAGATTTCCTGATGGAGTACACAAAACCAGTTCTTTAGCCTGATGGCACTAGAAGGTCAGAGTCCCCATACTGATAAAAGTCCAGCTACTTCAAAAATCAATTCTGTGTCTTGCTATATTCTCACTTTTTTTGTTCATTCATTAGGTAGGGCCAGATCTTCCATTTTTATGCAAGTCTTCAGTAGTGGACTTAAAAGTAGAGGGCCATTACTTTCCAGTGAGTTTGGGGACCTTGGTAGAACTGTTTGCAGTACCATGCAACATGTGGAAAGGTGGTAAAATTTGACACTCAGATTATACACTCCTAGGGAAAAGGACATCTCACCCTTGCTTGTAAAGAGTGCCTCTCTGGCACTCTGGTGCTATAAAATAAGTTAGTGTGTAGCACAAAGAATTCTTCACCTGCAACAAACAAGAGACTGAGCTTTTTTCTTAACAGCAGGGGAACATGTCAAGAAGTTTGTATTCTGGCAGGCCAAAGAGATGTATGGAGTTCATTCCACTGCTGCCCCTACAAGGAAATTTTGACAATAGGATTTTCAGGCTTTGCAATACAGTACACTCGATACACTGCACTCCCTTGTTCTTAAATCAACGCCAAATTGTTTTATGAATGGCAGCAGGCTGAAAAGTGAGCAGCAGTTTACCACATCAATGCAAAATTACCAAAATTGTTGATAACTGGGATATTCAATTGAATATTCACTTTGGTTACTGTCTCGCTTAACCTCACGCATGAGATTTTTGGTGTTAATGGCTTTCAAAATGTAGGTAAAGCCACTTTTACAGATGTTCTCCTCTTATTATTTCACAAAATTGAAATGAAGCTGCAGTGAAAAATACATGGAAGGGTTGCCTAATCAAAGTGAGAGGAAACATTAGAGATAAGGGTTTGCGTGTGGCTTTCTGCTACTTGTGTCAGAAAACATGTTCTTTTTCTTTTTTTATCAATTTTGCACCTGACTGTTAAGCCAAGACACAAAAAATACTACAGTTCCAGTTTCAAACTTGCCAAGAACAAAGCCTAGCCCAAACCCTTTCCTGAAACAGTCCTCCAAAGATCACTGCAGTATTATCTCCTCCTGTAGGACTGAAAGTATTTATGGTAGCAAATAAAGCAGCACCAACATCAGAAACTTGTTCAGATTCTGAGATCCAAGGATAAGAAGGGATCCTGAGAATTTACATAAAACAAATGGTCACCCTTTTCAAACACTTGAATGCAAAGTACTGTTTTTTCTCCCACCTATTCTTTTTTTTAATATATATATATATACAGTAATGATGAATGACACTATATTGACAACATGACTTATATGTTGAGAAAATGATAACGAATTACCAATACATGGTAATTAACTTGTTTTCAAGTACTGCTCAGTAAACAGATAATATTTTCAAACGCCATTATTTAATCTCTGTCTTTTTTAGGGGGCTGTCTTCCTTACATAAAGGAAAAAACCACATGTTTTATTGAGTTAGGAAACACAAATCAAAATCTTATGGAAATCAACTTAGTTGCAGTTTTAACCTGTTTAGCAAGCAGGATTCAAATCAAAGTTCCTCCACAGAATTTAACAAAGCCTGCTAGCTTTTGCAATATGAGTTAGTTTAAGTAAAAATACATAATTTGTGTAAAAAATACACTATTAAAAGACCATATGGCTTACTGACTTGATTTTGTAAGTGTAGAAGCTATTAATGCATGTCCAGAATTGTAGGCTCAGCCCTAACAGAAAGCTACTTTGAGAAGCAATTCACCTTTCTATTCTTTTGGTTCCTCCAGCGGAGCTAAAATTTATCCAACTTAACACCAATAAATGAAATATATCTGCAGTTCACACACTAACAAATCTTGAGCCTGATCACACCAAAGGATGTGAATAATTTTGTGCTGCTGCCTGAAGTAACACCCATCCAGCTGTAAGATGGAGAGAACATGTGTGTGGTTATTATTTCCACAATCAAAGGAGGATGGGATGTGTTTCACTAATGAGTGGTTTGCTTTTGCAGGGGCAAACCTGCAGCACACTTTGATTTGGTCTCTTTTTTTTTTAAGGTGCTCATTGCCTAGGTTGCAGCCCATTCAAAACGCCTGTAAATGTTTCAAGGACCATGATAAGCAGTTGTGCTTTACTGAAAAGAACAGAACTTCTGACCTTTGGAGAAAGCATCACTTTGTGCAAAAAACAGAGCTTCTCCTGGGAGCTGGTTTCAAAGCAAGGTACTATTTTCCACAGAAATTAAGGAACAACAGACATCTCATGAATCCTCATTCCTAAGCAGGTAATACACTTTCTTCACTTCTATTTCTCACAACCCCATAGATGAATGTGAAGTTTTAAAGAGTAACTAAGAGGGGAAAAAAACAGCATAAAACTTTACCATACTAAGGCTTTACGCTGAGCACTTGCTGTCCCCCACAATGAGAAACAATGAGCTCCCTGTGAGAGAGCTCAAGCAAGCTGAGTAAGCACTGCCAGAAAGAGAAGTCTGAGCAGAAATTACTTTCCTGTTAGAACATGTGGATGTTAACACAGTTTTTCTAACTTTTCTGAAGGCTAAAGAAATTGTATCTCACCATCTTGCAAAATGTAGGTTCTATGGGCAAAGTTCCCTAAGAAGATCAAGAGGATGTGGAATAAATATCCTTCAATGTTTCTTTGCTTCCAAAAGACAACAATATGGTGTTCAGTGGCATGAGCAAGTCTTCAGTCAGGTCAAGGGGATTGTTGCTGTTAGCTCTAAGAGGTTTGGTATGGATCTCAAAAGCCTGGAGACATGAACCATGCTGGCTTTAAGCTGACTTCTAATCCTTCTGTTCTAACCTGTTTGGGTGAATGCTAACATTTTTGACCTGTTTAAGACACCTATTTTGCCCCTAATCACCCATTTTATTGTAACTTTTGTGAGCTTGGCCCATTGTCTTCAGTGCTTTGCCGTGTCACATTTACGGAACACTGCTCTAACTTCCTTCTCACACTCCACATGCCACATCTTGCCAAGCAATACCTCTAAAGCAGCTTTGTTACTTTCATTCAAAAAAATTCAGGGTTTTTAAATTTCTTGGACACTCTAATCTTTTCCCCCATCTAGCAAGGGAGGGTGCAGAGTGAGGATGAAGTTGCTGAACAGAAAAACATTTTTAAGTACTTCAAAATTTTCAGACTATACAACTTCCTAAACAGATTCTGTAAGAAAAGTTGAGTTATCCAAAAAGTTATTATTTTCCTTTTTTTTACTTTCATTGATGATACAGCAAAACAATTTAATATTTATGTTTGATTTTCTATATCTCGCACTTCAGTTACAATATAAATTCAATTAAGCATTGATCAGCTTCCAGAACTTTTAGAGTATTAATTTTAGTAACTACCTTATGAAGACTATTAGGATATCAGAAATTACAGTTCGGACTGAAATTTTTTTAATTGCTAGATAAAGAAGTAGCAATTATTTATATGGTTACGTCTCTGTATTTCTAATTACCTTTTTGTGCCTGTACCACTTCATCATCTAATTCCTTTGGAACAAAGATCTCTTTTATAGCAATTAAATCATTTTTCACAGTCTCCAACTGTTCTCCATTGAGTCTTGCTAAATGTGACTGAATCTGTAAAAGAAAGGACAGTAAGTATTATTAAATGCTAATTTAGAGCCAGAATCCAAAACAGACTAAGAAATGGAAACATCCATTATGTTCAAACCTTGTCTCTAACCTCCCAGCTTAGACATATTTTTAATTCTTTTCAACAGAATTTGTTGAGTATCACAAAAACTACGCCAGCCTTGCCAGATCATCAAGGTCCCTTCCTTCCTCCGGAACATGAGTTTTGAACCATAAATCTGTGGTTTAACTGCAAACTTTAATAGGCATTTTGGGATTGCCTGGATGAAGATAGCAGGCAAAAAGAGCACAGGCAGAATCGTTAGTCTGAGCACTCACAGGAAAAGTTGGAAAAAGCTGCCTTCAAAATGCAGCCAAAATTATTGACAGTCTACCTGTTCTGAAGAATGTATTGGCAGGTCTTTGCATGTCTCAGGTATCTGCAAGTCCCTGCATATCTAATAGGATGGCACACCTAAGAGGGATGGAAACAAATTCTTTGAATCACTGCTTGTACTACAGTTATATGGTGCTAATCCCATGAGCAGAGCGCTCCTTCCGCCTATGGAAGCCAAGAGAAATGCCCTTACTGCCCTTGATGCAAAATTTTTCCTTCATGTTTGTTTCAAGGGGCTTTTTAAAGTTTGCTTGACAGATCTACAGACTACCTCAGTGCAAGGCTGAAGAAAGCTCTTTCTTACTGGTGTGTCCTTGTGTCCAGCTCCTGTGCTCAGGGTTAAACACAAGATAAAACTGTGAAACTCGAGTCAGGTTGTGAGGGACTACGTAGGACTTTTTTCCTCCCCTTCTATAGCAATATCCATTTCAAGGGCTAACTGGGAACTTCTTTTAATGGAAACTTTTAAAATAAAAGCTTAAACATATATGTCTTCAGTACCTCATACAGTCCTCCTGTGGCTTTCAAGCTGTTAGGAGAGGTCTCAAGTTTACAGTACTCTTTCTGCACTCTGTGCCTGTGTGCATATGTGCCATGTGCCTGGTAACTGCAACATTTATCTGGGTATTGGACTTGTTGACCCACATAGTTACCATCAATCCCACTGGACTGAGTACGACTATGTACGTGTCTAGGACATAAATGACGTGCATCAGAAACCTCACGGTAACAACCTGCACATGTCCTGCTTACACAGTGGTGTTTCACAGTAAAATAAAACAGTGTTGACACATGCAATTAACCTGAACTTTTTGGCCATTTTTGGTTTTGTTTTTTTTTCCAAAAGCAGACCCTTGAACCATACATGTGGGGTTTGAATGTATAGTTTTTCATCTAGACATAATTACAAAAAATAAAAACAACATTGACAGTATGTACCTAACTGTTATTAATATAAGCTTCTTTTATTTGTGAGAGCAAATAAAATATTTAAAAACATAAGTTGGTTATATTTTCACAGAATCACAGAATCAGAGGGTTGGAAGAGACCTTCAAGATCACCGAGTCCAACCCATGCCCCAACACCTCAACTAAACCATGGCACTGAGTGCCACATCCAACCTTTTTTTAAACACATCCAGGGATGGTGACTCCACCACCTCCCTGGGCAGATGATTCCAAAACTTTATCCTTCTTTCAGTAAAAAACTTCTTCCTAACATCCAACGTATTTTATTAAGAAGTACCCCGCAGGGCAAAAAATGCTAATTACAAAAACAAAAAAAAGAAAACTTGTTTTTAAGAAATTTATTTAGAAAACTGTTTCAGTACAAAAAATCACTGCTAGGAATCTACAAAATTCTATTCGTTTACTGTCAGAGATCTACTGATGTACTAGCAAAGTAAATAAATTGGGAGTTGAAATTAAAATATATATTTATCAGATAGGCCTTATTAACATTACCATCTTCAGAGAGACATTCGTGTACTTCCAGTAATAGTATCTGGGTGTATTTTTATGTAACTTTAAAAACTAACACAATAAGAAGTGAGTAAGTAATAATCTGGAATTCATTTTAATTCACCAGCCTCCATGTGTAGTAGGTCTGGAAATCCTGAATGTAAGTATTTGTACCTGATACAAAACCAAATCAACCTCCTTGCAAATGCTGCAAGGAATTTGCAAGACATCTGCATAGTGTCACAATCTGAAAAATACACACTACATATGGTCCTAACAAAAAATACCTGTCAGTTATAAACTTCGTTTTGAGTTGATCTTGTAGTTAAATTTTAGGTGTACTGAGTTAAAGTTTCTAAAATCCAGGACAGGCCCATAGGATCAATTCAGCTTTCTCTGAACTTGATGGAAAACTTACTGTTCATTCTATATGTGTCTACAGAATAAAATTAATGTAAAGATTTTTTTTTTTACCAACCATATTGATTTATGCTGTCGGCATACTGTACCTGAGCTTCACTTTCATTTGACAGGATTTCCAGAGCTTCGAGATGAGACAAACCTTGGAACTCATCAAAAAGTAGTCCATAATGTGCTGTTCTTTCAACTGTAACTTGCTGGGCCCGCCTCTGTTTCTCTTTTTCTTTAGCTTCTCGCAACAGCTGTAAAAATATACACCATTCCATGTTTTATTGATAGTGCTGGCAGTGTGACAGATTTTATTACCATCTGCTTCTGTGTGTCTAGAAGTAGTAATAAAATTTGGGACTATATCACACCTGCAGAGCTAAAATTTTAGAGATGGAATAGCTAACTTCTTTTTTGATAACTTTTTCTGATAAAATATTTATATAGCATTCTAAGTGGGGTTTTCCAAATGGTAATTGCTAACCTCTTTCTTTAAAAAACAATGAACAAAAAAAATCTTGCTTATATTTTCAAAAGCAATGTCAGCTACAGATACCATATAATAAATTTCACCACCAATTATAATGAAAGAAAAGGACTTTTTAACATGCAGCCTTAAAGAGCCATGCAATCCATTCTACAGACCACAAAATAGGAAGACTATTATTTTCAGGACCTACTCACCAACTTGCATAAATAAAGCACCTACATAAATATTTCCTATAAAATATTCTTAGCAAATACTAAAGTCAGTTTTATGTGACAGCAGGACTGACAAAAGAGATTGATGACTTATACCAAAGGTGGGGCAGACCTACCCTCTATATACTTGAGTATATCTTGGAGTGCTTTTAATACACTTCTAGCAGTGTATAACAAAGATTGAATAGTGTGTCCAATAGGATCTTCTACTCCTTCCTTCTATTCCCAGGACGAAATGGCCTCTCATGAATTTGCTACAGTAAAGGTGGTGAATACATCTGAACTGCATGTTAGGTCACATACAAGTCTCTGAATAGAAGTGAACTCCTGCCACTTATGTCATTCCATCATTCAAAATTTCTACACTATTGTCTTCAGCGATTCATTTGTTACAAAAGATTTAAAATGGTACATTTTTCCTCTGAAGTCTCCTTCTTCAGAAGTTAACTCACAAAGTTTTATGGACAAATCGCTGAAAAGCGATAGTGCAACCCATGAGAACTGATTTATGTCGTATTCTGCCTCAGATTCTATATGCAAATTCATGCATGTTGTTAAAGGAGACATTCTCAAAAGCTCATCTTAGCCCTGTGGACCTTAACAAGAGTTAATTGCTTCTGATCTACTGTAACAGTATAAGTCTGTTAACTCTTACAATGATGAACACTAAAGACGAAACATCTCATTAAAAGAAAAGTACCTTACTCTTCTCTACAAGGAAGTAATCATGCAGTAAACTTAGTTTCTTTTCAACATCTGTTGTTTTCCACAGCCTCCCTCCTCTCAGTGTTTGGAGAAGTAAAACCATTTTGTACTGACAGCACTTACACTTCTGTTTTTATCACTTCTCTGAGCTTTAAAACATATGAGTCACAACTGTGTAAGGTTACCGTTAAGTTAGATGGACATTGAGATACAATATTTTACAGGTTTAATTCCTAATGAAACATATGTCATATTCCAGTATTACTGATTTCCAAGGAAAAGACTATAGTAATGTTTATGCTGGAAGATATCTATCTTCAGCTCTTACCAAAACATCAACAATTTGATTCTGCCTCCAGAGTGTAATGATTTATTACCACATATACTATCTTATTTAAATCAGCTATTGCATATGGACTATGCAGAAAAGATGACTTTACATTATCTTTTGTGGTTCTGTGAAGAAAAATAAAGTAGAGAAAATATAAAGCATAATATTTATTTCCCCAAGCCCAACCAGTATCTACTGCAACAAATAAGGCATCTCCCTGAGGCATGTGAAATTCTGGAAAAAGAATCTGAAATTGCATTGACAGAGCAGTATTTAAATAAATCTAACCTGAGATAGTGAGACTGTTCTTGCCATCAGTGTTTTGGTTCTCTTAAATCCAGGATCACTTTCTGCAAGGACATTCATGGTTGTCTTCCCAATAAATTCCAAAGCATCTAAGCCTCCAGATAACACGCTTTTCCCCTATATAAAATAATGCAGTGTGATTATTTTCTTCCCAGTTTAAGCTAATTTAAACTCTAAAGAGGAGTGCTTTTATAGACACCATATTTGAACATTCAGGTCCCTAAATTTCCTATACTTTAACTAACAGCAGGATTCATACATTTACTTTGTTCTGAATACATTTTCCAAAAGAAAAAAAAAAAAGAGCTATACAAATATTTCCATTTAATTAAACAACGTACACCAGACGAAATGTAACAATTGTTGTAAATAAAAAAAAATTAATAATATAGTAAAAGGGCTGGAGCACATCTCCTGTGAAGACAGAAAATCGGGGCTGTTCAGCCTGGAGAAGAGACTGCTCTGAGGAGATCTTCTAGCAGCCTTCCAGTACCTAAAGAGGGCCTATAGGAAGGCTTGAGAGGGACGTTTTGCAAGGGCAAGCAGTGTTAGGACAAAAGGGAAAGGCTTTAAGTTGAAAGAGAATAGATTTAGATTGGGTATCAGGAAGAAATTCTTCACTATGAGAGTGCTGAAAGCACTGGAACAGGCTGCCCAGAAAGGTGGTGGATGCCCCACCCCTGGAAGTATTAAAGGCCAAGCTGGATCAGGCTTTGAGCAACCTGTTCTAGGGGAAGGGGCATAGGAACTAGATGATCTTTAAGTTCTCTTCCAATTCTAACTATTCTGTGGCTCTATCATTCTATGAATACCACTTTAATTTCATCCGATGGCATCTGGTTTGTAGGAACATGTTTTAGATATGAATAATATGGAGCCAAGTCCATCATGAACAGAAGACTCTGCCTTACCTGATTTTAAAAATTTTAACACTTGTGATGACTCTGGAACTGTCTATTTAAATACATGTTTTTCCTGTGTCTTCATATTTTTTACGTACGCTGAAGAAGAAGTTTCACTGGCTAAAGATTTCCCTTTCAATCTGGATTATGTGTGTGTCAGATACTCAAATGCTGATGTAACCTGATATATAATGGAAAACCCTATCAAAGTCTCAAATGGCATTACAGGTGACTTACTAAGACCTTAAGTGATTCTTTTTGTACCACATTGATCACTATGGTATAGTAGCCTCTCCAGGCTGCCTACAAGCACATTTCTCTTATTTGCAAATTTTATAACATGCTCAAGTAATCTTACTGGTGTGGCCAGCTCTCACAACTCATATGATGCTCCAGGTTCTGTAGAAACAGTCTTAGGAATAATCTATAGGAATCTCCTTCTGCTCCCCAAACCCTTGATATTAGAGTGATGAGGCAGTCGGAGTGAACTGGATATATAATAAAAAAGAACTGTCACTTCATAAAACTCGCTCAGTGGGGAGTTAATCTTATAATCTTTTACAGCCAGTGTTTAAAGTCTCTTTTAATTTCAAGTGAAACACCATACTGAAAGGTGTAAAAAATGTTGGGGAAGAAGATGACACAAAAATTGATTTGGAAATCGTATGGTACAGGATTTTGCAAAAGCTGAAACCCCCCCCCAAAAAAAAAAAGGGAGTTCAACACACAAAATATAAGGACAGTGTAATAGGAAAGAACTGTGAACAAAAGATTTTGCCCCACTGAGTTTTCAAACGGGCCCCCTTCTGGGAAGGCTAACACGAAATGAGAGACTAGACAGAGAGGTGAAGGCAAAGGCCAGGAACTAAAAACAGAGAGTTTAGTAAAAGCCTTAAAATAAGCAAATGGAGTATTTTCTTATTTTCTCTGCCTTCAAAAATGGTAAGTAATCCTATCACACTTTCTCTGGAAGGACTTAAGTGTAAAAATAAAAAAATCAGACAATGGTGCAATTACAAAAAAGATTTTCCAAGAATTTGCAGAATTCTACATAGTTTAGGAGAAGACTATATTTTTTTCACTGAAACTGGTGACAACATAGTAACAGTTAGTTCTGTTTGGCTTTTTTTTTTAATTTGACAGTTTAATTTAAAAGTTATTTTGTCATGGAAAACACTCTAAACAGACTTACAAAAGAACTGTTTTCACAAAGAGCTGTAACTTCAGTGAAGTTGAACTTAAAAATAATGAAAAATAAGTAGAGCAGAGAGACCAGCTAAAATGACTCACAGTGTTTTGTACAGCGTTAGTGATAGCTGACAGCATGCCACGAGATCCAGACGAAGGGGAAGAAGGAATATTCTCAGAAGAGCTTTGGTCCAGAGAATCTTCTGCTTCTAACAAAAGAAAAAAAGCAGGTTACAGCATAATTTCAACTCTGCAAGTCACAAATTACAGTAAACTGGTTTCTGTGACCAAAATCTTAAAATTTTGTAAATCAAACTAATTTGGCAGTGTCAAAGAGTTCTGTCCACAATTTCAGTGGACTTGAACTTACGAATAACTGGTGCTTCAGCCGCAGGAGGCTCTGCTGTTTCCAAAGATGCTGAACTTCCACTATGAATTCTTAGGGTAGTTCCTGCTTTTTCCTTTACTGCTGTTATCCCATGACCTGTAGCAGAGGCATATTTTAGACCATATGATTTGAAAACTTATTACTAACAGTGCATAGTATTCTTATACATCATGAATTATGACAAACAAAATACCTATTAAACTTACCTCAATTGCTTAATTTTTTCTAGGTTAATAATCACTTCTTCTACTATATTTATATTAACTGAATAGAAATGATAAAGCTGAAATATAACACAAATTATGCTGGATTTGAAAAATAAAAGTTATTTCAGTGGCACACATAAGTTTAGTTTCCTGCTTTTCAAAATGCTAAATATTCTATTGCAATCAGTTTAAATGGAAACTGACAGTCCTCCTAAGGCCATAGGGTTGGACCTCATGTAGTTTTCAGAATTCTAGAACAATTAACCCAAAGTCAAGGGACTGTGTGTGACTGCAGGACTGAGGTAAGGAATTTGTTCTTCAATCTTCTGCATAGGTGCTATGCTGACTCTGGTCCTCAAAGTTATTTCAGGATTTAAGCTCCTGAGTTGCTCATTTGCAGTAAAATTCTGAAGTGTCTCTCCTCAAAGCTACTATTTAAATATACTTTGTAAAGTCTGCTGATGTCAATTGACACAGGCAGAACTATTGCTCCAGTGGCAGCTGATCTCCTAGAGAGATTTTACCACCTCCACCTGATTCATATGCAGTGACTCCCTAGCCCTCTATTAAAGTCGTCTAGTTTAAAATAAAGTAAAAATGTTGCTATCAGTTTTATCTGAATATTTTTGACAGAATAGGATTGCCTAGCTGGTTTTCTACACAGAGTTTATTTACACTAGCAGATCACAGGGACTGGTAATATCCCGCTATAGGATAGGGTAGACTGACTGATAGTCAGCAAGGGGAAGCAATATCTTCCTAATCTGCATCGACTGTAGTTGAAAAATGCTGCCCTTAAAGAAGACTACTCTAAAATTGTCTGCCTATTTTACTACTGGATATATGCACAAGTATGTCCGTGATACACTTCTCTCATTACAAGCAATCCAGCTAGTAAACTTCCTTAGCTGAAAGTTTCTGCCTGTCTGAGGTGCAACAGATAAACAACAAACCAGGTGAGCAATATTTCTTTCCAACACAAAATTAAACAGCTTCAGTGACAGGATTTGATTTTTATCTTGTACAGTACACTGTTAGTGTATCTTGCATGAAACCAACCACTTCTAGCAGCAGGACAATCCAGAGAGCTTCAACTATCTGCCTAACTACTTATGAGAAATGCTAATGACAATTTCATACTTCTTTGGTTAAACTGAACTGTAAATAGATAAATTATTTCAGAAAAGGCATTAATACAGATGGTCAGACAGATATCTAGACATCTAAGGCACAAAATAAGCATAATGATTCATTAAGTGTTGTCCACACTATCCCACAACTGTGTGTGTTCTATTAGAGAAGTTCAAAGCATCTTTTCTGAGTTACATTAACTACAGTAAAATAGCCTATCACTTGCCAGTGCCCTGCAGCATTCTGAATAAACATACACATATATGTGTGTGTGTAGTCATACAAACATGCTTTTGAACATTGGATGAAAGGAAGATGCAGCAAATCTATTTGAAATGGAGTAGGAAAAAGGAAATTTATGATTCTGTGATTTGCAGATGGAGTACACATCAGGTGCTCTGTGACTTCAGTAATAAATATACTCTAGAAAACATATGTGAAGCAGCACTACTGAAAGATCACATACAAGAAAACTGGAGTATTTGGAGGTAAACACAAAGAACAGATATCCCCTAAGGAATAGACCTGCAGAAACAGGGAATTTCATAAGCTGCACAAGGTCCTAATGCTTTACACTGAAACAGCCTAGGCAGACAAATGCTTCTACCTGTCTAAAGAAAAGATGACCTTTATGTCTTTTATCTTGTGTCTTACAAAAAACAGTAGTGCGTTCAACTGTGTGGGTCATACCAGGTTATGCACCACAATGTTTAAGTCATTGTTGAACAATTTCTTGACGTTTGCAAAGTCTGTTCCAGGGCAGATACTGGAGAGCAGCATCCTGCATGGTCTAATCCCAATCTCCCACATATTTTAATGAGTTCAATGAAAATATTAGCGTGGATAGATTCTGGAGTCATTTATTTACCCCCAAATTCCTGAGGCTCATTTAAACCACTATTAATTGTGCTTCTAAACTAATATAATAGATACTGCATGTTCCATTCCTTTCCATTTCTTCTGCTCACAACTTTTTAAATGAGCAAGAATTTTATTCTTTCCATTGACTTAATTGACTTGACTTGACAACAAAAAATACTGTGGTTTTGTAGTCATATAAAAAATCCTATAAATATTGAGCAAAAATTTCAATTGTCTGCAAAAGTTACACATTTTCAGATAAATTTCCCACTTTTTTCTCTGTGATTTTTTTATAGCCTTGAATTGATTCTTGTAGTTTTGCAGACAAGCTAATACATTTAAGAAGAGAAAGCACACAGTTGCTGTATTGATATTTACTGACTTACAAAAGGCAGCATTTTTGGGGCTGTGGTTACATGCACTAGAATAATAAGAAAATACTCCAGGTCAGCTAAGGGTGGCTTTGCTGAACTAAGCTATATGGCATGTATGTTTGACTGCAGCAGCAAAACCACATGAGATCAGAAGACTACAACTGAAGCAATCGTTAGATACACATATGTGCACAAACATAGCAGAAATGCATGTTGCCTTGGAAATAAAAATGACTATTTGTAATTTCAAAAGGCACAGAAATAAAAGAGGTCATGGGAAAGAAGGCTGCAATTTAAAGATGCACTCATTTTGTTACAGTGGGTGTGGTAATGCAACTGAACTGACACCTCTGGCATCTCCATTTACTCTTCTGTAACAGCAGACTGAAGAGCTATGCAATGGGTATGGTTAACTGGGAGCTTTTGGAAGAAAGCATGCTTTTGTCCCTCTGTTGTTGCTTTTGTTTCTCTTGCCTCCATGATTCCTTGCCTTTCTATTGGCTGGCAATTTCCACAGAATATTATTGTTCACGTTCCTAGCTGGGATCTTTCATTTGAAAAGGAAGGTTTTGCAAACACTCCCTAACAACATGACCTTTTTGGTTTGCCTGATCTGGCAAAGGCCAGATTGCAGCACTCACAAATGCTCTAGTCAGATACATCCCACTTCACTGTAGGCTGTCTTATCTTCCACCTCCCAGCTTAGTAGCTTTAGATTCCCTGCAGAGCTGAAAGAGGCAGACAGACACCTCTGGAGGGTAGTTCACTATGTCTGAAACTTAAACCACTCTATAGGAATCACTGATCCCTTGTCCACCTAGTACTCACTGGCAATTGGACTCCCTGCTTCAGTGGTACAGATGGCGAGGAGTTTGAGATTTTGTCCCTGGCTAGCACACAGCCTTTGTAACCTGTGTCCTACCATGGGGGCACTTCTAATGAAAAACCAATCAAAATTTATTCTAGCGACATGAGTGAAGCTTCATCTGGCTCAAGCTAAAGATGAAGACTGATGCCTTAAATGAGCTTCTTTCACCAGCTGAGAAACTGAGGAACCTGAAACTGGCTGGAAAAGAATCACTCCACTACATGAAGTATAGAGATGTGGAAAATCCAGCTGTGCTCTGGTTTTGTACACTAAAAAGTAGGACCCCATTGTGCTCCCTTTTAGGCTATCCTATGGGCACTCCATTCACTTCAAGCCTTTACAAAATTTTTCTTCCTTACAGCTAAAACAAAAAACCCCAGGCTAGATTCTGATAATACCTATGCTATCTAGTCTATAAATCAGGAATCACTCCAATTAAGCTAGTAAATGAGACTAGATTCAGATCTCCTTACTGCAAACATAAAAGGTTTCAATAATAGCAATAAGCATAAAGGCTGTTATACCATTTTATTGGCTTTCAGTGTCTTCTAGACTAAAAACCAATGTTAAAAGATATAAAGCAAAAGGGACTGCTGACCCTAAAAGCATGCTCACATTTCCTCCAGCTTTCTTAAAAAAGAATTGTAAAAAAGGTGTTTGTGTAAACAAGTGTTATTTACAAAACAGTTGTGACCACCATGTGATGTCAACCCAAAGCAGTTTTCCCTTAATCAGCTGAATTTGTGAAATAAAAAAAGTCTTCTGAAGAGATTAATTACCCTTTTTATGATCACATAAAGCACAAGCATAACGCCCAGCCTTCTTTTTTTAACACTCTACTTTATTTTGCAACAGGGGAATAGTAGCTATAGAGAATAGAAGAGACCTTTGCAATGTTTGAATACTTTAGTTTCACATTGTCTGCAGCATTTGCATTTCTGTTCCACACAGAAGTCAACTTTAACTATGCAATGCTGATTATTACACATGCCCATGTGTAATATCCAAGCTCATGAAAACAATGACATCTCAAGTGACATTTCGTTCCGTCACAGTGAGTGACAAAAAGTGCTTTTCAGCATACCAGGGAGAACTATGGGTTTCTGATATTTTCATGTGCCATTCTGCTAGTTGAGGAACTAGATGAGAATATACACAAGAACAAAATAATCAAGATAGCAGAATATTAATTATGAACAATGCATTATGCAGCCTTATAGTATGAATTTCAGGGATCATGTGAATCAAACAATTGGGTTATTTTTGTTATTACTTTTACCGTGTAAAGATATTGACAAGTGCTAGCAACGGCCCTAAAGGTAAAACACCTTAAACTTACATGCAGTGAAGCACTTGTATACAGTATGATAGAGAACAGACTTTGCCTGGAAATGCAGCTCATTGAGCACCATAACTTCAGCACCTTATGAATGCCGTACCTCATTCAAAACACCATAGCATATGAAAGGCAAGGCTAACAGAAGGTAGTCACTTCCATTAAGCTAGCAGATAGATTAGTTGGAAGAAAAACTGAAGATCCTAGCTTTCAAGCATAGAAGCTGTTTTAAAAATTCAAGTCACAAGCTACCAGTACAAACTGAAAAAGTATTTTGCCTCACATAAACCCTGGAGATAAAGAGTTTGCTGTTACAGCTAAGCTAGCCTAATGGCTTCTTGGTGCAGTTATGGGAGGTTCTACTCCTCCCCATGTTCCATACTTGTCCCTTCTGCTGGCCCTGACACTGATCTCAAAGAGTCAGTTCAAGGAACTGAAGAGGCAACTGAAGAAAATGGATTTTTCTTTCCTCTAGATTTATTCTTATGTCAGTTTAGCTTCCTGAACTGGATTAGAGGGAGCTCAGAGTAATATGAGTGCTGGTACAGACAGAAGGAAGAAACATGCAAGGGAAAGACAGGTGTGGGACTACACATTTCAGGGGCTATTCACCATTAATTGATTTAGCTGCAATAGCACCCTCTCTAGGAGAATAGCTTTATCAATACTGTTACTAAAAGACTAGATTGAGTAATGGCTGACTTACTAAAAAGTACAATTGAAAAGAAAGAGACATGGATTAGGTTTCAAAAGTAGGTTTAGAACCTACTTCTCCCATCTCATCATTCCAGCAACTATTTCAGTGGTTCTGCTCCATTGTTGTTCCACAAGGAAGAACCAAATTTCTTGCACCTTTTAAAAACAAAAGAAATCTCTTCACCTCATTCATGAAGCTGATTCAATAGTTTGCTTAGTGTGACATCTAGTGTCAAGACCCCAAACATGGTTCAGGCAGTGACTGAAACTAATCCAAAGGCATTACAGATTCTGTTGTGTAGAGGAGTATCACATTTGTCTTGTCATGGGGACCTCAATCCAAATAATGTCAAAATCAGTTCAAAGACAACAGACATTTTCTTTGGAATAAAAAACTACCACCAAAACAATCCCTGGCTGTATGTGCAGAGTTACTTAAAAGGGGATGAGATACAAATTATACGGAAACTGTGTTATTATCAGGAACGAAAATCAGCTGTGCTAAACAAATTATAGCCATGCACTAAAAATGCCCATGGTAGAATCCCCATGGCTGCAGGTTTCAAGATGTGACTAGACAACAGGCTAGATAATCTCATCTAGATGCATAAAACCTTTCTCACAAAACCCTAAACTAGATGACTTTTCAAGGTACCGTCCAACCTGGGCTGTTCTATGATACTATTTGTTAAAAAAAGAATGTATTTGGTTAAGCTTTTAAAATGTTATTTAGTCCACCTCAAACTGTTTCTGCTATTTTTACAAAGTACGATTTTGAAGAAAAATATAAGGAATAGTAAATATTTGTCATATTTCAACAGACAAGCAGCTGTGTTGTACAAATATGATGACAGAGCAACAGAAAAATCACAGACCGAAGAAGTTGCTGCTAAGTCTTTACTCCAAGAAAGCAATTTTACTTACAGCATTTGCTACACTGAAGGAACAGCAACTTTACAATGGACTGGACCACAGCAAAACTATTTTCTGGTGTGGAATAGGAGATGAATTGTTGGTTGAACTGCTCAGATATTAAATGGAGTAACTTGAAGTGGAATAATAAATATTTGATAATAAGAAGAAAGCTTATAGAAATTCCCAATAGCTTTAATTTTTTTCCATATATCTCACTAGGAATTATCATACTGAAGCAGATATGTGGTCTACACAGTATCATATCCTGTCCATGACAGTGAGAAACAGTAAATATTTCACAGGATCAAGCATGAGTTTTCACAATAAACAACTAGGAAATAAGCCCTCTATATCAGGAATATAAAATATTACCTGGTACATTGATTTCCTGGAACAAATCTAAGATTTTCTATGTAGTCTTCCAAGCTACCTTGGGTTCAGAAAACATTTGAATTCTGCTCAATTCAAAGTTTATTTTGTTTAATAAATTTGTGAAGTTAGATTCAAAATTATTAGATAGTAACATGGAAACTCAACCTACCCTGATCCCAGGGTCAGGAAGTCTGTCTATGCTGCAGGTTCCAGGAAATAGGAAAACAGGGGCAACTGCTGCTTTACATACATCTGCTTTTAGGTGCTTTCCTAGTTGTTCTTGGTCACTGTCAGAACCTAAATAGTAGATGAGTCTTCAGTGTGAAACAGTGCAACCATTCTGGTGTTGAATTAAAATTATTTTTAAATTTTCTTTTTCCTTTTTTGCATGTGGAAGCTCCTTTTCCAAGGCAACTTGTCTAGTTCCGACTGTGCTCATTTTCAGACAGTAATAATCCTAAAGATAACTTTTCATGGTGATGATATGCCTATTCAAAATAGACATCACATAACCTTATCAAGTCAGGCTGCCCACACAACAAACTCGTTCACAGACTTACACGCTGTGAAGGTAGTTATGATGCTGATACACCCAGATGGTATGCTAAGAAGCCAGTATCAATTACGCATCAATTTTTAATGTCTGTGAACCAAGATGTTACAAGGCCTCTATAAAAAGGACATCAGATCATTAAAAAGTCCATGGAAATCCACAGAGATACAATGCTGGCAGCAGGTTTTATACATAAAAGCAATGAACAGCTGTAAAAAGATATGTCTTGTTTACTTATTAGAAAATAAGAAGGGCTACAACACACATTCTTGTTTGTTTCCTAAACTTTTTCCAATGGCATTCCTCATTTTCATGTAAGCTCATGTCAGTTGGGCAGGGAAATACTTATGGCCATACTGTCCCACAGAAAATACATACATTTGGGGACACTAAACTGATTGCTCAGAGAGGCTAAGACCTCTAAGCAAAAGAAGACTGACTGGAAGTGAGAGTGCCACTGCAAGCCTACAACAACAGTAACTGTTAGGTAACAAATAATCTTATTACTTATAAACAGCTGTAATGCTATTTATTACAAAAGCTAAACAGAATGTAAATATGGTTATCTCACAGGCAAAAACTGAATGGCCTGAGGGAGGTCTGTTCCAAGCAATCCACTGCTGCAATCATAAAAATGAACTGTAAAATCCAGCAGCATTACAATTCCAAATGATCAACAGCTGGTTATTACACAAAACCAAACTCTTTTCAGAATGCTGATGTTATGATAGTTTGAGAATGTAAGAGACAAAGAACTTTGGAAGTCTGTGAAAGCAGTACCCTTTATTAGACCTAATGGTGTTGGCAAAAAAACGGGCAAAAGTGTTGATACAGAGACCCTTCTTTCAGAGTCTAAAACAGGAACACTAAACTTTGAGGTTAACTACAAGTTGAGAAGACTTGTGCAGTTCCACAGATGGCTAAGTGCCCTTGCCCACATCAGCTTGTTCTGTGCAATCTCATCTTCTCCCACTTGGCAGCATTTGAGTGATCAAATGATGAGCCAGACTAGGGATTTTACAGCTGATCCAGCTAAAGATCTAGCTCTTACTTCAGCTGCACTTTCCAAAATCAGTCCCATAAACCAGCTCTGCCATCACTACATCAGGGCTACCATGAGCGTAAGAGAAGGAAGAGATACATTGCTGGGGCAAGACAGGCCCAGGCTCCTTTCAGCAGCAACCTTCATTCATGTAAATTTATGTAAATTTAAATGCATCTTAGAAACCCATTCCAAATGCAACTAGAAATGTTAATTGGTTGGATTGCCTGAAAGAAAATGTACTTATGTACTCCTGACTGATGTTACTGAAAAAAAGAGAGGACAAGAAAAATCCCCTCCTCTGAGAAATAGAGAAAAATAATTTACTGTCCATGGAACAGAGGAGATAAGGAGGAGAATTATTTAGCCTTATATGGGATCATAAAACCAGTATCTGTTGAACTTACTATTTTTAGTAACCAGTAATTAATTATAATTCCTAGGTTCATCTTTTAAAGGTATTCTGTGGATCCTTTAGAACTGAGAACTGATTAGCTAACAGCTTTTTTGTTACAAAACACTTCTGGTTTGTGAGAAATTATTTCCCACTGGTAACTACATATTTGTATGCTTCATTTTTTGTCTGTGAGTTTTTGATGAGCAATAATTAAGTTTTACCTAAAGTCTCCACAAGGACATTTTGCACGGACATACTATTGGAAATGAGAGTATAGGGACAGGGAGTATAGGGCCCATGCTTCAATATGCTCATCTGCTTTCTGGAATCTAGTGTGACAGTTTCACTGGGTGGCAATGAAAGCTGGAATGATTTACAAGAAGTGAATTCACGTTGTGTAGGCAGGAGTCATGGCATACAAATCACTAACATGCATGAGCACAGATCTGGGTTGCTTTGACTTGAGAAACCGTAAGTCTATGGCTGACAAAAATTGTACTAGATTACGGATACTTTCTGTGAAGAAGCCACAATCAGGTAATTCATTAACTTTACGAACAAACCTAGCATCTTGTCCATAATTTGAATAATTAGGAAGGTCCATCTTCCTCTTTAGAAAAAAATCATGCTTCCCAAGTTTATCAGGACAAAACTGTCAAGAAATCCTTTATATGCAAAAGTAATCTCTCTAACAATACACAAAAATTATAAATTATTTCCACACACTTTACTGACTGAACACTTACCCACTGTGGCAGAAGCTGATGACAGGAGAGACTTTCCCCAGGTACCCCAAGCTCCCCATCTACTTGCTTTAGATGAGGAGTCGGTAGCCTATAAGAACAAGAATGTTACTCCACTGTCTAAAAATCTTGTTCTCAAAAGGCAGGAAGAAACACAAAGAACCCATCAGGCAACAAAGTCTGGCATTTAATAGATGACAATAGATTGGGTATTATGTGGAGTTCAAACTTCTGTGCACAAGAAAGCAGAACGTGAAGCGTAGTTCACATCACCTGTTCCTGGAAGAGCACCAAACTCCAGAGATGCCCCTAGAGATGTCCTAATATTTCTTCAGGCACCCAATCCTATAAAGCCATACAAGTTTATTAGGGATAGTATTAGGGAGAGGCAGGAACCTGTCTGCTTCCCGGGTTTTACCAGGAGCCAGACTTGGAAGCTTCTCTTCTAAAGTGTCCTCACATGTGTAATTCAGTAGATGTGTGTCCTAGGTTATAACGTAAGATGTAACCAATAGTAGGTATTCCGTTATCATCTTCACAAGCTGTTAAAGCAGATGGAGAAGTGTTCATTATCTCCTACCA
Organism: Dicrurus megarhynchus; assembly: GCA_013399195.1. Lineage (NCBI taxonomy): Eukaryota > Metazoa > Chordata > Aves > Passeriformes > Dicruridae > Dicrurus > Dicrurus megarhynchus. The sequence continues at coordinate 189,694 of VXAD01013448.1, forward strand.
TGGCTATCCCTGATAACTCCCTCCAGGGGGCTACGTCTGTTTAATGGGCAATCGAGGACCCACCACATGACTCATAGAATTACATCGAGGACCCACCACATGACTCATAGAATTACATCAGCCCATTGTGAGATGCTCTGCCCAGGGGGAGGAGCCAAGCATTCCCACCTGGATATAATCCAGGGTTTGGAACAGCAGAAGTAGCCCTTACCTACTGTATTCCCAGAGGTCAAGAGCTAGCACCGGACCTTCAGGTGAAGGCCAGACCCTTCTACAGGATCACTGGTTCAAGAGGACCACCTCACCTGGACTGCTACCACCACCCTGATTAGCAGGGTGTCAGGTTGTATCCTGACTCTGTCAGTGTTCTTTTACTATTGTATTTAATTATCCTATTAAATTGTAATTCTGACTTGTGAACTCCCACTGGTTTGCTTTCAAACCAGTACAATGTGCACAGGGAACTCCTAACAACCTTTCACAGTAATGTGCAGTGTTAAGCAATTATCAGTATTCCATATTTAAATCATATTAAGAAACTGTTGTCTCAAGAAAGTCTCCAGTAGCATATCATCTCTACACAATACAAGTTTTATTGCAACTAGGCTTCAAAGACCACATTAATATCATACTGGCAAAGCAAAATTAAACTATTCCTAGTTTTCAAAAGCATGGTGTTGTAATTTCATTTATCCCTACGCAGGTTTTCTGCATAACTCCCTAGGTTTTTGTGAAAAACAGTATGTACATTATACAAAAGTCTGTCCTTACAATGCAGGGAGGGGAGGGCTTTTACAGGAAAGAAAGTATTACTTACTGGACTGTTTTGTTCATGCAGTGTGTCTTCCAACTCAGGTTCTGCATCAAGGCTTACAGTTTCAATGCACTCACTGGGCATGCCTTCAGTTGTCTCTTCACTGGAAGGCAGGCTTTCAACTACTTTTTCAGTCAAAGGGTTTTCAGTAATGAAGATGTCTCCTTCCTTTCTATCACTGACATTCTGAGTGACCTGTCCATGTTGGTCTTGTGAAGACTCGTGCAAGATCTCAGCTTCTACGAGGTGTGGTACTGATTCATGAGGCAATACGTCATTGCTGGGCATTTCCATTACTTCAGGTTTTTCTTCAGATGGGGTGCCATCAGATATGTCTTCAGACATCTTCAGTTCTGAATATAGAAAGTAAAGTCTTTTAGGTACCATAAACAGTTGAGTGACTATAAAATACACAGGGTTTACCATATGCTACTGCTGAAAAACAACACGGCCTCGATGTACAACCTCCTTCAGCATGGACCCCTATGGCACACGCCTCATGCTGGCACTGGTATCAGGATAAAACTGTAAATACCCTACTCACTCTGCAGGATCCCACTCAAATACAAAGAACAGCATTTGTTTTCCAAAATATGGTTTAGTGAGGGTGAAAGGATATTCATTTGTCTAGAGAAGTCAAATGTAAGAGGTTCCACATGGTTAATTTCTATATTCATTATGAGGTGTGTATGAAAGACCACTGCAGAACAGAATAATCTGAGTTGCAACAGCCAAGCAGCTCTTGCTCTCCCCTTCATCACCGTGACATACACAGGTTCCTATAGCCTGCTGACTGATGGAGGGAAGGATAACACTCTGTGACTAAAACAGTGGTGATATTCATGTGGTTGAGAAGAGGTATCATTTGTGAACATGACAGGCCATGGTCCCTAGAGCCATTTCATAGACACAGCCATAACTCACACTGTTTCTGTATCACTTGTCTCAAAGTCTTGCTCTTTAGGGAGTGCAACACTTTTCACCATCTCCTAAAATTCCAGCTGTGTGATTAAACTTCAATTTTGAAGCCAAGGTAAGCTTGTATGAGGTAGTTACTGATTTTTTTTTTTTTTGGTAAGTTATGAACCAGTTTTCTCTTATTTATTCCTTATCTTCCAATGTAATTTTGGAGGTATTTTCCACCATTGTGCAGTCATCAGGCTGAGGATCCACAAAGGCAAAGATAAAGCCATAGAGCAAGCTCTGCAGCTGATTAAGGAGTGGCACTGCCAGAGTCCAAAAGGACCACTGTTCTGTGATTACTAACGCTTATTTGTAGGTAACAACAGCATACTTGGCACTCAGAAGACAATCTTTGTCAGAGAGCTTGCAGTATGTTGAGCTGCATGGCATAAAAAAATCTTGCACAGTCCTCTCTGTAGATGCTGCATTTTCATTGACTCTCATATTAATTAAATATGGTTCAAAGGTTTGCACCTGTCAGGAAGAATGGAGGTTCTATGAGAGACTGAAAAACAGGGGGAAAAAACACAAAAAGCAAAATATAACTGGGAGTTAGGTGAAATTTGCCTGAGAAGCAGGTATTTAAATGAGTACATTTTATTAAAGTCCATAGAACTGTACACATATATCGCTTTAGGAGCCTGTTTATCTAATGTAAAAGATCACTTGTTTAAACAGTTCCAAGAGTACCACTTGGAATCAGTGAACAAGAAACATAAAGAAGTAAGCAGTTGCTACCACTTGTATTACTTCAGCTTACACTGTACCTTAATTATCTTCAGAAAACATGCATTCACAAGTCAGAATCTTTGCATTTGCCAGTTTTCCATTAAAAATACAGCAAATATAAAATGCTTTAGTGTAGGGAAGTATTGCTACTGTTTTAACAGTACTCAGTGTATGATGGGCAGCATCAGCTAAAAGAAGTTTTTGTATTTGTAAACCAAATTCCATCATGAGATCCGAGGATCCTCTATCAAAACCTGTAAAACCTTTACACATACTTCATAATTTTGTATGGGCACTAGCTCTGAGTAAGCCCAGCACTTTTTAAAAGGATCACATAGACGTGTGCACATGGGTTTTTGCAGCACTAGGTCATCTTTGGTACCACTCGGGTCAGGGTCCCCGCAGATGTCTGCGGAACCTTCCTTTCAGGAGCACGGCACGTAACAGCAAATTACCGCGTCTGTCCGTACACACGAGCCGTGCTGTACCCAGGCTCAGCGTCACTCAACCTCTCATCCGTGAGACTGTCCTGATCCAAATCAACTCAGACAGCTCCGCCCAAAGGGAATTACTCTGTGGGGAGTTCGTGAGGGAGATGCTAAGGCCAGCCCCGGACCGGTGGCAGGGAAGTGCCCGGCCCGCACCGACGCGCCGCGCTGAGGGGCCGGCGGTGGCGGCACCTGCCGACCCTCCCCCTGAGGAGTTTCATCTCGCCTCGAAAGCAAAGCCCAGCCGCCGCCGGGCGCCTTCGGGCACGAATCACCGTCCCCGAGCGGGAGGGAATAACTTTTCTGGGGAGCCCTCTCGCTCGACGCCCTCCTCCTCCGCGAGCACGGCGAGAGCAGGCGAACCTCCCTGGCGCCCGCCGTCGGCAGCTCCCCCTGCCCCGCTGCCCTCTGCCCCCTGCCACAGGCAGGGCAGGAGCTGCCGGGGCGCCGCTCCCCCAAGCCCGCAGCGGCCACAACTTCCCCCTTCTCCTTTTTTTTTTCCCCCTTTTCGAAATTCCTCTCTGGGACAGAGCTGTGTGGCGCAACCAGTGTCAAAAGCGGCAGAAAAAGCAGAAATCGCCGTGCTCCTTACCGCTCAGCAGTGCCCCGACCGGCGCGCCCCCGGCTCCTTCCCTTCCCCGCCCCGCCACGTCGGCAGCAGCGGGGGGAGGAGGCAGAGCGGGCCAGGCAGCCCGGGCCGGCCCCAGGGAGGAGGGAGGGGTGGTTTTTGTCCCTCGCTCTCCTTTCGGCTGTCTGAGGTGGCCGTCTGTTGCAAAGCGGCAGCGCAGTGCCGCTGCCGAGCCGTCCCCGGGCTCCAGGTTGCGCTGACCCAGCGCGGGGAGCTGCCCTGGCCGCCATTGCCGGCCCTCACGGCCCCTGGCGCGGGGCTCGGGCCGCCGGGACACCCCGCTGGACGCGCCGGCCCGGAGCGTCGGGCGCGCCTGCCGCAGCGCTTCCCTCGGGGCCGGCGGCAACCCCGCGTCCGCGCTGAGGCGGAAAAGGGGTGAATTTCGTAGAATACGCTGAGTTGGAAGGGACCCATCAGGATCAACGAGTCCAACTCCTGGTCCTGTGCAGGACACCCCAAGAATCACACCACGTGCCTGAGAGCGTGCTCTCCAAAGGCTTCTTGGACTCGGACGGGCTTGGTGCTGTGGCTACTTCCCTGGGGAAGACGATTCAGTGCTCAACCACCCTCTGAGGGAAAAAGTCTAAATTAATCTAGTTGCTGAGCTGGCATAAAAATTTATTATTTTCTTTTTAGAAACTCTAATCCTTCCTCAAAGCGAGCACTTACTGACCCGTGGGGTTACAGAATTAAACAACCGAGATGTAGCTTTTCAGATAGTGCTTGGCACCTTCGATATCGCTGTGTTTGTTTTCAGGAAACGCCCCTGACAGGAGCCGGCGGGTGCGTGCACACGTTTCCCGCCAGTTGGTGAAACACTTGGTTGAGCAAAGGGGTTTCAGGCACTTCCCAACAGCCTGTAGTTCTTGTTTCTGTGTAATTCCTCATACCCATTTCTCTTTTTGCCACTTCATTTTAAGGCGAAGCATGCCCTTTACAGTGGTAAAAGGCAATTCCACGGTTCATCGTAGCATCATTTCTATCACTGGTTTGCCAACGAGAGAAATTACTTACGCCACAGGAGGCAAACCAACACATTGTGACTCCAAGAGGTGACAAAATAAAGCCCCAGTTGTCAGAAGTGTGCTTCACAAATACCGATCATGCTATGTGACTTACACATTTACCAGGCAAAAGTTTCTGAAGGTTCTCATTAAATTAAGGTAGTTGGCAGCAGAACAAATGTTTGCATCCCTCCATAATAAGTTTCTTTTGAAGGTCTTTCAGTGAGAATTTAAGTGTCAGGAAATGCTGGTTAATTTATTAATGTTGGATATATTTATTGAAAATGAAATCTAGCGTGGCCCTAGGGATTTCCCTCTGCTTTTCAGTGGAGCTTGTGGAAGAGTAAGAGCAGTGTCTTAGGAGGAATCATGGCAGCTGAAGATTGTTTAGCCTATGACAGATGATAATTTTGACTGTAATGTGGATCTTGCACTGTCAGTTTTACAGATTCTGTACTTAACCATGCATCTTATGGAACTACAAGACACTGTTAGTCACTGTTGTAACACAAAGGTATCACTTCAGGGTGAAATTAACAAGTATGTACATAAATGTGGATGTCTGGATAGAAGGATGTATACATTTTCTAAGTTCCTAAACTACTGTTTTGAATTTAACACTTGCATTTTCTAATTTTTTTTTTCTCTTTCAAATTTCAGTACTTAATTTTGCTTGTATTGTTTCACCGTGGAAATATTGCAAATGGTTTTGGAATAAATAAGCATTAGAGATTGAACACTTCCACTCATCTCAGATTTCACTGGCGTTTGTTATTACTCTGTCATCATCTTTCTAATGGGTTTCAGGAAAGATACCTGCCTTTTAATAATTAGATAAATATAAATATAAATGTAAATATAAATATAAATATAAAGTGGAAAGATATTTGGCTACTTTTAACAGAACACGGAAGTATGCATGACATTCACGGTTTGTATTAATCTACTTCCAGTGATTGCACTGGTAAATCTGAGCAGTAAATCTGAAAGGCTCATGGCAGGCAATTAATAGTAACATGCTTATTTTGCTGTTTAACATATGGTTCATCTGTCTTTATAGTATGTAGGCATACAAACAATGCCAGTGGCATTTCATTTCATGAGAAATGAGATATAATCTACAGAATAAGCCTTAAAGCAAAAAAGTAATTTTTTAGATTATTTCCTCTGCTTCCTGAATCATTGAAATATTAAATCATGAATGTGTTATGGTATGCTAACCCAGAAAGGTAGGTTGTAGTGTGGCAGTTCTGTATTTAGATCTCAGCTATGGTGAAATTTCTGACCAACATTATACAGAAATAAGTAGAGACTGGTTTATGTCTTTGCCAGGACAATAACCCTGTGTTTGGGCATTCAGTAGCAAAGTGACTGCTCTGTTTTAATTTAGAAAAAAAAACAAACCACACCCCACTCAGTGTTTCTATGTTCACTGTTTAACCCAATCACAACACCGTTGGAGCAGGAGAGAGATTATTTTTCCATTCCCATTAAATGGAAATTAAACTAAGACAAGTGGTACTTTTATAAACCAGCCTTGATAAGCGCCTGACAGCTAAATTGGTATAGCAAAATGGACAAAAAATTACAATAATGCATATAGACTTAGATCATTATTAAGTTCAGATAGGAAGGTGTTTGAATTTCTTGTTCAAAAGAAGTACTTATTTTCATGTTAATTTAATGAAGATAGAAAGTCAGTGAAAAGATTCGTTTTTCTCCTGTTTAATATATTTCAAAGCATAAAAACACAAAGTTCAATAATAATAGAGTAGTGGGGATATTACAGTATATGTTGTATGTGGAAAATACATTTGGAGAAAAGAAAATGCCATTTCACAAGCTGTCAGTAGATGGCACAAACATTTATATAAACATTTGGGCGTTCCTAAGTGTTGTTACTCAATAGGATAGAGTTACGGGAAGTTTTCTTTTTGTGCTTTCCTGAGAACATTTTCTGCTTTTTTGGAGAGCAGGGATTTCTGGTGAGAAAGTTTTCATTTTGTTGACTTTATGCTGTTGCTAGTTAGCTAGAATTGTTTTATATTCTGCATCTTATTTGAAAATGAGCCTTGTTTTCCATAGCAGGTGTACAATGTTCTTTCAAGTGTATGGGTAATCAACGATGTTGCTTGTGGTGTTGTGTTGTAAGTTGCTTGAGTTCAGAACATTTATCCAAAGAAACTATCAAAGTAGCAGTCTCTTTTTATTAGCACTACTCCGGTAGTTAAGGGGGGCAGAGTGATGGCAATAGTTTTTTACAGTTCAGGAATGGGTCTAACTTGATAATATGTTTCATCCTTGTGAAAGGCATGTTTGTAACACTAGAGTTTTTTGTTATGCTGATAACTTGTGAAGTGCATGCCTTAATACTGAACTGTCTTAGCTAAATATATTCTGTATATTTCTTGTATGGAAGTTTAGTCAGTTTATACCAATTTTATATTGGAAAAACTCTTAAAACCTCAATTTTTATCTCTCCCCTCACTCTTTAAACAACAGGACACTTTCTTGCTATGGTCTTGGCTTGCCTACCCTCCTGAATTGCTTTTCTTGATTAAGCTTTTTTAATCAAGTTTGAAGACATGAGGGTACTTCTGAATTAAAAGCGATATGACTATAAAGGATAACTTCTACAGTATTAGCCCCCAAATCACAGGTTATGTGTTACAAATGTTTTTACTTGTGTTGCTTCATAGGATATTCTAAAGAAAGTTTGAAGGTACTCATGAATAATTTGACTGAATAGGATAGGATAGATGAATGAGTAAGAAAACAAAACACATGGAGAAGAATCATATCCTTTTTGCATCTAGTCCATGGATACTGCTGCAATTTTATCCCATGAAGGAATAGTGATTTAAAGGTAGACTTTTTTTCAGATTCCTCTTGAAGATACATATTTTGTTTAATTGTAAACACATTAGTGGAGTTGCCCAAACAATCAGAAGAACAGGGCTGAGGATGCCCAAATGCCTTTTGAGGGCTGTGATACATATAATTTTTCCAAATGAAAATTTGGAAAAAGGCTGGAAAAGTTTTGCCATATAACCCCACTATTTCTAGATGATTGCCAACCTTAGTTTCATGCATTCTTTACAAAAGTACTCAGTGGACTTTTTTTTTTTTTTTTGTATTATTAGATCAAGTGGAACGTGTATTCTGCACCCAGTAATTCTGAGAAAGCTTGTGGAATGGTTGATGGTGCAGTGAATGTAGTCCTTCAAGCTGTAAATCAGTCCAACAGCTGATAGCAACTGTCTCATTGTGGAGTCATTAGAAATATAAACTCACCGTTCTGCCACTTCATTATCAAGGGAAAGTTAAAAGCCAGTGCAGTCATTGGTAAGTACTATGGGAAGCTTCAGGCAACACTATGATTTAAAATTAATGGGAGGGGAGGGGAAAGAAGAGGAAATAAAAATATACTAGAAATCTGGAAAGCAACTTTAAATAAGATTTACACATGTAAAAGTGTTAACCAAGTTCCTACCAGTTCCTGTTTTAGGGGGGCGGTGCAATGGATTTATGCAATACCTAAAAGGAGATTTAAGACAGTGTTCTCAATGGCTGACTTAAAGGGAGGCTGGCTACCCTAAACTCCTACATTCAGAAAGAAAAAGTGACGTCTAATAAGGAAAACCAAAGCAAAGACACAGTTATGATTTTTTTCCTCTAAAGTCAGTTTACATAAACCTCTCTTTCACAACAGAGATGTTTGAAATCAATGTCCTTAGATCAGGACAGGATTTTGTGTACAGAGGTTCTAAAACCGATATATTTTTGTGTAGCCTGCACATATTCCCAGTGTGTGTCTGGTGTTCTCTGTGTACACCTGACAAACCAGACATGTGAGCACCCCACTTTCAGAGTCTTAAATTCAGGAAATGCTCAAGCTCAGACAAGAAGTGAACTCTTCTGTGGACTTCCCCAAGGCATAAATATAGATCATTCTACCCTTGCCCCAGTTTCTCAGTTAAAAGAAGCACTGATGATCCAATCCCAGCTACCTAAAGACATTCAGCTTTTGATTCAGGGTCTTGAACCTCCATCCTATATTTCAGTCCAAGTGTTACAGTCAAAAGTCCATTTAAAAATAATGTCTCTGAGTCCAGTTCACATCCCTTAAGAGAGAATCTGAGAAGAGGATGACTGTGCTGACCACAATTATTGTACTTTCTAATCAAAGTGTATTTCACAGTTTAGGAAGCCTTCATAATACACTGAATCACAGCAGTAATTCTGTAAGCAGCAAATTTTAGACACCTATGAAATCAGACACGTTTTGTAAAAAACTGGCTCATTATATGTTAAATACACCATATTTACTAAACAAAAAATTCAGTGGTGTTCCGTTAATAAAGAATGTCTCTCCTGAGTGATTGTATGTACCTTCATTGCTTTTTGAATCAAAAGGAGAAATGAGACATTGGAACCTTAAAAAAATCTCTCTCTCTGATGGTTCCTGCACAGCTACTTAATGATACAATCTGGTTTTTGCTTGTGTTCCTTTGTTTTCCAGCAGGATTAGAACAAAGATGGACTGTTAAGAAAAGTATTGAGCATCTTCAAGGAAACAGAAAGCAGTATGACACAAAGTATGAGCTTTCTCAGAAACTTTTTTCTTTACGAGTGTCTGTTTGCATTAACTTTTTGGAACCATGTCAGCCTGTCTGTGGAAGATGAACTCTTTACATCTGCTTCTAATGATTTTCCAGAAGATGGTTCTAACCAAAAAATCAAGAGCCTGCCACTCCAGTATACAAATAGTCATCAGTCCAAAGATAGTTTTGATTGGGTTGTGATACAAAATACTACAGAAAGCCTGTCATTGTCAGAAATCACAAATTACAATGTAGAAAAATTGGTAACTTTATTATCTAATTTCAGACAAGGATCCAGGTTACAAAATCTGACACTGACAAATGTGTCAGTGGATTGGAATGCTCTTATGAAAATTTTTCAGACTGTATGGCACTCATCCATTGAATACTTTAATATTAGCAGTGTAACACAACTGTCAGAAGTTGAAAGTTATGACTTTGACTATTCAGGTACCTCTATGAAAGCACTCACAGTGAAGAAAATTCTAATCACAGACTTATACTTCATACAGGATGACCTATACAAAATATTTGCAGACATGAATATTGCAGACATGACAATAATTGATTCAGATATGATTCATATGCTTTGTCCTTCATCTGAGAGTCGCTTTAGATACCTAAATTTTTTAAATAATGATTTAACAGATTTTCTTTTTCAAAAATGTGGCAACCTACTTCAGCTGGAGACATTAATCTTGCAGAAGAATAAATTTGAGAGCCTTCCCAAGGTAAGCCTCATGACCAGCCTTATGAAATCACTGAAATACCTGGACATGAGCAACAACCTGCTGCGCCATGATGGAGCCGACACGCAGTGCCAGTGGGCTGAGTCTCTGACGGAGTTGGACCTGTCCTCCAATCAGTTGGCGGACGCTGTGTTTGAGTGCTTGCCAGTGAACGTCAGAAAACTCGGCCTACAGAACAATCAGATCAGCAGTGTCCCCAGGGGGGTGGCAGAGCTGAAATCCTTGGAAGAGCTGAACCTGGCATCGAACAGACTGGCTGACCTGCCGGGGTGCAGTGGCTTTCCGTCCCTGCAGTTCCTGAACATCGAGATGAATTTGATCCTCACCCCATCTGCTGACTTCTTCCAGAGCTGCCCAAGGGTGAGGGAGCTGCAGGCCGGGCTGAACCCGTTCAAGTGTTCGTGTGAGCTGCAAGCCTTTATCCGCCTGGAGAGGCAGTCAGGGGGGAAGCTGTTTGGCTGGCCGGCGGCGTACGTGTGTGAGTACCCGGAAGGCTTGCGAGGAACGGAGCTCAAGGACTTCCACCTGAGCCAGCTGGCTTGCAACACGACGCTCCTGCTTGTGACTGCGCTGCTGCTGACGCTGGTGCTGGTGGCTGCGGTGGCCTTTCTGTGCATCTACCTGGATGTGCCGTGGTACGTGCGGATGACCTGGCAGTGGACGCAGACGAAGCGCAGAGCTTGGCACAACCCCCCCGGAGATCCGGGCACCGTTCTGCAGTTTCACGCGTTCATTTCCTACAGCGAGCGCGATTCGTTGTGGGTGAAGAACGAGCTGATCCCGAACCTGGAGAAGGGGGAGGGCTGCGTACAACTGTGCCAGCACGAGAGAAACTTTATCCCCGGCAAGAGCATTGTGGAGAACATCATTAACTGCATTGAGAAGAGCTACAAGTCGATCTTTGTGTTGTCTCCCAACTTTGTGCAGAGTGAGTGGTGTCACTATGAGCTGTACTTTGCCCATCACAAGTTATTCAGTGAGAATTCCAACAGCTTAATCCTCATTTTACTGGAGCCCATCCCTCCGTACCTTATCCCTGCCAGGTATCACAAGCTGAAAGCTCTCATGGCAAAGCGCACCTACCTGGAGTGGCCGAAGGAGAGGAGCAAGCGTGCCCTATTCTGGGCTAATCTGAGGGCAGCTATTAGCATTAATCTGCCAACAGCTGATGAAAATGCATGTCGGGAAACAGATTAAGAATCTTTCTAATGGAGTTTCATTTGTTTTTTCTTAGTGAATATATAATAAATATGATTTCCATTCACTGCCAATGTATTTAACTTTTTGTTACACATTCTTGTTTCTAACTAGTTGTCTGTGTTGCCTCCTAACTGTAGTCAAAATTCAGTTCACCTTATTGCAAATCTCTTGAGATAGCAAATTGCAAATGAATTTGAATACGGACCTTGAAATACGACTTGAAATACTGTAGTGAGTTTTTCTTAGCAGAACAAAATCTGGAATAGTTGGTATAGTCAATGGTAAGAATGCTTGAGCTGCTGGATACTTTGCAGAGCTGCTTTAATCACAAAATGTGGACAGCTTTTTCAAAGGAGATCTTTTGCTAAAATTGGTTCACATCGAAGAAAATTAAGGATCCTGAGGAGATGCCTGAAGTCCAGAGCTAAAAATTAAATGGTTCCCAAATAGTCTTTGCTCAGATTTGGTGAAGATTAATAGGATAGGACCCAGATACAGAACTTCGTGAGCTTGCCAAAAACAAGGACTGAGCAAGGAAGAAAGGTTTTGGTTTTTTTCCTTAAAAAAAAAAAAGAAAAGAGAAAAGGTGAGGTACTTCACTTTTTGGGGCTCATATCTTGACATTGCAGGAAGGGAGAAGCAGTGAACTGACAGAGCTCTCACAGCCATAGAGGCCTGGTACCATTTTGATCCTGAGAGATACCTTGACCAGAGGGATTAGGAAGGCATCTGCAGTAACAGAACTGCCTTTGTCATATTGTCTATGTTTTGAGAAACTCCTGACATCTCTAAATCATGCTTTTTCCCCCCAGCTTTCTACTTTTTTCTTCTCATCCATACATCTTACTACATGCTTATTATTGAAGAATCTGTCCTTTTCAGCTGAAACAGTATCGCGTAGCACAGCTATGGCTTGTGATCAGAAAGTCAATAATGAGTCAGAGCCTGAAAAAATTTTCCAGGTCTTGGGACAGCAGGTAAGACTTACTTGCTGAGTTAGAAAAACAAACTGCATTTACAATATTTGCTTTCCTTTATAGAAATATAGCAGGCCCCTCTGTCTGTACTTACATTGTTTTGGCTTCAAGAAAGCATGGCTGGGCTCAGATAAACATTAACAACTGCTAAAGATGATGACAGCAAACTTCCTCTTTGCCCCAACAGGGGAAGATTGTTTGAAATACCAGACCTGAATGACCATCAAGCAGGAAGTTTCCCGTCAAAAATGTGTTTCAACATGAACATGAGAGAAGAAGGGATGTTAAGATGAAATCCTCATGTAGTATAGAATGTTTAATTTTGTCTTATTTTTGTCTTCCATTATTAGCAAAAGGTTTTAATTTTGGTGCTTCTTTTTGCCTGAAGTCTAAGTAGGCTGAGATTTCTTGACCTGAAGCCTTGAACTGTGAGTGACTGTTTATGACCTGTAGAGGAAAGGTCAAATTTAACACCTTTGGCTCTCTCATCCCACTCAGCCTCATAATTAACATAACACACCTATTACCAAATTGCAGACATTTCATTCAGGACTGCGGAAATGAATGTTTTCTCTGCTTCCTCCTTCCCCTCCAACTACTGCTTCAGTGTGTGACTCGTTTAACCCTTAGAAAACTGAAGATGATCAGACTTAGCTTGGTTTGCCTATCCCTTTCTCACAACCAGGGACAACTGGATTATCTGGTGCCTTGCTTGAAAATTTTCTTCCCACGTCTCAGAGTTTTAGGCCAGTAACCCTTGAAACCTCTGTAATACAATTAATATCCCCTTGCTGTGTAACCTTAAGAACTCATCTGGCTTCTGTTGGCTGGCTGGAGGACAGAGAAACCCTCTGAAAGTCAGAGAGTGCACCAAGAATCCTTCCTGTTAGTCATGTGGGAGCCATAGCCATCACCAGAAATCAAGGAGTGGAAGGATTTAGCAAGGCAAGCAAGGTTTCCTTGCCACTTTGGAAAGAACTTGGAACTACGTGACCTCAGGGAACGTAGCTGATGTTATGATAAGCAGAAGTATATAATTACGGTTCTCTAGTATTACAGGTTTCTGGATTCCAAAATCCTTGAGTGAATAAATTGGAAAGGGTGGCTTTTGATGAGCATCGGCATCAATTAAAACTTGTACTTTGGAACCAGAAGCCCACATACTATTATCTTTTTTTCCATGAGGTGTGCCAAGTAATTGATAAAACAGCTAAACATGCAACAAATTATTAGAGCTAGTTTCTCTGATTCCACAAGAAAGAATGAGTTTCTCAAGTGTTATTAGAATATTTCAAACAATTATCTCAGCCTCTGTCATACTCTCAACCCTTTCTATAAAACCAGTTTTAATCCATGAAGAAATTTTTCCTGTTCTTGGGGCCATGTGTAGTCTCACAGCACGTCAGCCAATTTATCTGCACATTTCGGAAAGGGACTACCCTTTTCTGTGCAGCCTGGTGATGTGTGCCTGCAATTGGTACTGCACTGAAATCTGTAACTGCTCCTGCACTCCAGTCATCAGGGAAAGGGAGTGTGTAAATGTTTTCTGATGTCAGATACTATATCAGAGCAGATTCCTGGCATTTGATTAGTCATCTTGGTGACTAGCAGGAATGCTATTTTTATATACATAAAAATATCAACATACAAAACTGATAACACGGGAGTTAAACGCCCTCCAAAACCTAAAATATGTACAGAATTAAATGAAAGTATAAAAGTGTAAAAGTTTTCATGTATATTTAAGTAGTACGTAGTATAAAGGAAACGGAACTATGGCAGACTGGGAGACTTGACACAATGTGGGTTGCCCTGCTGAGAGCTCAGCTCAGCTTTAGAAATGTTACAGAGCATCTTCACTGAAGTTCAACTGCAAAGGGTTAGAGGAAGGAAAGGCACTCAGGGGAAAATAATGGGACTCTGTGGGAGATTCTGCTGAGGGGAAGGATCAAAACCTCTGTGAAACCCATGTTTTCATTCAGGGCTTTGGTTAGTCTGTTTTTTCTTTTGGAAATATTTGCTGAGATTGACTATAATGCTCATTTGTAGTCACTGTTTTGTCAAGAGAAAGCAGTATTTATAACCAATAAGTGAGAAAGTTTTGTGTTCTGCAAGGTGGCTCTGGGTTACCAGTTTGATTTCCACATCTTTGATCCTTGTGTCTGTTTATACTGAAGCAAAACAGGCTTGAGCACAAATGTGATACAGTCTCTGCTCACTTTGACTTGTGGTGGCATTTAGCCTTTGTTTCACCTACTTAACACACAGGTGACAATGAGAATTGCAGTTAAACATAAAGTCCTTGATGTGACCAAACACCAGCTTTGCAAACCTTTAATAATTGTACATTTAAGTTCGCTTCTGCAGTTGTTGTCAGAGAGATTCTTCACACTTTTGGCATGGTGCTGGTCCTGAATAGCTTTCGATGATACCCGGCCAAGTGTAGCTGTGGTTCCTCTCTGGGTAAGTAATGATGACATACAGGCAGAAGTGTGAAATGTCTTTTTGTGAACATTGGTAGAACAAGCTGCAAAAAACCCCAGCAGTATAAAATTCAGAAATGGAACAAGGTATCTGCATGAATGTATGTGAGCTGACTATGGAAAAGATGGTATGGCACTGGTACATTTCAAGATGCATGAACAGAAATACATTGCTTTTAGTTTTGCCTATCATAAAAAACAAAACTTTGTTGAATTGGTTAGTAAAAATAGATTATGAAAGGTTCCTAATGGTTTAACAGAGGTATTCAGGAGTATGAGTTTTATTTTAACTAATTGCAATTTTTTCTTTATGGCAAACTGTTTATTTGAATGTATTTTAAAGTCTCATAAAGAAGGGTGGTAGGAAAATTAAACATACTGCAACTAAAAGGTGGTTTTAGTAGCTGTGTGTGCACTAGAGTCAGTTCTGATGAAAGCTGAGGGTGTATTTGATTTTATCCATGCAGCAAAGGTTTTTTCATGAATTATATTGGAAGTAAAGCTGCCACTGTTTTGCCTAATTGTGATATCATTGTTTTGTCAACAAGTGCCTTACTCTATTCAGTATCATGGATTAATGCCTAGCAATAGGAGCATCTCTTTTAACTTGAAGTCTAGACAGTATCAGCTGGCAAACACTCTTGCTGCTTATTGAGAAACATTCATGATGCTTGGTCTTGTCTTGGGTCACAGATGTCCCAGAATTTTCTGCAGTGTATTAGTCAGTTCTCTGCACTACGTAAAGCAGAATAGTTTCAATTCAGTTCAGTCATCAATCTTAAAATGAAAAATGCTGATTTTCTTTCAGCAAAGCAAAGGGTTAAATTTTTTAACAAAATTGGAAATGTAACTGCAAAACAAGAGTTTCAAGGGAATCTAATGCTATTTTGAAATGTAGCTAGCACTGCTATCTAGAATAAAGTTTCATGCTTTTCAGCTTATAGGAGTGAAGTGTTGATTTTGGTTATTGTCATGGTTTAACGCCAGCCTACATCTGAGTACCATAGAGCTGCTCGCTCACTTCCCTGACATCCCCCATCCCCACTGGGGAGAAGAGTCAGAAGAAAAAGTGGAACTTGTAGGTTGAAATAAGAGCTGTTTAAGAATTGAAACGAAGTAAAATTTAATAATAATAGTAATAGTAATAGTAATAGTAATAGTAGTAGTAATAGTAATAGTAACAGTAATAGTAATAATAATAATAATAATAGTAATAATAATAATAATAACAGTGATGATGATGATGATGATGATGATGATGAAAATGAGAGAAAGAGGAATAAAATGCAAGAGAAACAAGTGATGAACTGTACGATTGCTCATCCCCTGCTGGCTGATGCCCAGCCCATCCCTAAGCAGTGATCAGCCCTCCTGGCAAACCACCCACCCAGTTTCTATACCGACCATGACGTTCTGTGGTATGGAATATCCCTTTGGCCAGTTGGGGTCAGCTGTCCTTGCCATGCTCCCTCCTGGCTTCTTGTGCACCTCCTCACTGGTGGAGCATGGGAAACTGGGAAGTCCTGGACTAAGCACTACCCAGGAACAACTAAAACATCAGTGTGTTATCAACATTGTTGTCATCCTGAATGCAAAACACAGCCTTGTACCAGCTACTAGGAAGAAAATTAACTGTATCCCAGCCCAAAAAGGGACAGTTATTTACATCTGCCTTTACAACACACCCACTCTGCTCTGTTGATTTTCTCCCAGGCTCATGTTCCTGTTCACAAAGCTAAGTGAATGGTTCCTTCAGCCCCAGATTGCCCTGTATTGTCATATTCTTTGTGGTTTCATTACAGCTGTCTTGTCATAGGGGATATTCTCTGTTAATTTTTTATAGTTTTTTGGAGGAAGCCACAATGTGAGATATCCTTGATAACCATTCTAGCATCAAGATGATTGACCTGTAAAGGTTTTTAACTGTGCCAGTTTGCCCCTGTTAGCTTTTGACGTATAAATTTCTGTCGTCTGTCAGGGGGCTACATTAATTACTCTCCTTGATAAGCAAAAAATTTTGGCATGGTAGAGCTCTGCAAGAGATCTTGCTATGAACAGAAGTTGGCAGTGAGTGTTCTGCTTCCTCTTTTCTGTGTGTGCAAAGAGGAGATGCAGTTGACAGATTTCTAGAACATCTGTGTACCATCAGAAGAAGACTTGAAATCAGCAATGCAGAATTATTTAAATAGTCTTTCCAAGGGAAATATTCTATACCGCAGGTAGGTTTATTTCCTCCTAAACTGGACAGTTATGTAAATATTACAGAAGTAAATGTATTTTTTGTCTGAACTGTTAGAAGTTTCTTTTCATTGTGCTCTTAATACCCTCATGGTAAGGAAATTTCATTAGTTCTTAGAATTATATAGCCTGCTTTAAAAAGCCCTGTTTTTTTTTTTTTTTAACTTCCTGAGGTAGATAGTTATTGAGGAATTAGCATCTCATGAGAGTCCCCACCTTGAAGGTTACATATGTTTGAAATTCTATTTTGAGGATGCTAACCATGTATGCAGAGGACTTTTGCTGGTTCTTCAACTTGGAGATTAATTCCGTGCACAAAAGGTGGGTTATATTTGTTTCATTATTTACATTTTTTTTCTCTTTGTTTTATATAGATGTATCTTGGACTTCATGACATCTCAGGTGCTGGTGTTTCTTTGCTGTTGGAAGATAGTCTTGCATTTTGAAGTTTCAGTGAAAATGCTTATCTGAATTTCAGCAAAGAGGAAAGGGAGAAAAATCATTTGATATGGCAGTTTTCTCAGCCAGCTCTAAGTTAATACGATTCTGAAACAGCATTGGAGGGGTAACCCTTGATCCTTAATATTGCTTTGCTAGATGTATTTGCTTTACTCTTTGTGGCACTCTTCAGGGCTATACAGTGTGGCTCGTCCCTTGTTGCAGTGTCTAGTGTAGCATGTACAGGAAATGAAAACTCATCTGGTGCTGGAGTATATATTTCCAGTTTTTTTCTCCCTTCAGAACATTTCTTGCTTTATTCCTGACATCCCTTTTGCCCAGGAGGAAGTTCCTCCAGATAGTTCTAGATCAAAGTTTATTTGATTCAAGAATTAGATTGTTCATCAGCNATAATAATAATAATAATAATAATAATAATAATAATAACAGTGATGATGATGATGATGATGATGAAAATGAGAGAAAGAGGAATAAAATGCAAGAGAAACAAGTGATGAACTGTACGATTGCTCATCCCCTGCTGGCTGATGCCCAGCCCATCCCTAAGCAGTGATCAGCCCTCCTGGCAAACCACCCACCCAGTTTCTATACCGACCATGACGTTCTGTGGTATGGAATATCCCTTTGGCCAGTTGGGGTCAGCTGTCCTTGCCATGCTCCCTCCTGGCTTCTTGTGCACCTCCTCACTGGTGGAGCATGGGAAACTGGGAAGTCCTGGACTAAGCACTACCCAGGAACAACTAAAACATCAGTGTGTTATCAACATTGTTGTCATCCTGAATGCAAAACACAGCCTTGTACCAGCTACTAGGAAGAAAATTAACTGTATCCCAGCCCAAAAAGGGACAGTTATTTACATCTGCCTTTACAACACACCCACTCTGCTCTGTTGATTTTCTCCCAGGCTCATGTTCCTGTTCACAAAGCTAAGTGAATGGTTCCTTCAGCCCCAGATTGCCCTGTATTGTCATATTCTTTGTGGTTTCATTACAGCTGTCTTGTCATAGGGGATATTCTCTGTTAATTTTTTATAGTTTTTTGGAGGAAGCCACAATGTGAGATATCCTTGATAACCATTCTAGCATCAAGATGATTGACCTGTAAAGGTTTTTAACTGTGCCAGTTTGCCCCTGTTAGCTTTTGACGTATAAATTTCTGTCGTCTGTCAGGGGGCTACATTAATTACTCTCCTTGATAAGCAAAAAATTTTGGCATGGTAGAGCTCTGCAAGAGATCTTGCTATGAACAGAAGTTGGCAGTGAGTGTTCTGCTTCCTCTTTTCTGTGTGTGCAAAGAGGAGATGCAGTTGACAGATTTCTAGAACATCTGTGTACCATCAGAAGAAGACTTGAAATCAGCAATGCAGAATTATTTAAATAGTCTTTCCAAGGGAAATATTCTATACCGCAGGTAGGTTTATTTCCTCCTAAACTGGACAGTTATGTAAATATTACAGAAGTAAATGTATTTTTTGTCTGAACTGTTAGAAGTTTCTTTTCATTGTGCTCTTAATACCCTCATGGTAAGGAAATTTCATTAGTTCTTAGAATTATATAGCCTGCTTTAAAAAGCCCTGTTTTTTTTTTTTTTTAACTTCCTGAGGTAGATAGTTATTGAGGAATTAGCATCTCATGAGAGTCCCCACCTTGAAGGTTACATATGTTTGAAATTCTATTTTGAGGATGCTAACCATGTATGCAGAGGACTTTTGCTGGTTCTTCAACTTGGAGATTAATTCCGTGCACAAAAGGTGGGTTATATTTGTTTCATTATTTACATTTTTTTTCTCTTTGTTTTATATAGATGTATCTTGGACTTCATGACATCTCAGGTGCTGGTGTTTCTTTGCTGTTGGAAGATAGTCTTGCATTTTGAAGTTTCAGTGAAAATGCTTATCTGAATTTCAGCAAAGAGGAAAGGGAGAAAAATCATTTGATATGGCAGTTTTCTCAGCCAGCTCTAAGTTAATACGATTCTGAAACAGCATTGGAGGGGTAACCCTTGATCCTTAATATTGCTTTGCTAGATGTATTTGCTTTACTCTTTGTGGCACTCTTCAGGGCTATACAGTGTGGCTCGTCCCTTGTTGCAGTGTCTAGTGTAGCATGTACAGGAAATGAAAACTCATCTGGTGCTGGAGTATATATTTCCAGTTTTTTTCTCCCTTCAGAACATTTCTTGCTTTATTCCTGACATCCCTTTTGCCCAGGAGGAAGTTCCTCCAGATAGTTCTAGATCAAAGTTTATTTGATTCAAGAATTAGATTGTTCATCAGCCTGGACTCTGAAGAAGAGAGTCAACTGCACTTTGAAGGAACTGGGTCAGATTTCCTTGTCTTGTTTTGTCTTGCAATTGATACTGTACTTTGACCAACCATCCCAGCTTCATTTCTTTTGTGTCCTCAGATACCCTAACATAACTTTCTGAAGGCATAATTTGACCTCTCTATTGGATTCAATTGAGGTAGAAATTTATACTTTAGTGTTTTATTCTTTTATTGCTTTTGGTGATGTTAATTGCATATATTTTTGCTTTACTTTAGTAAGAGGAAACTTGATTAAGCCTCATAGGAGACTTGGAGGGGAAGGGTTGAGATTTGATATCGGTTCGTCAGATTATGATGGACTAACACATTATAACCTAGAACTGAAAAAATAGGTTTTTGGTTTCTATTTAACAAAAGATTACACAGGACAGAATTTTTAAAACTTTTTAAAAGTTTGAGTGTTTTGGGGTTTTTTTTAACAGAAAAAATCAGAGCAGAAAATAAAACTGGGGATGTTTGTCTTCTGAAACTGTTTCTGAGTTGTTTATGCTTCATGTTGTCTGTGTGTTTTGTTTAATGCTTGACAACAGGAGAGTAATGCCCAGATCATGGTTTTCCAGAATAGGACTAATGCCTCTCCAAATCCATGTAGGCTATTGATAGGATGACCAGATTTGATTCAGCTGGACCATATCCACAGAATCTTTTCTTCCCTGGGTTTTTTGATACTTAGAACTGGATTAATTGTCCCTCACTATTTCTAGAGAGGTTCTTCATCAAGTTCTAACCTTAGGAAAACATAGGAAATTTCCTAGGACACCTAGGAAATTCTGGAGTCTTTGGTAGTGTCTAGTGTTTTCTTTCAGATTTTGGGTGTCACTGCTTCATACGTAGTCCAGTCATGGTGTGGTTTTACCATTGGTGCGCTTTTGGTCAGACTGGCATTACAATATTCATAATTGTGGTGGGTTGACTCTGGCAGAGTGCCAGCTGTCCATCCAAGCCGCTCCATCACTCCCCTCCTCAACTGGACGGGGAAGAAAATGTATAATGAAAGGCTTGTGAGCGAGATAAGGACAGGGAGAGATCATTCACCCACTATTGTCACAGGCAAAACAGACTCAATATGGGAAATTAATTTAATTTCTTACAATTTAATCAGAGTAGGATAATGGAAATAAAACCAAATCCTAAACCACCTTCCTCCCAGACCTCCCTTCTTCCCTGGGCTGAGCTTCACTTCCGAATGCTCTACCTCCTCTCCCAATGGCACAGGGGGTCAGGGAATGGGGGCTGTGGTCAGTTCATCACTTGTTATTTTGCGCTTCTTCCTCCTCACTCTCTTCCCCTGCTCCATCCTGAGGTCCCTTCCACTGGAGATAGTTCTCCACAAAGTTCTCCAGTGGGAGTCCTTCCCACTAGTGGCAGTTGTTCAAGAACTCTTCAGCATGGTTCCCTTCCATGGGGCACAGTCCTTCAGGCACAGGCTGCTCCAGCATGGGTCACAATCCTACCAGGAAACCTGCTCCAGAGGGGGCTCCTCTCTCCACAGGACCACAGGTTTCTCCCATATATTCTCACTCCCCTCTCCCAGCTGCAGTTGCTGTTCCCCAGGTTTTTTTTCTCCCTTCCTCACTGTGTTATCCCAGAGGCACTACTAATGTTGTGGATGAGCTGGCCTTGAATCCAGCTACTACTGGCTCTATGGAACACAGAGGAAGCTTCTGGCAGCTTCTCACAGAAACCACACCTGTAGTCCCTCCACTACCAAAACCTCACCATGCAAACCCAATACAAGGGACAGGGTAATTCCTCCTCAGAATTCTTGGTTTACTGGAAAAATGGACCCTCATGTCTTTTGTGCTAGGACAGAGCTGATAATCTGACCCTGAGAGGGTGCATGACAGTGTCCAGGGTCTTTGGGGTGTGATGAAGAGTATTGTTTGAGTGAAGAGGTTGTTTTTGCACCAGTTCCCGTGAGAGTGGTTTTATTGGAGTGTGAACTTGGGATGTACAGAAACAGCAGATTGAGGGGTTGTTTTGTTCTCCTTTATTCGTAAATGCATTGATGTCGGTTTGTACCAGTTTCCTATTTTTTCATGATTGTTAAGAAATTTATATTTCTTAACATCTGTGTGTTTTTAACATACTAGTAGCATCCTACCCATTATAAGGGAATTAATTTATATTTGACTGACTCAATAATTAGAATTAAAGAATGGGAGTGAGGACAATTGATAAGAACTTAAAACAAGTATCTGTAAAAATTATTTTTATTACATAGATTTTATATTGAATTTTATTTTCACAATAAGAAAGCAACTTCAACCATTCAACAGCTTCATCAAATTCCATGTGTTTTCTTTTCATAGGGCTGGACTCATCAGTGAGACATATTGAACAGAAAACAAAGATATGCTTCTGTGTTTCTGTAAAAAAACAAGATAAAGCTGGATAGCATAATGAGATCCCTCACAAATATCTATGTCTTTACTTGTGCCTTTACATTCACACTATGGAATAATATCCAGCCAACTGTAGAAGATGAATTTATTGCAAATTATTCAAGCAGTTTGCTAACTAACATTCCAAAAAGCATTCCAGTCCGTACTGAAGTATTAGATTTATCACATAATAGGATCTCTGGACTTAGTATCTCAGAATTTATATATCTTTCTGACCTTCAAGTATTAAATCTTTCTCATAATCTAATTACAGTGCTTGACTTTAGTGTATTTATTTTTAATGAAAATTTAGAATACCTAGATTTATCTCATAATAACATTTTGAAAGTTTGCTGTCTAACTCTTGCATATCTTAGACATTTAGATCTTTCTTTCAATAAGTTTACTGCCCTGCCCATCTGTCAGGAATTTGGGAACATGTTTCATTTGGAGTACCTTGGATTAAGTGCTACGATGATACGAAGGTCAGACTTCAGGTATATCAAACATTTGCAGCTGCACACTGTCTTCCTGACCTTGGAAAACTTTTCTCTGTATGAGCCTCAGAGTCTGACAGTCTTGAATACAAGGAACCTCCACATTGCTTTTGCAGCAAACCAAAACTTCAGTTTTCCCCTCTTGTACGATGGAATGAGCGCTTCAGAAAACTTAAAAATAGTTAACTTAAGATATACCTTGAGCTACAAAGAATTCCCCTCTCCTCCTTTAATGCTTCTGAAGAAAATCAAGACAACAGCTCTCATGCTTGATGCTGTGGACTTAAAATGGGCTATCATCCTGCAAATTTTCATGCTTATTTGGTATTCACCTGTGGAACATCTGACTGTGAGAAATTTGACTTTTCGGGGACCACTGGAGGAGCTGACTGAATATGCATTTCTACCCTTACTAAGCTCTGTGGAACAACTGATCTCTTTGGATGGCTCCATGAAAGCATTAACTTTGGAGCATGTTCGTAATAAGGTCTATTACTTCAACCAGGAGATTCTATACAGACAGTTTTCAGAGATGAATATTGCCAGTTTGACAATATATGATGCATATATGCCACACATGCTTTGCCCCAATAGAACAAGCTCATTTCAGTATTTGAATTTTTCTCACAATGCCCTGACAGATGAGTTGTTCCAGAATTGTGGCACTCTCATGGATCTGAAATCACTTATTTTGCAGAAGAATAAATTTGAGAGCCTTCCCAAGGTAAGCCTCATGACCAGCCTTATGAAATCACTGAAATACCTGGACATGAGCAACAACCTGCTGCGCCATGATGGAGCCGACACGCAGTGCCAGTGGGCTGAGTCTCTGACGGAGTTGGACCTGTCCTCCAATCAGTTGGCGGACGCTGTGTTTGAGTGCTTGCCAGTGAACGTCAGAAAACTCGGCCTACAGAACAATCAGATCAGCAGTGTCCCCAGGGGGGTGGCAGAGCTGAAATCCTTGGAAGAGCTGAACCTGGCATCGAACAGACTGGCTGACCTGCCGGGGTGCAGTGGCTTTCCGTCCCTGCAGTTCCTGAACATCGAGATGAATTTGATCCTCACCCCATCTGCTGACTTCTTCCAGAGCTGCCCAAGGGTGAGGGAGCTGCAGGCCGGGCTGAACCCGTTCAAGTGTTCGTGTGAGCTGCAAGCCTTTATCCGCCTGGAGAGGCAGTCAGGGGGGAAGCTGTTTGGCTGGCCGGCGGCGTACGTGTGTGAGTACCCGGAAGGCTTGCGAGGAACGGAGCTCAAGGACTTCCACCTGAGCCAGCTGGCTTGCAACACGACGCTCCTGCTTGTGACTGCGCTGCTGCTGACGCTGGTGCTGGTGGCTGCGGTGGCCTTTCTGTGCATCTACCTGGATGTGCCGTGGTACGTGCGGATGACCTGGCAGTGGACGCAGACGAAGCGCAGAGCTTGGCACAACCCCCCCGGAGATCCGGGCACCGTTCTGCAGTTTCACGCGTTCATTTCCTACAGCGAGCGCGATTCGTTGTGGGTGAAGAACGAGCTGATCCCGAACCTGGAGAAGGGGGAGGGCTGCGTACAACTGTGCCAGCACGAGAGAAACTTTATCCCCGGCAAGAGCATTGTGGAGAACATCATTAACTGCATTGAGAAGAGCTACAAGTCGATCTTTGTGTTGTCTCCCAACTTTGTGCAGAGTGAGTGGTGTCACTATGAGCTGTACTTTGCCCATCACAAGTTATTCAGTGAGAATTCCAACAGCTTAATCCTCATTTTACTGGAGCCCATCCCTCCGTACCTTATCCCTGCCAGGTATCACAAGCTGAAAGCTCTCATGGCAAAGCGCACCAACCTGGAGTGGCCGAAGGAGAGGAGCAAGCGTGCCCTATTCTGGGCTAATCTGAGGGCAGCTATTAACATTAATCTGCCAATATCCAGGGAAGCAATTGAGCAGGAGAGTGATGCTGCACCTACTAGTAATATAAGTGTGTGAATAACTGACTTGACTGTTTTGTATTAAACTCTGTTAATATTTTTTCTATTTTCTTACAATATCCCTAGTTTGCTGCAAAATGTAATTGTGATACATACAGATATTGCTATTGCTTATTCGAGTCATCCACGTAGTCAGAAGTCATCTGTAGTTGCCCGTCATCAACAAAGAGAAAGAGAGAGAAATTTTCGTAGTGATTGACCTTGTTTTTAGGTTGCATTTATTTTGGACTTTTCCCATTGGAAGCTGTATTTGAAAGTAACAAGAATAGTGGTTGGTTTGGTGTCATCAGGCTGCCAGGGTACACATTTAATCTTTTATCTGACATGGATGTTGTGGGGTTAAGATTTCAGGGATCTGCTTTCTTGGATTTAGTTAAATAATACAAAGAAGAAAACTCTTGTTTGAATCCCATCCAGTACATTGGTATAGTAGATGTCAAGGGTAGAATACCTGCACCCCTTTAGTCTGTTTTCTCTTCCTGAAAGTCTTTCCCTTCATCCCAGAGAGATTTTTTTGGGTAAGTTGAATCCATTAATCCTTGTTTAATGTTCTTCTTCCTTTGCTGT
The DNA here is from genome assembly GCA_013399195.1 of Dicrurus megarhynchus. NCBI lineage: Eukaryota > Metazoa > Chordata > Aves > Passeriformes > Dicruridae > Dicrurus > Dicrurus megarhynchus. The sequence continues at coordinate 214,772 of VXAD01013448.1, forward strand.
ACTAACCATTAGCACTTGCCTAGAGATGCTGGTCAAGTCATAATTTTGTTGAATTTGCTATTCATTGTCTTCAAATTCATAGTTAATACCTGTACTTATTAATTTTTTATAGTATTGTAATATTGCTGCTTTCTGCTGTGATCCTATCAAATTGTACAATCCTATCAAACATGATTTGCATGTTTTTCCTGTTTCCTAATACTTAGAAACTTGATGTTTGGAGGTGAACTCCCTTTGATCTCCAGGCTTCCACTGAACCTGTTACCTTGCTCATTTAATTAGCAGGTGCTGAGGATCATCACACAGGGGGAAAAAGAGTAGTTTTCTCTGGGAGATAACTTCTCTGCTAAAATCTTACTGATTAAACTATTTTGTGTTTGTTGATAGGAGACATCTAGTAATTTGCTGTGTTTGGATTTGAAAGCCTAATAAACCTCTCATTCTTTTTCTATTATTAAATTTCATGTGTCATTTCAATGGTGATGTGGAGTTGTGTCATTATGGCTTAATGGAAATGCTGCATCCAAAGTGGTGTGGGCAGAAGGGCCAGGGAGGGGATTCTGCCCCTCTGCTGTGGTGAGACCCCATCTGCAGTGCTGTGTCCAGCTCTGGGCCCAATATAAGAAGGATATGGACATGTTGGAGCGAGTCCAGAGGAGGTCACAAAGATGATCAGAGGGCTGGAGCACCTCTCCTATTAGGACAGACTTGGAGAGCTGGGGTTGTTCAACCTGGAGAAGAGAAGGCTCCGTGGAGATCTTGTTGAGGCCTTTCAGTACTTTTAAATAGGGCTTGTAAGAAAGATGAAGACAGACTTTTTGGCAGGGCCTGTTGCAATAAGATAAGGGGTAATGGTTATAAACTAAAAGAGGGCTGATTTAGCTTGGATATAAGCAATAATCTTTTCATAATGAGGGTGGTGAAACACTGGAAGAGATTGCCCAAAGAAGTTGTGGATGTCCCATCCCTGGAAACATTCAAGGTCAGGCTGGGCAGGGCTCTGAGTGATCTGATCTAGTTGAAGATGTCCCTGTTCATTGCTAGGGAGTTGGACTAGATGACCTTTAAAAGTCCCTTCCAACCCACGCCATTTTATGATTCTATGATTTTAGGATTTTACCTCTCTAGGACTTCTTGACACTTTAAAGTAGAGAATGCTGCCAAGAGCACATGTGCCCCTTCTTCCCGAAAGACTTCTCCCCCTCCCAAGCATTACAGTCTACGGACATGTGATGCCATGATGATTTTTTGCCTTTTCTTTTATACCCCTTTTATACCTTTTTATAACTTCTGTATTCTTAGTGGTTTTTTGCCTACATTCTTGGACTTGTTTGTCAAGATAAGAGACTAAACATTTTAGAAGCTTCGTAGTTAGGGATCAGTGTGCCCCAGACCCCAAGGTCCTCTCCAGAACACATTTTGTAAACTAAGATAGAACCATCCAGGGGAAGGTTCTTTGGGGAGGGGGGCTCACTCAAGCCTCTCATTGGGGAATTTTTGATAGATATGCTAATTAGTAAAACCTATAATGATATACCAGATCTTTTGTGGGGTTTGCATTGCAGTGTAAATTGAAGTGCATTCGACCTGAACACAGTGCACCTAAAGATCCTTAAAATAAATACAAAGGTAAAGTCCCTTTTTCCCTTCTAACCGTGTTTGACTCTTGATTTTAAGACCAGGAAAAGGCATCACATGATTAGCAGTCACACTTAGTGCTAATGGGTTAAAGGGCACATAGTCTGTTCTGTTTACTAGACAAGAAAAGAGGAAGTAAAATTTCTTAATTCAGGCTTTCCGGTCTCTGTAAATTAAATGCATCAGCAAAACTGGGGGTTATGTCCTAAATAACGTACAGACTGGGCTGTGGAGGAGTCCCTCACCTTTAAGAGTGTTCTGAAATATAAGTTTTAGGTGGGTGTGAAAGAAATAATTTCTCAAGTCTGCCATGTATATTGTTTTGGAATATTAATGCTGTTAAGCCTTTATACTCTATCCTTCCCACCTCACAGATCTTTCATGCACATGCCAAGTATTTCAGTAATTTACATACCATACACAACAGCTTCTTGAAATACATTTCTGTGTTCCTTTGATAAAGCAGACTCATTTTGTCATGGTTTGGTGAGTTGGTTGGTTTTCTTTATTAAGTTAGCATTTGACAGTATTTCTCATCAGGCAACATTGTCTATTGTCTTAGTGTTCAGTCAGGCCAGAGTTTTAACTGTAATGGATACATTTAAAGTGTGTTTATGACTAAAAATTGCAGTAAAGACACAGAGATCAGTTTTGAATCCTTGAGCAGATTTCTGTGTATGACAGGATCGAACTCCGTGATAGCAGATAACACAGAGGGAACATTTTAATTTCTCAAGTACAAGAAAATAAATGTTACCTTAAATTACAATCTTATAAGCTTAACGTTTGCCTTTTTCTCAGACTAAGGGGGACACCCAGTGGCCGATGAAATTATCACTGCTTCCTGAGATCGCGCAATGAACGTACACAAAGCTTTTTGACTCACAGGAGAACAGAGATAAATCGTATCAGCCCAGTCGTATCAGCCCAGCAACTGGAGCAGCCTCTTGCAGGTGCGCGGGCTCGAGAGGACAGGTCAGGAGGGGCCCTCCCCCGTGACAGCTGCCACGCCGGGTCAATGGCCGTGACTCTGTCCCCCGTGCCATTGGTCCCTCCTGCCCGAACCTTAGAAATCAACAGCATGGTATGAGCTGTCTCTTGCTTTGCAATGCGCAGTCCTCGTTTTCAAGCAGGAGGCCAAGAAATACAAGCCAGCCTTTTTCTCATATTCTGATTGCTGTTTGCAGGGTTTTATTTTTATGCCTCATTTCTGCTGTACCTGCTTTCCCTTCTGTATGTCACCACGGCATAGCACAGGTACTCAGTGCAGGATGATCTGCAGGATCCCAGGCAGCGAGAGACCAAGATCCTGGTGCAAATACTTCAGCAGAAATGGGAAGTGTTAGAGACGCATGGTGAATTCAGCTGGGCTTCCTCTTCTTAGGCATCAGAAAAGGTGTGAAGAAATAAAACCCCCTTCTTCGTCACCTCTATCCATCATCATGATCATCATCTCAGTGCAGCCTGCAGGTGTGTCTGGAGGTGCACAGGACTCACATGGTGACTCTGGCACCCCGCTCTGGGAAAGGCTGTGGTGCAGAGCATGGCTACGGGAGCAGGCCCAGTCAGTCATCTTGCGAGTGATAAAAAGGGCAAACTCGTATGTTTGGTGCCCCACACCTGCCAATGGGCTATTAGAATGCTCCAATTAGAAGTGAGTAAAACATTTTTGTGCGCTTGCCAGTCAGGGTGCTGCTGGACACAGCTCCTCCAGCACAAATTCCTTGTGCTCCTGCCCTCGGCCCCGTGTAGGGCAGGCACACACGGGAGGCGGCCAGGGCCACCCAAACGCGCGGAGCCGCAGGGGTCTCCTCCAGGCCTGCCTCCGACCCTCGCACTGCACCGCTGCTCTTTGTCACCCAGCACGTGACAACAGACCACCACCAACACTCTGAGGGTTTTATTAACAAGTATAATACATATGCACTGTATACTAAATATAGTATGAGGACTGTACAGTACAAATTTATGTTCACAGTTTGACATGACAAAATGTCATTACTGAATTCCCATTGGACTACCAAAGTAGAAACAGTGAAAGCACATTAAACATTCACATCTTTAGTAAGAAAAGATTACCAAAATGTCTCCATATTTGCAAGTTATAGTAATGCACGCTAGAAACCTTTAATTAGCCATTCTGTCTTATTAGCTTATAAAATATATTACATTTTATTTAAAAAATTCTGCATAGTTTATAGAAGTATTAAAGTAAATAAAACATCCTTGCTATATTTTCAGGTGAGAGATGCTAAGCAAAAATATTATTTTGACCCTCTAAAGTACATTAAGTGCTAATATCTGTAAAATATAATGAAAACTGGTGTAGCCCTGTTAAGAGATGTAAAATGCTTTGTAAATTTTTTTAGAAAGGATTTGTATTCATCTGTATGTTGCTAACCTTGGCAGAGACAACAACATATTTGAACAAGATGTGGCATTAGAAGTATCACTGCAGAATGCCACATGTATATTTAAAGAAACTGCACACATTAATACCTGCTTAGTTTCTTGCAACTGCATTAGAAACTAGTAATTTATTATCATTGAATGGCTTAAACGGGCACGTTTTAGTAAAACAGGCTGCACAGTGCCAATACTGTTAGGGAGAAAGGTGAGGGTTTTAAAATATACTCATTCTCCAGGATTAGGATTTTCTATCTAAACTGGCTTTTCTTTAGGACATAGATGGAATGACTGGCTTTGGAAAGTATTTAATCGTGTATATTTAAAAATTACAAGGTATCCCTCAAATAAAATTGCTAAAATGAACCAATGAGCTGGTTAAGATGTAAATTCACATTCAGCTGAAAGTGTATTTGTTTGTAACCTTTTAGACATCGCACAAACACACCACAGACACAAGTGAAAAATTCTATAAGGAAGGCATTATCATGAAATAATCTCAAATACTAATATTTAATATTTGAATTTCTGTTGTCCCAATTCACAAGACACTTGGATGAAGAAATTTTAAAGTTCTCCTCAATCTCCATTGTATTTGTCCCCACCATTAGCATAAATATTTTCAGGAAAAAGGTACATAAGCTAATATATTAACATGGCAAATAACCTAGACTAAATCATCTGAAGTAAGTCTTAGTTATAAAAGTTCTGCTTTTGGGGTACTGATTTAAAAAATATTAAAAAAATAACATGTTAATGAAAACATTTTATGCAAGCCTCAAAAGAGAAACAGAGCATTAGAAAGAAATGTTCCTTAAACATCCTGAATTTTAAAAATTTGCATTTTTTAAGGTAAAAATGGGACCAGTTGCTATTAAGGTGCTTATTTTTATAGTATCTGTTTTTTCCCCTCTACAACAGAACAGAGAATTGTTTTCATCTCAGAGTAGTAAATGTCTGTAGACTTGTGACTGATGCCACAGGGCTCCCTCCACACAGCCTCTCACCCACGGATGCGCCCGGATTTACAAAATTGCCATTAAAACCTAGAGCCAATTCTGCTACCACTGACAATAAAAATATCCAACAAAAATCCCCCTTCTGGAACAGCTGCTCATTAGTATCAGTCTCTTTCCTACGAGTTCCTCAATGTCACTAACAATCTGGCCTACCAGGAAATAAAAAAGACCGATTCATGTGCCAGGTGTTTCAGCGCCACAGGTGAGCAGATGACGGAGAGTTACAAGACATCAGATGTAGCCCTACCGAGGTGGTGAGGATGTATGGAGCTGCAACAGAGCAATTGCTGCCAGAGCATTTTTCTACAGGAAGTACAGACCTCTCCTTCTCTAATTCCACAGGCAAGTGGATGTCAGCAGAACAGCTGGTAAAGTCCTATCACAAAAAAAAGGCTCTTTGCACTCACTCTTGCATCTCCAAGATTGATTGGCACTGGATTCCACTGGATATAGAAGCACAGCCTACCTGCTCCACAAGCTCAAATATACCCACCTGCAGATGGACACTTCACCTGCCTCCCACAGAGTTCTGTGAAACTCTTCCTCCCCTCACACCTCCATTGTTCACTGGGTTTTTCCAAAAAAAAGGAAAATCTGACTTCAGTATGTTTAACTTGCAGGGAATGGTGTTTACCTTACATAGGGCAAAGAAGGAAAATGCACTTGTGCGTTGAGTGCAGAGAAATACATCCTGTTTCCTTGCAGTGCCATAAAGGCTGCCAGCTAATACAGACAGAAACCTCCCTTTCAGAGGGCTCCCAGACAGGAACATTTCTAGGGTCAACAGCAGGTGGCTTGAATTCAATTTATTTTACCTATAGAGTTCTGTTTGCTAACAGATACGGTTTTAATGCAATAGACACATCCACACGGAAGCAGCTGTACCTACCATTGAGAGACCCCCAGAGTCACAAATCAGAGCTAGGAACTAGGTGATTTGGTATATGTTTTTATCCAAAACAGATACGACTCAATTTATCATCAGAAGTACTTCATATCTGATGCCATCTTCTCATAAAAATATTGGGGATCAATACTTTTAAATACTGTAGTGTATTAAAGTGGTACTAACAACAATCCAGTTTGGAGCATTTTTGACTTAAAGATTGCTATTTTCTGAAGTACAGCAAAGAGAAAAAAATTATTTAGAAGAAATGAAGGAGCATGATTGCAGGGGGATAGTCTATATCCCTGAAATGACGTGCAGTAGGTTTCCATGAGTATCAGTTAATGCCAAATCACAGGAGAGTACCATAGAATCACAGAATCATAGAATAAGCTGAGTTGGAAGGGAGCCATTGGGATCATCGAGTCCAGCTCCACACCCCAAAAGTCACACCATGTTCCTGAGAGAATTGTCCGGATGCTTAACTCAGGCGGGCTTGGTGCCGTGACCATTTCCCTGGGAAGCCTGTTCCAGTCCCCAACCACCGACTGGGTGAAAAACTTCTTCCTGATGGTAAACCCTGACTCAGCTTCAAGCCATTTCCTCAACTGTGTGTGTTCCATCCATACACTTGCACAGAAACCAGACATACAGAGTCACACAAAGTCTTCCTTTAACAAATCCAGTGGGGCATTATGCAATAAAAACAAGGATATATACTACACTATAATTCAGATGACAGATGACATTGGTTTAGATGCACAGTGTAATGTACGGACCAATTCCTGCCCATTTTTCTTCTTGACTGGAGTAAATGATACTATGACTCAATCTTTCTGTAAAATAATTACACTGTTTAGATTTATTTCCTCAGCATTACTCACTGTTCGGGCAGAGGGGATTTCTAAATCAGGTGTCTTTCTAAAACTGCTGTATTAACCACATTGCAGAAATCAACACAGCTGGGAGAGTCCATTCATTGCATTGTTGAGCATAAAATGAGAGTGTATCCCTTACAGGGCACAAAAAATAACAGTCTCTGGCAAGGACTAGCATTTCGGATATTCAATAACATTTACTATTTTATCAGTATATGCTGGGTTGATTATATGAAGAAACCAACAAAAGCTGTTAGTTTACAAATTCCCTTATTGACAAATGAAATACAATAAACATACTGAATGCAGAAAGGGTTTGCTTAGCATCCCCAGGAGAAAGAAAAGAAGTGTTCACATTCTTTAGGTCTGACCCGTGGCAAGGACATAGAAGGGTTAGATAACATCTATTACTGACCATATGTAAGCTTTTAATGGTATAAACTCAGAGATCCAGACCAGCTGAATCCAAATTAAAATGCATGTGTAAAAAACAAAAAAAGTGTGACAGGAGTCAGGGACAGAAGACATTCAGACTAGCATGTGGCGTTTCCTGTGAAGAGCAAGATGGTCCGAACGCGAGAAGCTACGGTCACAGTCTGGGCACTGGAAGGGTTTGATTCCTGTGTGCTTGCGGAAATGCCGCGTTAGTTCGTCAGAGCGAGCAAACTTCCACGTGCATCCCTCCCAAGTGCATTTGTACGGTTTTTCTCCTGGAAAAGGAAACAAAGAAGTGGGGATTTAAGACACGAACACATCAGTTCTGATCACATCAGTTCACACATAAATCTGACAGATTTATTTTATTGCCTTGTCAAATTTCAGCAAGTAGTTCAATGCTTACTCAAAAAGCCTCCAAACGGTGCAAGGCTGCAGAGTACTCTGCACTAGAAACTGTGTAGTCAAAGTTAACTGACCAAAAAATTGTTTCCTGACACAACTTATTTTTTCATTGTCTCTCTGTTCCTCTCTCTGCCATATTAGCACTTGTTTTGTCTCATGAAGCCCAGAAGCATGAATGTTTAAGCATTTGTTCAAGTATTTTCAAAACAGGGATCTCATATTCTAGATTTCTGGGGGAAAGGACTGTGCTACCATACAGCACAACAGGCAGAAATCTTGTGATTTCTGAGATCTAATGTAGTGTAAATGTCTGGCATCACTGTCACAAGTACCTCAACTTAAACTCTCTCTCCATCATTACTAATAAATCATCCTCCTCCTTTAACACCACTGTATTGCCCAACAGCTAAATGGCTGGCTTGATGCACAGCAGAGGTGAACTGGGCTCCATTTCACCTAAACGTGTCTCCTTTCTTTGTAAAAACCTTGGATGTGTATATATTCATTCAGCATGCCAAGATCAACATTTCTGTGGAGAACAGAGATGGGGATATGTTTACTGGAACACTCATTAAGAAAAAAACCACCACGGCACCAGTGGTTAGCATCTCCTCCGAGCAGATGCGTTTGCTTTTGGCGTACAAGCCAGACTTCTGCATATGGGCCACTCCCAGGGAAATCAAAGTCAAATTTAACAGTGATGTCATAGGTGAGCCAGTGCAATTTCAACTGATTTGGTGTTTACAGGGTGTGTGGATTGAGTTAACTGCAAGCAACTGGACATAAAATGAGTGAAGAGCCAGTGAATGTAAAACACACCAGCACTGTGAACCTATTCTGGCTTAGAGTCTCTTGTTGTAGGTTTTTCCTACTACGTCCTCTGTCTTTTGCTCAGCCTATAATTATTTCCACAACAATGCCAGATCTACCTTCAGTCATTTTGTTATTTACACCTGTGGTCACCTGGCCATTAGCAGAAATTACAAGCTTAGCCTACTATTTTACCACAGACTTGATGAAAGAGAAGCATAGCTATGCTCAAACCTGTATGGGTTCTTCGGTGAGCTTTCAGGTGGGAGCTTTTAGTGTAGACTTTGTTGCAGCCTTCATAATCACATCGATGTATTCTGCGTTTTCTTTGTGTGTCTGGAGATTCCACAGGTAACGGTCTCTTTCCTGGCTGAACTATAACTGAAGGGTGATTCCTGCAAAGTCAAATTAATGTTAAAAATGAAAAACATTTAGCACAGCAAACCTCAGCTAATATGATTCATAACAGAGCCTTTTATTCACTACCACTCTGTCTCTTGGCAGAAAGAACAACATTACATGCATGTCGAAAAATTCAACAGGGTTTAGCAAATTTTGTGTATTTTAGCAGTAATATTTTTAAATGTTTACTCACTTTGTGGCATGATGTAGCCATTTTTACTACTTCCTAGCTTTTTTTTAAAACTTACAGAGGAAAAAACCCCTTCAACTCCTTGTTTTTCAGTCAAACCCAGATTTTCTTAAACCCGAAGCAAACTTTTCTTATATTTGTTCACTATTTATTTTTTCTTTCAAATATAACTAACTTGCTTGTAATTGGAAACAGCTATTCCATATTATTAAAGAAACTGTGTCTTCAGGGTTTCAAAGCAGAACTCAGTCTTTATTGTTCCAGCCACTCCTTTAGAATGTAATTAAGAATTTCCTGTTTGGTGCTGGCAGGAGGGTGCGGCCTCCCCGTACCACTGACGTCAATTCCTAAAAGTAGAGCTTAGCCTGTGTGGCACACCCACAGGATGTCTGAAGTTGTCCCTCCACCTTCATAAACATAATCTTTCACTTTAGAAGCCTACAGGTACAGTGCAGGTAAGACATATATTAACTACCTATGGACTTCTGCAACAAACAAACCCATAATGAGGTTCACGCATGCAAAAACATACAAGCTTCTTAAAAAGTGTCTTTGACTGTTGAATGACACCCCTACTGTAGAACTGGGGACAACCTTGATTCTTTCTTCCACATCAGTGTTAGAAAAGGTATGTTTGCCGAAAAGGTATGTGTAGAATATAACATGCAGATATTAACATTCCTGGTGGCAAAACCAGCTCCTCCATGCAAGAGAAAGCAGCTTTCTAGAACTACTGTCTTTTCTAAGTTAATGTATTTCACATGTTTTTACCAATCAACTTATGTTTTGTAACACTGGGTTCTATTAGTTACTTACTCCCAAGTTCCTTTAGGGCCTAATTTTCAGAAACACTGAATACCTACTTCTCTCAGCAAAATAAAGGGCATATTCTAAAGACAGAAAATCCTGTGCATGGTTTAAGAAGAAAAGATTTTTCTATGACTCCACAGCAGCAGGATGGGGATTACTGATGTGGGTAAAGTTGAATTCTGTTACTGATTCTTTTATTAAGAGTTACAAGCTTGAAACTGGGAGCTGAATTCTCTTTCTTGGGTGGTTCTGTGACTGTTGAGTGATGTACTCTTCAAGTACACATTTAATCTCAGAATATTATAACGGCAGGAAACCCCAGATGGTGATGTTAGACAGAGATGGACACACTCTTAAATAAGAAGGCAGGCTTCTAGCTTCCAAAGAAATGGCTCTCTAAAGCAATGCTCAGTTTTAATGCAGTTGCATACCAGTCTTTTTGGAGAAGCTCTGGCTTAGGACAGTGAACAAACTTGATTTAAATTATCATGTGTGGAGGCTAGTCCTGGACATGGTAACATCTGGGAAAAGGGAGAAAAAGGGTATTGGCCATACACCATTTGTGATTTACATTTTCAATCTACAAGTGTCTGGAAAAAGCACTGAGAATGTCTCTTCTTCTCCTGAGGGAAGAGGTGGCTGGCAAGACAACAGAATGTTATCTATTATCAGATAGGGTGTGGCAGTTTAAAAAAATGGTTAGGGTGGTGTCAAATTCAGAGGTAAATATTAAGTAAGTGCCAATAATAAAAGCACAGCCCTAATTCTTTCATTCCCTCTTCTACAACCACATGTAAGTTCATGTAAGTCTACCCATTTAAGTGTTACTCTTCAGTAGGTAAGAGTATCTTCCAAAAATTATGTTTAAACTTCAACAGCTTTTTCTTCTTTACCACAGACCACACTATGTTGGCAGCATGAATTAGACTTTGAAACTTGCATGAAAATACATTAACGAGGCTCCTTATATTTGGCCAGAGATTATTACCTCAAGTTTGATTTTAGAAATAACTGCAGTTACATCGATTATCAGACATACTAGAAAGTCCAGCCATCCCTACAGAAATGTCACCAACATTATTTATATATATATATAGATATATATACAGCCAAAAGCTAACACTAAAGCAAAATAAGTCACTCAGAAGTCTTAAATAAGTCACTTCAGTGAGACTAAAGGTTTCCTATGCCCCTTTAATGTGCCCCTTTCAGCTTGTGTGTCTGCATAGTACACTCTGGGCAGTTGGAACCAATGAAAAATGATAAAAACATCATTGCCTAACTATAGTTCATAAAGCTGTGAGACAACAACTTTTTTTCTTTTAATAAAGGTTTAAGTATCTCATCTTTTAACTTGTGTGAGTTGTCTACATATTTTTTTTTTTAATGATGAGAAATATAATTTATAAACTTCTTGTTTTGGATACAGCAGGACTTGAAAAGGCTGGCTCTAGAACTAGAGCTCCACAGGACAGCTACAAAGCAATTTAAGCCGTTACAATGAGAGGACGGAGTCTCCATGAACATAACACTGCATGGGCAAGCAGAGGAGATGCTTTGGAAACATGGACTATACAAATGTTTTCTGTAAGAAAACTATCTACACATTATACCAAATTTTATATTCTTTGCTCAGTGGATGGGTTTCCTGGGTAAACTAAACCCACTGGGAAATAAATAATGCAAATCACTAATGCAGGTGACAAGTCTGCAGAAGTCTCAGCCCTGGAGGAAGGGTGTGGTACCAGCCAGGAACAGCACTTACTGGTTTGCTCTTGTTAAAGAGACTTAACAAAGACAAAAAATAAACTGAACCATTTGATAGTCCTGACCAAGCAGTAGTTAGTTCCAGCTACATAAAGACCTGACTCCCTTGTGTGGCAGGTCCATTATGGAAGGCAAGTTACCAACTAGTTAACACGCATGTTTACTAAGTTTATTACAATAAAACGTGTAAAGTTATTTAAAATAAACAGCATGTAGCTTATAAAAGCTAGCTGGCAACTAATTGCAAAGAGCCTGCAGTCTAGAAGCTGCATCTAAACTGAAGACATGGAGGGTGCCCACAAGAAGGCTGCTGTGGAATGTAGTTAGCCCTGGAGCTGTGGTGTGCCTTCGAACCCAACGGCCATGAGCAGGAGGAAGGCAGCCTTCTGGAGGAAATACAGCACACCACCCATCCTATACATTTCTTTCTGAACCATACTCATGCTGGGTTTTGAGAGCCTGGTTTGAAGCCCTCTTTCCCTGCTCTATGAGGTGAGGTCAAACACAACCACCTCAAGGGCGACAGCGAGCAGGAGGAAAGTGCAGAAATGGATTCTGAGGTTCTGTGCTGTGAGCCCTGCTCAGCTCTCAACTTCAGCTCCTGCCAGAGCCACACTGGCAGCCTGCATGCCTAACCCAGAGCACTGCCTGCTGGAGAATGAGCCAGGCTCTGGGTCCTTTAGTAAGTAAGTAAGACAGGATTTTCCCTAGAAAAACAGGAAGTGGAAGGGTGCCCATGGCTCCTCAGGTACTTTCCCGAGAATTTTTTTAATGTTTTCAATGAAAAGGTTTATGCCCCAGAGCTAATTGTCCTGCCTTCTGCAAAGAACACTGTTTTAAAACCCATTAGATCTGTGATCCAGCTCATGCAGTGACCCCAGTAACAGCTATACCAGCACAATGAGTTAATACTGGGATGGAAACAAGTGGCTGTGAGGAAAGAAAGCTTTAGAAACTACTTCAGCTGCCAAAAAAATCACCCACAGAAACAATGGCCTCAGGTAAAAATGCAATTTCACTGGATATATACAGAACTTGTAAGCCTGAAGAGGTTCTTCCCAGCAAGCAGGCAAAATTTTTGAAAAGAAAAAGGTCCTCCAAGAACAGAAAGTCACAACACCCATTTTAAAGAAAGATATTTTAAGTAACATGAATAGAGAGATCAGTATAAACTGTCTTTTAAGTTTCTTTCAATTTTGCTGCTGGTTTTACATAAGTAGGTTATCACTGGCTTACCAGGAGTCCTACTTTCAGTAAATTGTAGGATTGGGACCTATCATCACTTTAGAAATGCATTATATAAATGGCAGATCTATTGCAATGTATAAATATATATCAACTCCTGTATTGCTGGAAAAGGGGGAAAGGAAAGTTGAAATCACATTTCACAGTGGCAGTGGTGGGAGGCATGAACATTTTCCTGTATTTTATCACATGTTCTAAAGCATAGCAGCAATCCTTCCCACTCCTCAAAACTAGTAACTGCTGTAGTGAACTGCTTTCCGGTCTTCTGCTGATCTTGGGACTACTGTTAGCTACTTACTCTTGCAACATTACTTGCTGAGGAGACAACGAGGTGATCATTGGAGGGGACATTTGTTCAGGATAGAAGTCAGTCTTCGATGGTTCACTTCCTGGCTCTACTTTGATTGTTTTCTTCAGTGTGGGCTTTTCATAGGACTCAATGACAGGCACTGTATGGGAGAGGGTAGAAGAGGAAAGGCAACACATAAAAAATATGAAGAGTTATGGAAACAAAAAATATACATAAAAATCTATAGTTAAAAAGAGAAATCCATCAGTTCTATATTTAGTGTGACAATTTATACTAAATAGAAAATCTTTCAGTTTTAGTTATCTCCTGATGAACTATGATTCGAAACATTTCTATTAATTTTCATCAGTCTGATGTTTCATCAGTCCAAATCTCAGTAAATAAATAGTTTATGTAGGTACAAACAAGAACAATGAAGCTGGTTAAGAGTCTGGAGCACAAGTCTTGTGAGGAGCAGCTGAGGGAGCTGGGGTTGTTTAGCCTGGAGAAAAGGAGGCTCAGAGGAGACCTTCTCACTCTCTACAACTGCCTGAAAGGAGGCTGTAGCCAGGTGGGTGTCAGTCTCTTCTCACAGTAAACTAGAGACGGGATAAGAGGAAATGGCTTCAAGGTGCACCAGGGGAGGTTTAGCTTGGACATTAGGAAAAATTTCTTTCCAGAAAGGGTGATTAGACATTGGAATGGGCTTCCCAGGGAGGTGCTGGAGTCACCATCCCTGGAGGTGTTCAAGAAAAGACTGGCTGGGGTACTCAGTGCCATAGTCTGGTTGACAGGGTGGTGTGTTCGGTCACAGGTTTGACTCAATGATCTCAGAGGTCTTTTCAACCTAATTGATGCTGTGATCCTATGACCTTGTAAGTCTGGTAAAATATTTACACAACAAATTCTATGCCTGTTTATTTTAGAAAAACAGGAATTATGTTCCATTTCCTAAAATGCAAACAACCCACAGAAACCAAGTGCTTGGATATTGCATTATTTTGTCAGGATGAGACGGCATAAAAAGGAATTCTGACAACACCAACCTTGCATGCTACTTGGAGTTTCCATCTCATCTGCAAGAACTGTGGACACCATGATGGGCTGCTGGAGATGGGGAGCATACATGAAAGGAACTGGCTGGACCACAACAGGCTGTATGACCGGGAGTATCCCAGGGCTTCTCAGTCCGTGGCGTGAAAGAGCAGCGGCCATTACAGGTGGGATTGTTATTGGCATAGAAAGAGGCTGTACTCCTGGGGGTGACGGTGTGAATTTACTGAGAGGTGAGCTGGGTGAGGACAAAGTCAATCCAGGGGAACTTCTCCTATGCACAGTCTGAAATTTTAGTGGGGAAGGAGAACTTCCAGTTGAAGGTGGTGAGCTCCGTTTATTTACCGTAAGGTCTACTGGCTCCACCTGGATTCCATTTGATAGTCCTTCAGGGTTTGAGTAGAATTTATTGTGCAACATACTTGGTGTAGAATAAATGACGCCGTATTTGTTTGGCTTCATTTGGTCCATGTAATTGGATGGGTATGACTGTCGGAGTGGAAAAGAAATACAGAAAATCAAATAATAAATCAACCCATACACACAGTTACCGCTGAAAAAGAAAGGCAGCCAATAAAACTGAGGCAAAATGAAAAAGTTTCAAGAAAGCACTTTAATGTACTTTCTAAATAAAAGTGAGTTAAATAAAGCCTCAGATCCACACAAAGGAAGTTATTCAAGTTCTGATTCACTAACCATTTCAGAAGCAATGTAAAACAGATTATGAAAACAAATCTTCAAGGCTTATTCAACTACTTTTCTCCCTTTAAAATTGCCTGTCATATATTAAGTTGTACATTTCTTAACTGACCTGGGACATACATCTGCTATGCCAAGCATGTAACTATATACTGAGGATCATCAATTCTGGCAAGAGGGGAGTTCAGCTGGGCTTAAAACTGCAAGAAATGGGTCCCAATCAACTGCTAAAGTAATTAAAAAACAATCACCACTAAAGCAAGAAATTATGTATCTGAACCCTACAATCAATACAAAACACACAGCTGAACTATGTAAGTAATGGGTAAGGAACTCAAAAGTGCAAAAAGTAAAATCTAAACCTTTCTGAACAATTTTTTGAGATATAAAGCAGCTAACTAGCCAGTCTAGTTTTGGAAGATAAGTACAAGGATAAACATTTGGTGTGTTGGAAAAATATTCCTGTTAGTGGTAGCTAGCAGTTCCCATTACAATATAAACCTCAAAGCTAATCTTGACCTATGTGATGATCTCCACATTTTAGAAACAATTTTTACATATACATAACATGTATTATATAAGTAACACACATATACATGGTGATTTTTGTAAACCAAGAAGTAGTAACATTCACTGCAGAGTGCAGTATCATTTAACAAATATCCAGACCGACACTGCGTTTAAAAACTGTTGAAAACTGAGGTTGTTTACTAACAGCTAACTCACAATGGAAACTGATGTGATGTTCTAACACAGCAGAAAGAAATGCAATGCACACAAAGTTTTAGTCCTGTTGTCAACTTTTTGAAATAAAGTGATATCTTTGGGTTTCAGGTAAGTAAACTAATATTAAGAAACTAATTAATTCGTTGGCACCAAAATATTTTGGTAAGTGGGATTAAAAAAATGCTCAAAATCGTAGAAAGTGAAACAGATAAGAAGTATGAAACTACTGTATTTTTATAAAATTATTTACATAACATTTCAATTATTTTTCTTCCTGGGGTGAACACTTCTGTCAATATATCTTCCTGGTTTCTTACCTCTGTCTTCCCTGTGATGGAACACTTAGTTCATTTTAAATGCCCCTGTTAACTGGAGGTATTTTTGCAAAATGACACAAATGTAATTTTCTTCTTTTCAGTTACTGTTTGAAACACTGAGTGTAGAAAATATTAAATTTTCCTCCTGCATTCATAGCACTGTGATAAAACAACAAAGCTGAGTAACTCAGTCCATAAAACATTCAAATAAAGCAGCACACACAATGGTGATTAATTTTCAAACATTAAAATCTCTGAAAGCTATATATTTACTTTATGACTATTCTTACTAATTCCATCTATAGAAACATCCATCTTTGATGGTAATTGGTTCATCAGAATTTTATTAAATGCCATTATTGCAAGAACTGCTGTCTGTAGGCTTGCCAGCACTGCTGAGCCAAGCAATGAAATTATTAGCATTCTAAGTGAAGGAGACCACTAAATATTGATATAACTTAATATTTAACAGCGTTTAGTATCAATTAAATCTGATCAAATTATGGGCATAGCCAAAAAATCTAAATTTTAACAGGTAAGAACCATTAAGTACTTCTGTTAAAACTCCTGTTATTGGTTTACAGTACAAAGTTCACCCAGCTTCAACAAATTGTAAACATTCCACCACTAAGCATCTACAGTGCTGCAGGCTTGTCAGGGATGATCACAATGTCATTGCCTATGAACTTTTCTTCCATTGCAAGAATGCTAAAAAGGAAAAAGCCTGTGAAATTTATATCTCTAGGAATTAGTCTATTTAAGAACGAAGCATCTCTACCTGAAACCTTTCTATATAAAGTTATCCTCTTTCAACTCTTCAAAGGTGTGTGTCTGTGTTGAAAAAAATACCCCACTATGAAAATGTTGTACAGAGAACTCTAAAGTAGAAAGGTTAAGTAAAATATATTTAGATAAGCAAGAAATACTTTCCAAGAATTAGGAAGAAAAAAATGATGTTTTTAAAAAGCGATTATTTTAGGAACTTGGTATTTTTTGAATAATTTTCCTAAACTTTTCTTTCTTCTGCAGTTTTAACTGCTACTCTATCTCGACTGCAGATAAAGTTGCCATAGAAAAATGTGGTGTGACAAATTATTATGTGTTTGGGGAAAAAAAAAGAGTGAAAAAGTTGAGAAGGATGCTTGGACAATGAAAAGGATAATATCTGCTGTCAATCAGACACTGGTGAAAACCAGTTTTGCTTCCCTACAAATGAAGTCTTGGGGAAACCCTGTTCATTTGGAGTAAGTCACACTCAGATCTATCCTGGCTCTGCAGTTAAACTTCCTGTATCTTTCAGCATAGCAGAGTTTCAGTTTCTAGCTCCCTGGGACACAGCAATTGCCATTAGGTTGATATGAAACACTGCTTTCAAATTTGGTGTCGATTTTACTTCCTTTGCCAGGGAAACAGACAGTACCCCTTGGGGAATATGGGATGGGAGAGTAAGGACGACTTCACAATCTCTCTCTGTAAATAAGAAGCATTAACAACAGCAAAGAAACAAAAAAAAAAAAAGCCCAACTTTTACTTCTGTTTAGTTTTCTAAATGCCACCAAGTGCAGGAAGCAGGAGCGTGCTTCACAGCTGACAAGGGCAGTTTTTCTCACCTGTCCTAGAGCTTATGCAAAGTATTCTGGTGGAACAATGGAAAATTAGATATCATTGCTCTGTTTGCCTAAAATATTTAAGGTGATACATTTTCCTTGAATTTCTTCTGTGGGAATTAACAGCATATGTATGAGTTTGGTCTGACTTGGACCGAAAAAAACCCAACAAATTCCCACTTTCCTGTAACTTCTGCTTTCCTAGACATCCCTATGCAGAACAGTATGTCATGGCAGCAGATGATTATAATGATGCAAGATTGTATTTCAACATATATCCCCTTACAGTCCCCATCTAGCTCTTTTTATGTTTTGGTATGATCACTTTCCCTCTTTAGGCCTTACCAAGCAATTAATTTCCCTTTCCTTGCTGTCTGTCCATAACAAAACCCAGAGCACTGAAGCTAAAAAGAAACTAGAAAATAAATCAAAGGAACTTCTAATATTTTTGAGTCATATCCATGTGGCTCATACAATTAAAACAAAAAAATCCCAAAGAAGAATCACCATGCTTTTCCTCTTGTCAATCTATCAAGCATAAAGATAGCCCAAACATTTCACATGCACCCCTGTCACCACCAGAAAGACTGCTGCTTTCACAAGGGGACATTATCAAGCACTGTTCTGAAATAATCTGCCAAATTCTGCTACACTGCTGCAGCAAACATCTTTGTTGTACAGCTTAACATATTTTGAAGCAATTCACCAAGTCTTTTAAAAACTACACAACTGTATGAATTTAACTTTAAAATTTAGCCAGCCGCTTGAAAAAACAGGTAAGAAATATTAAGTACTTCTGTTAAAACTCCTGTTATTGGTTTACAGTACAAAGTTCACCCAGCTTCAACAAATTGTAAACATTCCACCACTAAGCATCAGTGCATTTACAGTGCCGCAGGTTTGACAGGGATGATCACAATGTCATTGCCTATGAACTTTTCTTCCATTGCAAGAATGCTAAAAAGGAAAAAGCCTGTGCAGTTTACATCTCTGGGAATGCTTTTGGCCAACAAGTCTATTAAAGAACAAGCATCCCTTGGTGTAACCTTATCCCCCAGGTGGGAATTGGAGGAATAACTGTCTGGATGCTCACATAGTTTATGCATTCTTTGATGGGGGAGCAATGATGATTGTGATTGATTTTGGTGCACATCAGCCTGCAAAAGGGTAAAAATGCTGCTGGAGACTGGGACAACTGGTCTCCTGAGACTGTGAGCAGCTTCCAGGTAGATTCCCCTTCCCCAGGAGGGAGGCCAGCAGAGTATGCCCACAGCAAAGACTGGAACACTCACTATTGGATGGGTGAGTAAAAATGCCAAGATTCAGTCATATACAAAATTAAAACCCTGAAGTACTTCCACAGGTGCTTTGTTTCTTTGTAGTTGTGCATTCTGCAAGGCCAAAGACTGTAAACATTTCTAGCTGAACCTGCTTATAAATATATATTATAACCCTTTAGACCCGATTCTATTATATGCTGCACTGGCAATATTTAGACACTCTATTAACACTAAATCTAATCATAATGACCCACATAATCAGTGTCATACTTCTTGCACCTGACCAAGTCTTCTCTCTACTACTCTGCTGCACAGATAAAAACTGTTTATTCCAATTCAAACAAAAAAGCAACTTGTTTCACCAAATGGTAACTGGTATTTGTCCAAATGTTTAAAAAGTCCTTGAAGCAAACAGGTATTCCTTTAGGTAGGACTCAGATGACTTTGTCAGTAGTTCATTAAGAACTATCATAATATATGTTCAACAATTCATTTCAATAAATGGCATGAGCTGTTGGTAGAGTGATGAAATAGTGTGGGTACGAGCTTCAGTCACCTGAGAAGTATAGTTAATCCTTTAAGCCACACACCCTGAAATACAGAGGTGTCAAAACCACTACTAGTTTCCTTCTCCCCCTTCAACTACTGTGATGTTTTAAAGACAGACAGACTTTACACCTACAATGTACATTCAGACAGAAGAGTGAGTTATTCCTAAGGGGCTTAATTTAATTTGGCCTCTAATGATACTATCAGAATGAAAGATGCAATGCAAATAATCCTGATTTTAGATTTTTGGATTATGTCAGCCTGTACTGCTATGCTTAGCACCTTACAACATTACACTAACATTTTCTCTCTCATTCCACCTCCTCAAAAGGTGGTCAAGAAAACTAACTCACTCAGTGGCTGCTACCCTTTCCTATGTTCTCTCCATATCACAGTATCTCCTTTTAGAGGTGTCTCCAGAGCAGTTTTGGTTGTGGCATAAGGCTCCAAGGAAGCCGCAAGACCAAGAAGAGCTGGGAAGCTCGAGTGCTTGGGGCTAAGCAGCCTGTGTGCATACAGAAGCTGAAACACATGTCCTCAGCCTGAGGGAAAACAAAGTAGTGTCCAACGAAGGAAACCTCACTCAGAAACCATACTTTCCTCTGGACTTCCTGCTTTTTCTTTTCTGCTTTTTTTTTTCCCTTATGCAATGGCAAAAATAAAAACATACAGATATGGTAAAATGCTCTGAGTAGTCTTTAATAGCTGCTCAGAGTGATTACACTGACTTATGAGAAGACTCCAGAGGTCCAATGCATGGAAAGTACCACATCACTAGGAGAAGGATATGGTATAGAATAACCAATATTTGGAACTCCAGTCTTGAAATGCACTTGCTGCAGAAATGCTCCCTTGTTCTTCCCACTGCAGTTTTTCCTTCATCTGCTGGTCTGGGAAAGACTGCTCGCTCCTCTCCTCCTGGAGGGACTGACCCTGCCGATCTGGCAGAAGCACACAACTGTTTGGGGCACTTGTATGTCTTCTGAGAAACCTTCTTTGGGAGATGAAGGCAGATCTGCACAACAGGCGGCCCAAAAGACAGTAATGACACTTCTTTTGTAAAACCAGCCTATTTTCTGCTTTCAATGGACACCATTAGATAATCTTAGATTACAGCAGATAATCACCACTAATCTTAATACAGTTACACAATAACTGTGATTAAAGTGACAGACAGGCTGGCCAACCCTAAGGTTCTTTCTTGACCCAAATATTGGAATTCATCATACTCGTACTTTCAGTGACAGTTATTTTTCTGTCATTACTCTCCAGCAAATAAACTCCAGGAAAGTCAAACTGTAATTTTAAAATGCATATAAACTTAACTCCCAGAAGTGTTATAATAGCATTGAAGAAATCCGACTGCTTACAGATGCATTTAAATTTATGAAAATTACTCTTTATTTTAAATAAAACAGGAAGCAAACTTTCCATTGAAAGACGCCAATCAGAGCACAAGTTTAATGCACTCTGAGTAACATACACTGACTTCACCCTTTTAATGGATCAGCTTTTCTAGGGGTGTGGTTTCATGTTACACTTAATCTGATATTGCAGGCTACTGCTGAAAGGGGAGGTCCTGTTCTCTCATCCTCCCCCCTCCCCCTGCTCTAATATTGAGCAGCTGCACAGCATGAGTCAGATCAGCTTCCTGATCTGACCAAAAAATTAGTATTTTTGGTGGGTTAGCAATTCTGACCATTCAGTGAGCTGATCCAAAGGTTCCAAATCATTCTAGGACCACACAATTCTTCAGTCACACAAAGGAGACACAAAGCTGGCAAGCAGGGAGCAAAGTGATAACCTTTCCTTTCAGCAGCAGCCTGTATCATCACAACTCTCACTGTACTGCTCCCACCTACATGTTCTTGCTGCTGTGGCTTAGCAGACTCTTCTCTGAGGTGACCCTACACTCTACGTTCATGGAAAACTAATCCAATTTTAAAATGTCTCCTCTTCCCCTTTTCTCCCCACATTCCTTCTCCACTGCCCTAGATCTCATTTGTTCACATGGTAAAGTAGTGCAACCAGTTTACCCAGCAAAAAGCCATTGTTGGTTTGGGTTTTTGCAGGATTAATTTTCTGCTGTTTAGAGCAGAGTTAGCCACAGGCACCTGTTATCACAACCAAGAGAAAAACAGAAAAAAGCAGAGCAAGAAGCCGTTCACTTAGTTCAGAGGTGTAACATTGAAACCACAGGCTATTGACACTTCACCATGAAGCATGGCAACTTAATTTCAACCCACCTCCATCAGCAGCATGAGCTAGAGAGGATATGTACAAAGCAGTGGCTCAGGAATACTCAGATGCTCTCTCCTCTGACAGGCAACAGGTCAGGTCATTTAAGGCACTAAATTAATAAACTACAGAAAGTTCTCCTAGAATGTGAATCTGATTGCACTAAGAGCAAAATATAGCTTCACATGCTTTCCTAAGCTAGTCCAAAGCTTAATTACATCTCATTATGAATTTAAAAGTGGAAAAACTAAAGAATCATCTTTAGGGCCAATATATTTTAAAAGTCTTACCACTGAAACAGGCTCCATGGCTTCTTGCTTGATAGGGACTGGGTCAAACATTAGCATCTTTTTTATTCACCTGTTCTGATGCCTCTGAAGTTCTGTCCTGCTGGGTAAAGACAAAGTGTTAGAAAGCCACAGGAAATACCTGTATCGATTTTCTGAATTATAGAGAATTTACTATTTTGTCAGATTAATGTGAATATTTATCCATCTCTAACATAGATTTTTAAATCTTTGACTGAATTTATTGCAAGTTTTTTCCTTCCAAATTGCTATTGAAACAAAGGGGCATCTCCTCATTTAAATGCAAGTTAATTTGAATTTTTGTTGTGCATGTCAGGACACCGAGACCACAGAATTTTCACTTTCATTAGCTGTCGAGTGTTTTAACACATCACAGTTTAGACCAGGCATTTCTCACAGCATTAAAACCTCAGAATAATCTTGTTTATACAAGTGAACTGATTCTGGAGAGGATCTCTCTTTCCTAAGAGTATTAACAGAAACACTCAATAGATCACATACAGTGACACTGATATCAATGCAAAAAAAAGATTTAAACTCAAGACTAACTTGGACTACATTCAACATGCTTCAATGACTTAACAGAAAAAATGCATCAGTTATTATGACATAATAGATTTACTGACAATTCAACAACTATTTGTGCTAACTCTGCAAAATAAAAGCACTTCAAAAAATCTGTTTGCATTCTGTGTAGCTTCAGGGTTTTTTTTCTACAGTGTTAAACCTTACTTGTTCAATCTCTAAAAGCCTGAAGTAAAAGTATTTAGCATAAAGCACGTCATAACTGTCAAACTACACATTTGCCATGGTCATCTTGGAAAGATACTGTGAAGGGAAAGAGATACCTCTTCTGGGTAAAGCCATAAGGGTACACAGAAAAACTACGGGGAAGCAAAGGGAAGTTGTTTGCAATGACATTTAGATGTTGCCAAGCTGCTTACAAATCACTCGAGGTTATACATTGTATGACTGATGTTAAAGGAGCAAGTTCTGACCGGACACCATAGATTTCACAGCCCTGCCTGAAAGTGGTACGACCTCTTTTAAGATGTGAGGATAAAAGTAAATGACACAAATTCAATTTGGCCAGTAGATGGCACTGGAAAGAAGCGAATACAGCCAGACTCCATCATCTGCAATTCACCCCACAGGACAGGCTAAAGGCTCACCAACAGGTTTGTAGCTGTGGCCGGCGAATTCTCCCAGAAAGGTAAATGAACATTTTGAGATGTACCTGCTCAAATTAAAACAATTCTAATAAGCCTGCACTAATGAACAATCTTGCAGCTAACGTGTGTTTATAGATCAAAATTTGTTAAGAGCTTCCAGAGAAAGATGGCATGAGTTGTTATAAGTCAACCATTAGTTATTCAGGTACATAAAGTTTAAAGACTTCTGGAAATCTATTACAACAGTGTGCATTTCGAATAATGGAAACAAACACGTAGCAGAAGTAAATTATAGTATCTTCATAATTCATCTTACAAAAGATGAAGGCCTGACAAAAACTAAATCACAAAAATAAAGCAAAACAAATAATGCAGCTTAATGTA
Source organism: Dicrurus megarhynchus (assembly GCA_013399195.1). NCBI lineage: Eukaryota > Metazoa > Chordata > Aves > Passeriformes > Dicruridae > Dicrurus > Dicrurus megarhynchus. The sequence continues at coordinate 238,285 of VXAD01013448.1, forward strand.
ATTTTCAGTTTAAACATAGTAGGTAGTTTTAGTTTGGGAGCAGTCATGTAAGATGGCACTATTTGCTAAAAGTTGTGATAATTCCGTAAACACCCTAAGTATGTTTGTGAGAAGGTTATTAATTATACTTTTTTCTTTTGATGGTTATCTTTTAGATAACCATTATCTAGTTATCTTTTTCAGGTTTTCAACATTTCTCATAGCTAGAACTAACGTTTCAGAATACCGACGTCCCAGATATATATCCATGTATCTATACATCATTCATATTCTCACACATTCATCCACGTTGTGAAAACAGAAAAGTTGTGCTTCTAGATATGAAAAATGTTTACAGTAAAATGTAGCCACTCAGAGCTCCTATATATGAATTTGGAACTAATTCCTTTCAGGTTTCCAGAAACTTTTGGTCTTTAGTTTGTACGTGCATAGATAAAGTGTACTTTAGTGAAGGAATAAAGGAAGGAAGAGAGAAGAAAAGATAGGAAAGAAAGAAAAAAAAGGGGAGAAAGAGAAAAAAAAAGAAAAGAAAAAAAAGAAAAAGAAAGAACAAGAACAAGAAAGTTTGTTCTAAGTAACTGCAATGATGCTCATCCTTTCTGTAATTTTTGTAATTTTAAAACTGTATTTTCTTCAGTTTAAGTTTTTCACCTTTTACTCCAAGAAAGTGTGTGAAAAGACACTTGATACACATTTCACATGTCATGCTACACATTTCAGTGTTTCCTGAGATAGCTCTAAATTACCGTACAGGAATTAAACTGACATAGACAACAGGAAGTGTACTACTCTGAACAAAAGTGAAAAGTAATTCTCAATCTTTCCCAAGTGCAGTCATTTAAGAACAGCAGAGGAAAACTTTACTTTTATGTAAATTAACTATGCTTCATCAGAGAATAGAAATCAATCAATCTTCATCACCTTACTCTTAAGCAGAAGGTTTCTTTTCCCCATTTGATAGTGACTGGTAACCAATTTTCAAGAAAAGACAATTAATTAAGATGTAACACTTGGTCCTGTAGGATTGCTACAAAGTCAATATAAGTCAGCTTTGGAGCTGGCATTTAAAACTTAGCTCAAAAGGATGTTTTACTGAGGCTGCAAATAAATTCACAAAAGACCACTCTTTGTATTTAAAAATAATGCTCCAAATTGATAGCTTGGACCACACTTATGAGCAAATCTGTGCATGTACACTCATACACAAATAAAGCATGGTACTTCTATTAAGTAGGTAGCTTTTCCCAGTATATTTGTAAAATCATGCCAACTAACTCAAAACTTTTCAGTCTTTCTCTCCTAAACATTTGAGAAGGGGGCAATAGGGAAGGTAAACAGTCTTATCTGTTTCTATTACAGAGGAATGAAAAAACAGTTGGGTTCTACTTAAAGGAGTGATTTCAGAATGTACTTGTTTGAAAGCCCACAAATTGTTTACTACATACAAGTAATTTCTGGAAAATCAAAATACCATCTCTCATTCCTTAGGTGCTCTGGAAAACCCGGTGAGGTGACAACAATATATTCACATTATATGCATTAAAAATAAGAACCTTCGTCTTTCACTGTATTAGGTAAACTATTTTGCATTAAAGGGTTTTCTCATGTGAGGTAAAAGAATTTAAAATTAATGTAATCTGAAACTAAATAATTAACTACAATCCGGTAAGCAAACATTCCACCCTCTCTTTTTTTTGCTCTCCCTCTTTTTTTCTGCTAACAAGCCACCCAGTTTTACTTTCTTGCCTCCTCCCATTCACTCCACCCTGTGGACCTCTGCCAAGTCAGTCCAACTTGTCCAAACAGGACACAGCTTTTGATAAGATTTTGCTCACACCCTGTACTTCAGAAAGACGAATGAAGCAACTGGGTTTTGTATGCAAATAAGGACAGGTGCAAGGTAAAGTCCAGGCAAAGTGCCTCAGTATTCTCCTATCTGAAGTCCAGTGAAGACAGCAAGCCAGAAACAACACAAACTGTGCCCTTATGATCCAACATACAGCCATCCATTCCAGAAGGGAAGTTCATTATGGTGAGAGCTCATCGCCTTGTCAGGACTGAAGACATCTCAATATTAACTTCCTGACAGGTCTGTGGTTTATTGGTTCAGAGACATAATTAAGATTAAATGGAAGCTTAAAGGTACTTAAACGTGTATTCTGACAATAAGGGCTTGTATGGATTATTTACCCTGGATGAAATGTGCGAAGTGGTTAAAGAATGCACTCAGACTACACATCTGCACTGCACAGCAACTGGAAAAGGGCAACCGCAGTGCAGCTCTGTACATCTACCTTCAAGGTCCACCAACTCTGCAGGCCTGTTATGAAATGAAAGGGTGGGGTGGAGGGCCAGTTTTGACTGTGCACATCCAACAACAAAGGTATATTCTAACATAAAGCTTGGGCTCTCAATAAATACCTGGAAGAGCAGTCAGTGACTGACTTTTGCTGCAGACAGGGGGGTGGTGACCATACATTCTGCCCCTCCTCACTTTGCCTGAGAACGCATACAGGGTTTATTTCCTCAGTCTTTGTGCCTGGAGGAAGCAAATGAATGCTGCCCCATGTAAAGCAAGTCTTTGTCTAGAAGCTTCAAAGTATGATTGTTATTGTCAGTATAATTACAGAATAATGTAATGGTATCTGCTAAATTAGCACTGTATGAGTGCCCTCTGCAAAGAACTGCAGCTCTTGCAGCACTGTTTGAATCCAGCAGCCAACATTAAGTCCCGTTGCAAAAGCTCTTCAGTCCAAGCACTTTGGGACTCAGACCTGAACCTATGACTTCTGTGAGCCTCAAGACAAACTTCCTCTGATACAACAGAGAAGCAATAGTATCACAAGATTCTCCACTGATAAAATCCAAAAGGGAAGGGTGGTTTTCTGAACCCAGGTGAGTAGTCTTCGGTGGAACCTCCAAAGAGTTTCACAGAGGAACCAATTTCTGAGACCCACATTCCCTGCAGAAGGTACAAAAACTGTTTTCCAGAGCTCGTAACATGTTTGCACTTCACTGTACCAGTTGCTCATCAAGACCTGAGTCAGCAAAAAAGTGTTTCTGAAGTTCCATTGACTTTAATGGGAAGTAAGCAAGTGCTTAACTGCACTTGACCCCAAAATAGCAGCAGGCAAAGAAGCTCTCCAGCTCAGCACAGCATCTGACTCGGCCAAAGCAAGCAAGAGCAGTGGAAGAAACAAAGGTCTAGACACGGTGCTGTGGAAAGAGACTAGAGCAGCCAGACCAGGAGGAACAGAGCAGAAGGAAAATCATGAAGAACCAGCACACCAAGAAAATATTCTACTGATCAACAGCCTTCTGTGTTTATTTGCTGGATTTCCGCTGGGTAACAATAATAATTGTTGAAAAAGTTAGGATATTTTGTAAAAGAAAACAGTACCTAGGCAAAAATTTTTTCCTTGAAGTTTTATTGATAGGTATTAAGAAAAGGAGCATTTCTACACAATTCTGGTATTTAGTATTTCAATTATTTTCGCTTCTTAGCAAAGACTTGAAAATCTTTTATCTTTCTCCTTTCGGGACTGCAAGCAGGCTGAAAAACTTGTGTTTTGCACAACTTGTGCATCATAACTGTTAATGTCACCTTGTCTGACCTAGAACTTCTTTGACATAATCATTTATCACCTGTGTAGCAGACTAATCAGTATTTCCATAAAAATTCTGATAATACTGTTGCAGGATCTTTGAAGCCATACACCTGGAAATAGCTTTCTTGTACGTAAAAATCTTGGGCAAAAATATTCTCAAAGTACTTGTTAAGAAAATACCTTTACCAAGGAAAAATTGAACCCATGTAAACCCTGTTCAACCTTCAGTTCTATACTTACTGAACCTAAGAGGAGAAAGAAAAGCTCTTGAAGCACCTCCATTAGACAATATTCTCCCTTATCAGGGCAGACTGCTGTCTGGTTTCCTGTCTCAAGCTACTTCTTAGAAGGAGAAACAGTCTAGTAAGGATAAAAGATCAGACTTTTGAAAACAAGTGAAGTATGTGGAATGGTATGATAATCTTTCCGTTCCAAACTGAACTTTGTTTTTTTTTGTTGTGTTTTTCTTAAGAGGTTAATTTTTAAGGTAATTTAGAAGAAAAAATAGTAAACCTTTTTATTATGAGGGAAAAATGACAGAAAATACTGTTCTCTTATGTGAAGGGTTCTGCTATTTCAGGAAATGCGAGAAAGAGATTCAACATTTTTTATAGCATGGGAAAGAAGAAAGAAAATCTAATCCTAGAGAAAGGATGTACACATTTATGAATAATAGCCTAAATGATTAATTTGAACAAGGATTGGAATACAGGGCAAATGTTGATGAACTTCTATGTACCTATGGAAATGAAAAAAAAACAACCAGGGAAAATAGGTGGACAGTGTAGTGGGTAAAAATGTGACAGTGATCAAAGCAGCTTAGAATCATTAAAAGTGGAAACTCTGTCATGTCTTCATGGATCAAGTTAGTTTGTTGGTAACACACACTGACTGCATGACAGGCAGACCATGCATTTGGTTGGAGGTTTTTTCCCTTCTGAGTTATTTACTATTTAAAACCTGTTGGAGCTTTGTCTTTCCATTTGGCTGATCTACACTTACACTTCCTTCCCCTGGGAGGTATTACCTACGGCTACAAAACCCTCAAAGGAAGCTTCGGCATCAAGTGAATGCTTCATGGGGAAGAGTTGAATCTCTCCTAAAACCAGCTCTGCCAAACTTCCTATTCTGGATTGGAAGCAACTAGCCTCGCAATGAAAACACAAAGATTTAATGCTGACAGTATAAAGGAACTCTAAAAGACCTCCTGTTAACGGTGTTAATTAATATTTAAAAGTCGGTTTACAAAAATTATTATAATTTTAACCTCAGTTCCCTATTTTATAAAACTTCTGGCTACAAAAAGGTTGTGAACCACAAAATTTACTGCATTTATTATACAGCAGTTTCCAATATTAAACACAGTTAAATGCAACTCTTTTCCTCTGTCATTGGAAAAAAAAAGATTAACTATTTGAAATCTTGGGCACATTAACAGTACAAGAATTAAAATATGTAATCATGTTCTAATGGGTAAACTCATCCATGGTGCTCTAAAATGAACAGAAAACCAACAAAGTAAAAACAACTGAGAGCAACAAATTGAAATAATCAATAAACAACTTACCAAAACTGTGTAGCCAAATACTTCTTTTTATCTGGATTTCTAAAGAGACAAAAAACAGTTTGCTGTAAGTATGTGCACATAATCCAACAAATTTTTTTTCACATACAATTAAGCTCTGAAAGAGGTTTAAAGTGTGTGTTTCAGATACTTCCTAAAGATATCTGCAATGATCTCACACAGCTAACCTGCAGCATTCAGAAAAGCAAGACCAGGAGCTAAAAGACTACTTTAAAAACTATTGGGGGAAAAAAAGAGAGTAAAATGAAAGGGTGGAAGTATTCTGTGTGTATGGAAACAATGCATATTCCAGCCCATAAGAGACAGAGAAAAATAAACACTGCATCTCGCATTTTCATCCAGGGCACACAGAAGTTAATGCAAGTCTTTCTCTCGATTTCAATGAGCTTTGGCTTAGGTCCTTTAGCTCTTATTCTGTCATATCCAAAGCAACAGAAAGATTTATGTTTTTCTCAATTTCCTCACAATTTTTCACTATATCTGCCTGCAACAGAGTGAGGGGGAAAGATAAATATAAAAACAGGGGTAAAACAATTACTTTTATGCCTTCAAAAATGCAAAATGTGGGTCAGCAGTACTTATTAATGCCAAAGATAAGCTAGACAGCAATGCCTCATTTTCTTTATTACATCTGGAAGACAATAAATTTTCTAGTCTGTATAAGGAGAAAATACCTACTCCTTTTGAGATTTGGAAATACAAAGTGCTTATAGTGGGCCATTCAGGTTGAGTAAGGGCTGAAGCCAAAACCCTCTCACAACTATGAGCCTACAGATGTGGACTTTTTTCTCACTTATACTCTTTATACGTCAGTGCAACTCTGTGACTTTAATGGAGCTATTCCAGATCAGCTGATGAGCAAGAGAGAGCAGAAAACTGGCTCACAACTTTCTGGAGACTTGAGCTCAAGTTTTCAGCGAACAGAGTGAAGCTCTCCAGTTCACCCCCATAACTATATTGGAGTCGAGGGCGCACGTTAAAGGTTAACTTGGAAACCTCGTTATGACATAACACAGGCATCTTAAGCAATCCCGAGTGTGTAGAGACACGATAACTCATCGGGTGGGGATTGGGAGTTGAGGGGCAGTGACAAGGGGCCTGGACGAGGCTACCGAACTGCCAGAAAACAGCCTGAAACAGGAAAGAGCACCACATATGCCACTTGGAATGTGTGACGCAAACCCCAGCCTTGAAACAAAGAACAGGAAACAGCTCTGCTGGCTGCGCTGGGGAGAAAGCACAGAGAAACATTTAGGCGGCCCTCCCTGACCCTATATTCATGAGCAGCTGGAGTCTTTTAAAACAACAACAGTGGGTGGAGGTGTTTGTTCATTGGGTGTGAATAAAAACACTGTCCTTATGCAGGGGACCTGCCCTATTTACAAACAGGCTCCCTTAACATGAGGGAGCAGGAGATTTTAAGACACCACAGGTCAGGAGGATTCGCTGAAACCTTCCCTTAGACCAGTTGGTTTATTACTGTATTTAGAGAATGCCAGTAGCTAAACAGAGCTCCGGCTTCATGACATCAACGAGGCAGCGCCCAGCCTGGCAGTAAGCACCTTCTTCTCAGGCAGAGCTGGGGGATGAGACCATGGCAGGAAGGATTTGTAAAGCCTAGGTCTGCTCCTGGGCAGTGGCTCACTCACGCTCAATACTGTTCCATAGCTGAGGATCAACGTCACTCAGTACACCCAAGAATATTTTTCTAAGCCATCACATGCTTAGCCTTCCACATCCCTGTTTTCATAAGCACTCAGACTTCATTTCAGAATTTGATTTCCCATGAACTTACTACTTTTATTTTTGAAGCACACAAATATACAGCTGAATAAATGAAATAAACTGAAGCAGAGGAATAGCACAGCTTGTCTAGATTTCATGCAGTAGAGTATGTTCAACACTTGTTTTCCTTCTAAGCTGTGGTTTCAAATACTCTCTCTTCTCTTAGATACCTTGCATCTGTTATTTATATACCACGGGTGGGACATCTAATATTATCAAATGTGAGAAAATGTTACAGCAAATTACGTGGATGAGTACCACAGCAACACCAATGAATGCTGCGGGGTTTCAAGGTTGGAGTTTAATAATGAACATTGGGTAAAAACTGGCTAGTATAGCATTTACACAGCAACGTGTGGGTGTAGGTTTTATGCCAATAGTATCAGTTCCTTACTTCTTCATACTGAATAACTGGAAATATAGGTAATTTGGTGATTGTATAACATCCCTATTACCACTGAATCTTCAACTCATCTCGCTCACATTTATATCACAATTTATCTGACGGCTTTTGGTTTTGGCTAAACAGGTGTTGCCTAGGTCAAATGCTCACAGTACCTAAGGGCTCCCTTGCAGCTCTGCAAATTGGAGGAAATTTTGCTTGGATTCTCAGGGAAGGGATAGACCACTTAGCATTCTATCCTGCTCCCATCTCTTGCCGTTACCCCCAGTCTCTCTTGTGATCTGTACCATAGCTATAACAGGGTGCGCAGGGAAAAAACACAGAAATATTTGCCTGCTTGTGAAAAAAAGGCTAGTCAAGTCAGCTTCAGGTTTTTTATATTCTGATACTAGACAATAACAATATATTCTTAAAAATACAAGGTGAAAGCTAATTTGAAATAAGTGTCTTCTGGGTCAGGCGGGATTATCAATTCCAGATGTAATTCTCTCACACAAGTACCAGTTGCTCATGTGATTATCATGCCAGTGTATCTTAAAAGTATTCAATGGAAAAATCACTAGTCAGTAGCCATCTAATTCTTTGTTTTCAATACAGGTAATGTATATTTATGAATATTAGTTTAAGTGAAGTCTTCAGAGCTCTCTTATCAGCCATCCAAATTCAGCTTTTCCCAACAATTAAACCTTCAGAATTCAGTTCCACAAACAGTGACACTTCCTGAATTTTCAAAGGTGAGGAAGTGAATAAAACACAGCAGACAGTGCAGGTACAGTACCTGAACCAAAAGGGAAGTGCACAAAACAACTTTAATGTATTTTTGTATGTAACTCCGGAATGACCACTCGAGCTACTCTGAACTAGGTCTTTTCTCCCAAGCTCCGGTTAGGTGCTGCCATCTCCCAGCGCAGGCTCGTGTTGCTGAGCCTTCTTTTGCCAGGGCTCCCCTAGCTGTGCCAGGCACTCACCTGACAGCAGTCCAAAGCAAGTAACTCCTATTCCCATTTCGGTTAAAAACAAATAAATAAACATAAATTAAAAAAAAGAAAGCAAAAAACAACAAATGGCATCTAGCAAAGGCAAGGTTATTTCTAACTCTACACTTCACTGCTGTGCTGCCCTACGTTTTACCTTTGCCTGTATGGCGGCCAAGCGGTGCTAGGGTGACGTGACAATACGAGGGGCAGACTTTTGGGAGCCAATTTCATCCTAGAATTCACCAGGAGTTCAACGGGGGACATGGCGCTTGCCGCTCCGCTCCGCGCTACGGGTGGGACACGGCCCGGACGCGAGCTCCTGCTCTGCCATCTCGCCCGTCGCCCGCGGAACCGAGCGAGTCCGCTATACTTCCCACCTCGGTTTGGTCGGGCGCTGTATCCCGCCCGGGATCCGATGGCACTTCAGTCTCTGCCCGAAGTCGCGCCTGTCCCGCCCCGGCGAGAGGCCGGGGGGCTGCGGCAGCGCGGGGCGGGAGAGTGGCCCCGAGGGGCGGGCGGCCCGCGGGCCCTCCCGCCGGGGACAGGCGGGCGGGGGAGGGCGCCGGGGGAAGGTGCCCCCCGAGCGGCCCCGCCGGCCACACAGGTGCGCTGCCCGCCCGGCGGGCGCGGCGGACAGAGCGGCCCTGGGCCCCGGCTCCCGCCGGCCGCACAGCGAGTTTCTCGGGCGCCGCGGAAGGGAGTCCCGCTGTGAGCCCCCGCGGCAATTCCTGCTCCCCCTTCCCAGCAACTGCGGCCTGACGGAGACCCAGTTCCCGCCACCCCCGGCGCGGCTGCGGCTCTCGCGGCGTCACCTTGCCGCCTCGGGCTCCGCACTGCTCGCAGCGCCTGGAAACTTTCCTCGTCCGGCACCTCCATCCCGCAGCCGGCACAGCCCGGCCCCCGCATTACCCCTGCCCTCCCACTTACGCTCGGCGGGCGGTGCGGGGCGCACCGCGATTCCGTCGGCTCCCGCAGCGCCGGGGATCGCGGTAGGTGGCGGGGCTGGGGGCGAGGTCCCCCGTGGGACCGAGGCGCGAGGCCGGCGTGTCCCGCGTCCCCGTGGCTGAGGCGCCTCGGCGGTGTCTCCGGGTCTGTGTGCGAGGAGGAGCTGCCCGCTCCCGCCCTCCGCCCGCTCGCCTTCCCCCCGGGCTCCTGGCACCGGGCCGCGCTGTCACATGACGCCGGCGCCGCTCGCCCTGCCAGGCTCCCCGGGCCGGCGGGGTGAGTGGCGGTGGGAGGGTCACGGCAGGGAGCGCGGCCGGGCGGGTCCCCGCCCGCGGGGTGGAGGCTCCGCCGAGGGGCCGGGGCGAGTCACCACTCACAAACAAGCGGGCACGCACTGACTACGCGCCCACCCTGCCTCCCGGGCGCAGACAGCCTCGCACAGACACTTAATTATCCCCAGCAGCACGGGGAGGAGAGGGGAGGGGAGCGGGGCCACCCCACCGACAAACCTGCC
>VXAD01013448.1:248479-318175 GCA_013399195.1 Dicrurus megarhynchus
TCTGCCCCAGGACCGCGCTTGCTGCTCGAGACAGTTTTCAGCGGAGTGCGCTGCACGCGCCCTGTGTAAAATGGGAGGCACTTACAGCCACAGACCGAGGGACTTCACTGGGAGCAATACTTTAAAAAAAAAAAAAAAAATTAAAAAAAAATTTACCTTGGCTGACTGTATCAATTCCACTGGTTAGGGGAAAGTGCTGCCACCAATTCACTGTAGTGTTCTTACAGTGGTTGTAGTGTGCCATGTAAAATCGTGTTCTCTCCTTACTGATGTATGGTACCTGACCATGAGGCCAAGGAAGAGGCAAATGCTGTGGTTGGCAAGGCCCTGTCCAGTGCTAATTGCGTGGACAGATGAAAAGCCAGCGATACTTCTTATGGATGGACAGGTCACCCTGTAGGTCTTCATTTACCTGCTTTGTTTTGTGGGTGAAGTCAGTGGAAGGGGCTGAGTATTTCCAGCTCTGCAGGACCAGTCTATGTATATAACTGTCTTAATAGGACCCTAATGTAACATACCTGTTTCTTTGTATGTTTGGGTTGAAATTTCTGTTCTCTTTGATTCTTATTGACCCAGTCAATAATGCAGTAAAAGCAAAGCAAAGAAGGAAGGGGAAAGGATGGGGGAAGTATTTTCAAACACAGCTGTGCACGCATGATCAGTCTATGTCTTTATTCCTAGGATGTTTTAATAAATGCCTTGATTTAACTTGCTAGTCTGTGTGGCTTTAAAAAAGCAAATTAAGACACCAATCTGAAGCCCTGAAGGGTATGACTCAGTGACATAACAATAAATTTTAGTATCTCCTGCTAAGTAATTACACCATATCATGTCACAACAAGGTATTGTTGAAATACTATCATGTAGCTCATAAAGTGTCATTTTTTTATTATAATCCTGTAAAATAAACAGAATGCTGTGTTACACACATGGGCACAAAATATTTCATTCGGGCTGTGAAAAGGAGCTGCTGTAGTTTTCTTGCATGAACATGCTCAAGATAAAGTAGGTATGTCCCAGTTTGCATTCTTTTATTCTGGGAACTAGCAGAGGTTAAACAGCTAACTGGAACCCTTAGGTCAGAGGCAGAGCTGTTTTGATGTCAAATCATGAGAAATGCCAAAATATTTAGTAGTAGCCAGCATGCTGCTCCTGGTGAAGTCACTGGTTTTCTTGCTATTATGTAGCTCTGGCCTCAGATGAACCTGTTTTAATCTGGTGTAATTTTACTGTCTTCTTGTGAAGTGGCAGAGGAGAGGGAGGATTGAGAATGATGCTTTTGCACTGATTGTACGCCTGTCAGCATTTTGTTGCCTTCCTGTGTTTGTTTTTGGCAAGTTCAAATTCTGAAGGGAGCAGAATCTTACTGATTTTAGTGGGAATTGAAAAACCAGAAGGGAAAAGCTGGGACCAGAGAGTGTCCTTGCCGTCTGGTTAGCAGACCCAGCAGTTTTAACCAGGTCTGGAAGTGTTTCTAGATCAAAGGACTGGTTGATGGCAGCCCTTAACATCTTCCAGCACAACACCTCTTCCATCTCTGCTCTACCCATCATCCCCACAGAGTGCTTCTGTCTTGAAATGGAAGCAAGAGAAGTGGTATGCAAGTCCTTGGTATTGATAAAAAAAGGAAGAATGCTGCTTGGTTGTCCTTTGGTTTGTAGCACCTGCCATGAGCCCTTGCAACAAGGTGGATCACATAACGTGATGGGGCCCTGAGGATCCATAGTCCCAAGCATTAGGAAGAGTGTTGGCACATATGAGTTTCTGATATAAGCAAACAGGAGGTGTTACGTAGAGTGGGTTGAGGGGAACGTATGGATCTCTGGTGTGAACAAATCAGTATTAAAATGTTAAATGAAAGGGTATAATATGTTCAGATGTCTGTTAAAAGACCAAATCCAGCCATTTGTCAAAATGAACCCTTGCTACATTCAGCTAAATTGCCACTGTGATAAATGTGACTGTTCTGTCACATTTCTGACATATTCTGCTTCCCAAAAATCAGTTAAAAAATAAAAGAAATACCTAAGAATTCTGTGTACTTTTTCATTCCTTAATTCAACTTCAGGTTATGAGGTGAATTGACAGTAGTTTGCTGGATCCAAGTGGTACAATTGTTAAGCTGGCATTTCCTCCAAGTTGTTCTGTGTTACAAAATGTACTAGATATATAGTCACTGAGTGGTATTTTTGCAGGGAAAATGTCCACTGCAATCAGTGGGCTTTTCCCTTAGTCTACAGATACATGTTTGAGGGATTTGGATATCTGTGTGTAAACTTACTGTGTTCTGCAGAGTTTCAGGTCAGATAGTCACCTCACACATCTAGTACTCACCGAACAGCTTCTGGAAGGAAGGAGGGAGAGGTCATCACATAGCCTCTCATAATTTACTTTTGTTAAACACAGTTCACATTTTGGAAGAACCATAAAATTTACACTTAAAATGCTATTAATTTATTGCGCCCCAAATGTTTAATCTCCACAGTATGGTGAGGATACATGCTCTAAGTCCAAGTTGTTAGAAATGTAGAAGTTGAGGCAGTATGAATTTGAATAGAAGCTTAAATAACTTAAAAGCTTAGGTATGTTTGCGCTGCAGTCATGGACATACCTGAGCTGGTTTAAAACTAGTCAGCTGGGGAACTGGTAGCAATATAGCTGTGGCAGTGTGGATCTTGTAGCTGTCTGGAAAACATGCCCAAAAACCTGGGTAAATACTTGAGTGGTTAGGCTGGCCTGAGCTCAATGGCCAGACTACTACCAGTGTCCAAGACAGGCAATTTAAAGCTTGCCTGGCTGCGTATACACAGTATTGCAGTCACATCACTTGTGACTATAGCATAGACATATCCTTCTGTGAATCCTGTGACTCAGCCTTGTCTTCTGGCAGATGGTTCCCATGCTGTTCTGGGAGTTTTGTGGCTAGTGTCAATTCAGCGGTCCATGGGAAAGGCCTTTGCAGGTATTAAAAAACTCACAGCACAACATAAGATGCAGCTTTATTGCATTGAAACTTCCCATGTTGTAACGGTGGGCTCTCATCTTGTAGCCACTTGAGCACGTGAGCAACTTGTGAGTCAATCTGCATGTGTGCGTAATTGGGACCTTCTTGTTTGCTTGGAGGAAGGGCAAGGCAAGGGTGAGTAGCCAGGCTTCCTGGCTCTGTCATACAGGTGTGGACAAGAGGAAACCACTGGAGGAGCTTGGGCAGAGCTGGTATTGAGGTGCATGGGGCCTAGGGCAGTGGCTACTGTGTGAACCCCTCCCTGCCTCCCTCCTGCCCACACGTGGATGACGAGTCTTGCTGCCTGACCTGGCCCAGGTTCCTCCTCCTCCTCCTCCCTGTCCCTTCCTGTGGCCCTTGGACCAAGACAATTACTGTAGTTCCTCACCCCTGAAATGAATTCACAGTTTGTGCAGAAACAAATTTCAAACACCACAACACAAGGTTCTTTTGCGTTTACTGCCTTACACAAGGAAAGGATGGATGACTGCTCTTTCTAGTTAAAACCACTGAGACACACATGACTGCTTTTAACAAAAATCAGCCCTCTGAGAGCCAGCCCTCAAGCCCACTGCAGCAATCAAAATTACAGAGACAACATGGGGGGACTGGGATGTGTGTGTGTTCAATTTCTTGTTATATGTTGATGTTTTTAAGTACAGGCATGATTTTGTTTTCAGTGTAATGTCTACCGAAGGCTGCTGAGCTTGAATTTCATTATTTGAAGTGTAGGAAGATGGTTGAATTTAGCAGTGATGTCCAAGATGTAGTTGAGAGACACTTTAAGTTTCCATAGCAGAAGGAATAACAACAATTTTGGATGCAAGAGCAGATATGTATGTGTGAAGACTGATGGGTTTGGAGACCAAATCTTCATCAAGCTTATGCTGATGTGAACTCGACGATGTGTGGATGATGTTATAATTGAGAATGATCTTGTGCCCTGTCTCTTAATACTGTTCTTGAGCTTTATTTTTGTAATGATGTTTTTCCTCAGTAGTGGGGCTGGAATTTCTCCTCAGAAGGTACAACAGGAAACAGAACGATGATGTGGTTCTTCTCTCATACAAAAATATATGCAATCAGTGGTTTGGTTGTAAAAGGTCTGTTGCTTTTAGTCTATGTTCAGTGTTCCTTCCCAACAGAAAGCAATGGAAAACACATGGATAAGAAGTGAGTTACTCTGTTGACTTTTACTGTATAATGATTTGTTCTGTGTTCCAAAATATGCTCTGGAAGTCTTGAAATGATGGTGTATTGTGTTTGCATGGCCAGGCTTTGATAGTGGGAGGACTACAGAGGTGGCTTCTGTGAGGAGCTGCCAGAAGCTTCCCCCATGTCCAGCAGAGCCAATGCCAAATGGCTCCAGGACAGCCGTGCTGCTGGCCAAACCAGGGCCAATTAGAAATGGTGGTAACGACTCTGTGATAACATATCTAAGAAGGAAGGAAGGAAGTTATTGTGCAGATGTAATTGCAGCCAGAGAAGAGTGGGGTGAGAATATGTGAAAGGAACAGTTCTGCAGACACCCAGATCAGTGGAGCAGGAGGGGCAGGAGCTGCTCCAGGCACTGGAGCTGAGATTCCCCTGCAGCCCATGGTGCAGACCGTGGTGAGGCAGCTGTGCCCCTGCAGCCCATGGAGGACCACAGGGATGCTGAGATCCACCTGCAGCCCATGGAAGAGTCCCACACTGGAGCAGGTGGATGCCTGAGACAAGGCTGTGACCCCGTGGGAGACTTGTCCTGGAGCAGGGTCCTGGCAGGGACCTGCAGAAGCATGGAGAGAGGAGCCCATGCTGGGTCAGGTTTGCTGGTAGGACTTGTGACCCCTTGGGGGACCCACGCTAGAACAGCCTGTCCTTGAAGGACTGCACCCTCTGGAAGGGTGACCTGTGTTGCAGCAGTCTGTGGGGAATTTTTGCCTGTGAGATGGACTCAACGCTGGAGAACTGTCTCCTGTGGGAGGGAGCAGGGGAAGGACTGCTCTCCCTGAGCAGTGGCAGAAACAATGTGTGATGAACTGACCATAATCCCCATTCCCCGTCTCTCTGCACTGCTGGGGGAGGAGATAGAGCCGGGAAGGAGGGAGGGGTAAGGGAATGTGTTTTTAAGGTCTTATTTTACTTCTCATTATCCTGCTCTGATTTTGTTAACAGTAAATTCAGTTAACATCTCTAATTCAAGACTGTTTTGACAGTATTTGGTGAGTGATCTCTCTCTGTCCTTATCTCAACTCATGAGCCCTTCGTGGTATTTTCTCTCCCTTGTCCAGCTGTGGAGGGGAATGGTAGAGCAGCTTTGGTGGGTGCCTGGCATCCAGCCAGGGTCAGACCATGGTAGATGGGAAATCGAGGGAAGTAATTCTGCTCTTTGCTATTCTCAGAAAATCTTGTAAGGCATCAGTTAGATAGAAAGTGGAATTGTTAACAAATCAAAGTTGACTTTGCTGTGCAAAAAGTAACTTAGATGTGTCTGTTTATGTCTACTGAGGGTCTGTATCATGTAAAAGTCATTTGACTTTGCTCAGTTAAGCAGCTCAGTGGAGTAGTGCCAGGTTACTCCTAGGGGAAAACCAGGTCTTGGATCTTCCAGGAGATAGTTAAGGCTATCTAACTGTAGTAGCCTATAGTTAAAGCTGCTAGACCTTCAGTTATTACTTATTTGCTTGACTGATGGGAAAATAGATAAATTTTAAGCTATTTTGTTGAGGAGGTTTTTTTTGTTTAATTTAAGAATTTATTTCCCTGTTTTGTTGTGTTTTATTATGTATGGCTTTATATAACTTGAGTAGGCGACAGATTGATCTTTGGAGGTTTCATATATCCAGAGATCACAGGTTTTTGTGTGTCCTGCAAGAATGGAAGAACAATTTTGGGTGTAATTTGGCTGATTGAGAGTTGTCTTAAAATATGGAGGATGTTAACACTCCCTTTGCATTTGGGGACTTGGTTTGCTTGTGTAGTTTAGGATGTACTGTCAGGAATTAGCATCCAATTCAGGTCTGACGTAACTCTATTGACTTACTGGAATTTCCACAGTCACAAATGACTCATAATGCTCAATATTTAAAAACAAACTCCAAAAGCATGCAATTTTGGGAAACAATGTTTGGTTTGGTTTGGTTTGTTGTTTTGGGTTTTTTTCCCTTGCAAAGCTGGTATTGTATGAAAAAGATACACTAGAAGAACGTGAAAAGTTAATGTAGAACTAAAAAATGTTGTATCTCTTTTACGCTAATGTTATTGAATACTTACTGAAAAGTTAGCACATTTCTTTGCTGAATTGTGAGACCATGAAATGACTTATCAGACAAAATGTAGAATTTAATACTTTTGACTGAAGAATGTACTAAAATTGGTAAGATATTGGTTCCTTCTCTTGCTGTTTGAAAGACCTTTGCAGACTCTGACCAGTTTGAACTAGCTGCCATCTTTAGTTGATTTGTGTAAGTTAAAAATATCACTGTATAAAAAAGGTATTTCAGTAAATGCTTTGACAGCCTGGAGAAGAAATGTTGTCAGGAGACCTAAGAGCAGCCTCCTGAGTGCTGGAGGTTACTGAGGAGGTGAAACTGAAACTGAGGAGCACACTGTGGAAATGGGAGACAGTGGTTTCCTAAAAATGAGGGAATGGGGGAGGGGAATTCTAGCCAAAGCAAGAATAAACATTGCTTTGTTGTGAAGTTTTGGAACAAGTTGCCCAGAGAGGCTCTGAAATGTTTTCAAAAGGCTTTCACGGTCTGACTGCAAAAAGTCTAGAGAAATCCATTCTAAACTCAGAACCTGTTCTGAACAGGAGTTTGGACCAAATGACCTCCTGAGGTCCTTGCCAGCCTGACCAACCCTGTGATTCTTTGCTTCTGCATTAAGTACCACTGTTGGGGGAAGATAAGGATCATTATGTACTTTAAAATCAGGCCGTTCATGGCAACTTCTAGCTATAAAATGTTGTACTTGTTAAAAAGAAAACCTGAATGAGAACAAATTGCAAGTTAAAATTATCATAATGCAGGCATTAACAACAAAGTAAAGGAATAGCCAGTGGCTACTGTCTTACATACCTGTATGTAGTACTATATGCTCCAGCAAGAATAGCATCTGTTGGTTAAAAACTGAGAACAAGTGCTGTTCCCTATTTTAACCAGCAATAATATTATTTTTTAATTTACTGCATTTCTAAGTATTAAAAGCAAAAAAAAAAAAAAAAATTCTAGGAAAATACATAATTTCAAAACTTTTAAAAAATTATATCAGCATGTCTATTTTTTTTAACGTAACTTCTCTTTTCATGATATTCCAAATTACTTTTGTAAAGCAATGATATTTAGAATTTCAGTGTATATGAAAAAAGGATTAAGGGGGTGATGTCAGCTATAGTGTGAAATATATGCCTCTTCTATGAAATCTAATTTCTTTGCCTTCTACACAGATATCTAATAATGCCATTATCGATCCACCTATTTTAATGAAAAGTGATTTGACAGAAAATATTTAATTACAGACTTAGCAATACAGTTTCTGCAGTAAGGAAAATATATCTCTCTATCTGCAGAGAAAAATTCTATACTCATAAATTAATGGGAGAAAATGCCTGTTTGATGACTATTGCTTTGACCACCTGTGCCTCACATGTCCAACTACAGTATGAAGGCTAGATGAAATTTCACTTATACAGTATGGGTATATTGAGACAGTACAGCCAGCAGAAACTTGAGGTGAGGATTATCTTGTAGGTCTGGTTTTTCATCCTAGCTAGGGTGTGTTACCTTAATAAGTAAGCCAAATAATTACTTATTTACAGATTCAGCAAATAGTAAGGTCACACTGGCATTTCTGAGCAAAGAACAACACTGAACTGATCACTGAATTTGTTTGAAATCCTCCAGCAGTAGTTATAATTCAAGCAAAATCCTATGGGATTGTAAAAGAAAAGGTACTGGGATAGAAGGGGATGTGGCATTCAGAACATCCAAAGTCATGGCGGGGTTACTACATAGGTATCCTGTCCACAGCTTGGTTTATGGTTCAGGATTTCATTAAGAAAGTGAGTGACATTAAAATGACGTGAAAGTAAAGAAACTATTTCACAATATGTGCAAGTCTTTCAGTTGTGCTCATAACTTCTTCAGCGCAACAGGACAAGCATTTGTACAGTATGTTTTGCCAAACACTTTCAAAATTTTTCATTAATCAGATAAAACAATCACCAGAAAAACATCTTCCAGTCTAGGCTTTGAGGGAAAACTCACCATTTCTGTTCCTTAATCTACATCACTTCATGTTAGTATTACATTTTCAAAAAAGACCAAATTCTTTTTAAGTCCTCGGGTGTGCATCTCGAAACAGTTTTGAAGGAATCAGGTTGGCAAGAACTGGGAGTCGTGGTCTAACCCCAGCTGGTAACTAAGTATGACACAGCTGCTTGCTGCGCCCTGGCCCCCAATGTGATGGGGAGGAGAATTGGGGGAAAAAAGGTAAAACCTGTGGGTTGAGATAAAAACAGCCTAATCACAGGAATAAAAGATAATAATAATAATATTATAATAATTGTAATGAAAAGGGAGGCAACAAAAAGAAGAGACAGAAAAATAAAACCCAAGAAACACAAGTGATGAACACTATAATTGTACATCACCTGCTGACGAATACCAGGCCTATCCCTGAGCATCAATTGACCCCTCCCCCACCCAGTTTATATACTGAGTGTGACACTCTGTGGTATGGAATATCTCTTTGGCCACTTTGGGCCAACTGTCCTGGCCATGCTACCTCTGTTCTTCTTGTGCACCACCTTGCTGGCAGAGGATGGGCAGCTGAAAAGTCCTCGACTTAGAGTAAGAACTGCTCAGCAACAGCTAAAACATCAGTGTGTTATCAACATTATTCTCATACTAAATCCAAACCCTAGCCCTGTACCAGCTATTAAGAAAAAAAATTAACTCTATCCCAGCCAAAACCTGCAGTGGGGGAGTCAATACATCATAGAAATTGTTCTCTGTAGGCATTTCTCAAGGCAAACTGGGCTTTTTAAAATTTGTTTGTTTGGATTGTGGGGGGTTTTTAAAAGGATTTTATTTTATTTTATTTTAGGTAACAGAAAGAGGAAATAGAATTGAAATGTCTATGTGTATATATCTATGCACTACAAGCACTAGAGTCAGGACCTCCTACTTGCCCTCACCGTGGTGGATCATTTACTATCCCTCTTTGTGTTTACATAAACTCTGTTTTTTAAGTGTACAAATGCAGTGGACCTGTGTCTGACCTGTTCTACATGCTTTGGGAAAAATCTACTAACTTAAGTGTATACTTATTTCAAATGGTGTTGGAGACTTTTTCAAGTACAGCACTATACTCACAGCTTGTGAAGAGTATCTAAATGGCCTTTATTTAGTTAAAAGCTCCATATGGGTTAAAAGCTCTGGTATCATTATAACTGGCAGTGAGGTAGAGCTGTGAGATATAAAACTGGGGTAGCAGGTATATGCGGGAAAGGTGAAACAAGGCTTCTGTTCACAAAATCTGCTTGTCTATATTGCCATGTGATGTTGATTAATTCTTATTTCTGGTCCTAAATGGCTGTGCCTGATGTCTCTGTCTCATTGTGCTCCCTCCTTGTTTCACTAAAGAAGCAGCGGCATCTGCACTGGTTGTAAAGTGAGCATTTGTAGCAATTGTCAAGAAAGGCAAGGTTACAATGGACACTAATTTGGGCATTTGGGCTTTTTATATGCCTGGGATGCAGGGAATTTCCATTTCAGCTCTTCTTCAGTCCTTTTCTTTAGACTTTGATGACAAGCATCACATACCCACTAAGGGAATTTCTCTTTGCTGCAGCTCTGTGAAATAGGGAAGCATGATCACCATTTTCAGGAAACTGGTAGTGTGAGTAGGGAAGGGTGAAAATTAGAGTGTCTGCATCAGTAGATACTCTGTTAAATGTTCAAATGCCTATCTCTGTTTGGAAGTGCGGACTTAGGCTTCAATGTTTCAAAAGGTCAAGAGCTGAACTTGGCTTTGTTGAACATTGGGAAAGCAATGCACCATCCTTCCCCTCTTACGTGCTGGTGTCCACTTGGAGTTCAGTTGTATTTGATGGAGCAAAAGAGAATTTCTGGGCTTTGAGGATAGTGGACTTTTCTTAAGTAATTTCCTAAATTATGAACATGGTGGTGAAAAAGCCAAATTAATTTATAAGTCAGTTTATAAACTTCTTTTTTCCTACCACATGATAAAGAAATATTCATGAGTAATAGAAAAATGCCTGAGGCCATGAGCATACTACTGTGGTTAGGTGACATTGCTGAGAGTTTGCTCTGAGGAAACTGGTGATTTTTGAACTGTGCTTATTCAGCCACCACCAGAGATCTTTGGTGCAGAGATGGCAGTGACACAACAACTGACTAGCTCTGCTTTTTGGGCTAGTTAGCTGGTGTGCTTGGCCCCACCAACACCCCGGGCCTAGGCTTAGCTTCTTCCAAGGTGGTTGGTTTCTGTGCACATCACTGTCCTGAGCAGTCCAGACAAATGCAATGTACCTTCATTCCTGTTTCCAAGCTGTGGAATGTCTGCTAGTATGTGTTGCTGTCTCTCTGTGAACAAAATCTGCTGGTGGCCTTTCAATATTTTTTATGACTGTCCTATGACTAGTTTCACCCAGTCATTCCCAGATGCTTCAGCCATGTTCTGTCCCTTATGGGCCTCAGGGCAGTCACACAGTCCCCCAGACCTGGAGAGAGGTGTGAAGGGTACCTTTCCCTCCCAGCATTTTTGCACCAAATGTTCTCTGCGTCAGATTTGCACAGGAGGTTGTTATGTCCCTCCAGACACCCTGGCCCTCGCCTCTGCAGAGGCTGGTTATGTAACTTTGTAAGGCTAAATTCCAGTATCTATAGTAACATTTAAACAGAAATAAACCAGTTCCCAAACCAGGAAAAAGTTACTGAAAACTATCTAGAAATTAGATTTTCCCTCTCCTGGGTCACATCAAAACATGGGTTGTTGGATCTATAGAAACTGTAGATGAAATCCTCATCCCTACTGTGTCCTTTCACAGTATGCAAGAGAGATGGAAGAGAGGAAGAGATCTTTAGAGAGGAGACGATTGACCTGGAAGAGGAACAGGCATAGCCATGTGGCACTTTCCAAAGATCCAAAGATGCTTTCAGAAATTTGGTAAGAGGGTTTTAGTAGGGATGGGTGTGGGAAGAGTTGTGGGAATGTAATAATGGCTGCCTTTTAAAGTGTATTGGTGCTGGGAGAGCACTGCTGCTCATGTGTATGTTGAAGAGTTTGTCTGGGATGTCTGAATTACATGGGACTAAGAAGAACAAGATTAGGAGAACATGAAGATGGCTTTTCAGTTTACTCTCCTCTGTCTACACTGAAGGCATGCTCTCCTCAGGCTTCTTTGGATCCCTTATGAACAGCAAAATTATTCCTGTAGTGAGCACCTCTCAAAGGAGCTGCTTCAGCAAAACCTCACCAGTAAGGCATGGCAAAAGCAGATTCATATCAGTGAAGAAATTCCACCTTTGGTAAAGAGTTATTTAGAAATATCATCATAAAGATCTGCTGTAGAAATTCTGAAGCATAATTTTTAAAATAAATTAAAGTTTTATTTACAAATAAAATATTTTATAAATAAACATGCTGTATTTATTTCTGCAGGTATCAAATCCGTTCTGTCATCTCTTCGGGGCAAAAAGTGTCCAAAGTCTTCCTTTGGCCTCTTCCATTGTGCCTGTTGCCATTTCTCCTCTTTATGAAGCAGTTGCAGAGTACATCTGGAGAGGGCAATATATTGTGCATAATTCTAATGAAAGGCCTGGACAAACTGCTACTGGTCAGGTGTGTATTCAATGAATAGCCGAAAATTTAGAATTTGGGGTTTGTGGAGTCTCCAGTTTTGTACAGAATATATGTATTTTTCTTGGATGACACTAATGGCTCTTACTTTTAATGCAATTTTCAACTTTTTGGTTTTTTGTTCTTCTATGCTTGAATACTTGACTTTTTCAAAAGAAACATGATATAATTATAGCATTATATTCTGGCACAAAGTTTCAGCTCTTTTTGGAGTGTTCTTATGGCAAGTAAGAACTATAAACTCATAATACAGAAGTCTCAAATCAGAGCTTTACTTATTGCGTTTCAGAGATGATCATAAAATGTGTCAGTTATTTAAGATGTAATGTGAAAATAGAAAAGGTGCTTTAATTTAAGAGTCAAGCTATCAAGCTTTAAGGAAATACTGTTTTGAAAAATAAGACAGGTAAAATAACATTCATTTCCAAAACAGCTGAATTTTATTATCTTAGGGAAATAGTTATATAACTCAAAATACAAATGATTGTATCTCTCAAAAAGGTCTATTAACTTGCTTTAAAATTTGCCACTAAGTCTGAAATGTTTAAGCTCTCAAATCTTCCAAAGAAAATTGTTGCAAACACCAGTTCTTTGGAGCTGGAAGTTCTCAGAAATAAATTCTCGGAAACTTGAGAAAGTTAGAACTTGAGAAAGTTAGAACTTCTTATATGGCCACCATCAACACAGAGAAGTCCTCAGTGACATGCTCTTTCCCCAGTACTCCAGAAACCAAGACCTACTCAGTTAATAAACTAGCTTTTAGTTACGTGAATAATTAATAAAAACATCATCAATCCATTTAAACTTTTTTAAGCAGTTATGATCAGGGCTGGGGAAGAGAGTTAAAGGCAAATAGAAAAAGGATCAGATGTGGAATACTTTGACCACAAAGGTTATAAATCTTTCTTCAGGTGTACAAAAAAGCAAACCTAAAAATAGCAATCTTGTCAGGTAGTAATGAAGAATCGGGAGGATCAGAATTCTAGAGTGGAAAAGCAACATACACACCCACTGGACCAAATTCACTCATGTGCTAACAGCCAGCAACAGCCCATTTCATGCATAAATCCTGTTTACATCCTTAAGTTGGAATAAAAGTTTAGAAGTCATTTCAAAGACACTTGAGGAGAGAGAATTTCAGTCTTTGTGAAGTCTCCTACATTCTACAAGGACTTGTGTATGTGTCTAACCTAACATCCTGCATATATTTCTGATATAATAATTAATAATATGTAAACTTAAAATGCTGGCTGTAAAGGTCAGGAAGAACTGGTACCTAAGCTAAGAAATATAAGACATTAAGAATAAATCATAAAGTCTGTCTCTTTAAGTATGTGTCAACAGTAATGGAGTAGTTAGTGTAGGCACAGGGCTTTATATATCAAAACCACTGTATGAACAGTGGCCCAGATTCTAAATGCTAGTATGTCAGTGGTTCCAAGGAAATGCAAGGGCCTGCTTTGATAGGGTTTCTCTTCACTGAGCTTTGTGTGTAAGAGAGTCAACTCTTTTATTACCTCCTATAGTTTACAGATGAAGTAGCATGAGGGGCTAAGACCAGCAAAATATTCAATTCTTAATTCTGAAATAATTAGACACAAATCTTGAAAAAACATTTATTCTGTGAATACACTCACTTCAGCTGTGTTGCACCAAGAAGTTATTTGCCCCTGCATATTTAGCAGAAGATATCCTTGGGTGTGCCTAGTGATAACTGTAATTGAGAGAGAGCAAAGCAACGCAGGTCCCTTTTTATGCCAGTGGCTCTCACACTTGAAAACTCTCTTGTTTCACACAGGCTATCTGTGGAATTCCTGCCATCTATGTGCAATTAATTCAGACTGAGATCTTAATACTGGCTTCCTTCAATCGAGTTTTGTTATGCACTTGGCATGCTTTCGCACCCAAACCTCCCATCTGCAGCCTGCACCTGCATTGCTCAATATTTAACTCAAAGATCTCTGAACTTCCTGGACCATTAAGGTGTCTCTCGGTTTGTGGCTTGCTGGTGCCGCTGTTGCTTACCATAAGAAGGGAGTTTAAATGCAGCACACCAGTGTACTTTTCCAGTTTCCTCAGTTTTGTTTCTGCTCACTGAAAAGAGCTCCTGTCTGGCATGCTGCAGCTTTCCCTCGGCATGAAGCATGGGGCATGAAGAGCAGAGTGTAGCATTTACAACCTGAAATTAAAACGCTCTTGCTTTGCATTCTTACATTTTCTTTTTCTGCACAGTAGCAGAGTGAGTGGAGGGTGTACTGCTGTCTTTACCACAAACAAACCCGCTATTTTCTGCTCTCAGCTATGGAACTATTTGAAAAAGAGCAATTCCTTTGTCTTATGACTCTTTCTGATAAGCTGGCAATAAGAATTCAGAACTCCCATGCAGCCTCTTGTATGACACAGCTGAGCTTCTCCACGACATGCACTCCACATCAGCAGCTCAATGGATTAGAGATACAGGAGGTATTTGCCCAGTGATTTTACAACTACATTGTACCGCAAATTATTCACCCTGGCTTTACAGCCATACCTCTCCCTTCCTGATCTTGTCAGTCTTTTCAGAAGGCTAAGTCCAGCATGATAAAGTGAGAGATATATCTTTGGAGTTCCCCTGTAGGTGCATACAAATTTCTGGGGAGCTGTATACTTCATTAGTAAGAACAAATATTTCAAAATCAAGAGTTACTCCTAAAAATGATAAAATTGTGTGTGTGCACATGCAAGCACTTCCAGGTACACTCAAATATGTGTGAATGTGTATATTATTACAGATACACACATAGAAGCTTGGATAACCTAAGAACTTGAAGGTTCACTGGCCTTTTATGTATGGAAGGTGACATAGTACTTGTGAAGGCTCAAGGTCTGCTCTACACTAGAAAATATATTTGGAGCTGGCAAGCCTTCTACAGTTATGATCAGAGGAAAGATTGCTTTTGTTCATATCCCTTCTTTCCTGGGAAAAATACCCAAAAATCAAACCAACACTTTCCTGGTACAACTGTGTCTTCACTGGAATTTTACTGAATCCAGAGCAGTGAAGTATCACATAGAGCTGCTCTGGATGTGGAACCTGACTGCTCTCTTCAAGCTGGCTTGAAGGGGTTAGGGGGCATGGACTGGCCACCCAGTTACAGAAAATCCTTTGTGTGTGACCACTTTTTTCTAGGCAAGGCTCTACAAGCAATTAATAACTCGTGTAAAACTGCTGTTGGTAAGTTTGCAGGCAACAAGCAGAAAGGTGTTTGTTGAAAGAGGCATGGTTTAATGGTCTTAGGACAAGATTGTGATTGAGGATCTCCTGTCTTCATCTTGTGACTTAGATAGTGACTGTCAGTCTGTCTTTTGACAGGTCAGATATTCTCTATGTGCTTCTATTTACCTTCTCTGAAGTGGGCTACCAGGTTTTACTTAGATTTAAGAGCCAGAAATAATTAGTTTCCTTTACAAATACTGTCAAGACATAAACCATCAATCATCAGACTCATCTACCTTTTGTTTCTGAGTATTAGGTGTCCTAGACATGCATTCAGTGTAGAGAGACCTCTCCAGAGGGTAAGACCTCCCCATGTGTCAGTGTAGGAGAAGTTTTTCTTCTAAAAGAAATTTCCCCTTTCCAGCCATTATAGGGATAATCTAAATTATTGACTTAGGCTGACTTTTCGATGGCTAAGGTGAAGTGAAATGGACTCCATCCTAGATGGTTAATGTTGTTTATAGACTGTGCGAAGAAGGCAGAGTTTGTGCTTCACATCTCTGGCCTCTGAAATGAAAAGACCTGCATAAATGAGAATGATAAATGAGTGTTTCACAAGGGAACTGAAAAAGAAGCATTCTAACCCAAATTTGAAACAATTTAAGTAAAATCTTCCATCAAAGCTGAGTTGTTCCCATGAATTAGGTGGAATGGTCTGCAGGGCTGCTTGGAGCTTTCAAGTGGAATTGGAACACAGGATCACAAAGTATTTCAAGAGCTCAGGTGGCTGTCTAGAGAAGAGAAGATACACGGCAAGAAAAATAGCTGTTATCGATATTATCACTGCTAGGGAGCAAGGCCAGTGCAATGGTCCAAGTGCAAGCCTGCTACATCATTGGGAAGCTGAACAGAGGGAGAGTTTTAGGCCATCAGTCCGAGTGGACCAGCAGAGACTCAGAAGTGCTCAGAAGTGACCTCAGCTGCAGGAGGCAGAATGCCAGCCACATTACTAACACAGACTCCTTCGCCAGCTGAGCTTTTTGGCAGCGCTGGTGTCAGCAAAGCAAAACACTGCTTAATGAGATTGCAGGAGGAATGACAGGCGATGGCTGTAGGTGGGCAAAACTTCTTTTCAGTAGACAATAGCTGCAGTTTCACCATGTGGTGACAAGGTTGCAGATAGACCAGAAAGTGACCCCTGGGTGGGACCACCCCATGCAACAGAAAGGTGGTCTTTGATGAAAAGATGCTGAAGTCAAAAAGCCAGGCTTGGAATGCTCCAGGAGTCACAGTTCATGTTAACACACTGTCCTCTTCCTGAAAGCCAAAATTTCCAAATGCTGGCTGTTTCAACACTGCTAGTCTCTCCCACAGTCCTCTAGATTTACTGCATGTTCCATGCAGGGTTTCCAGCTCTCTGAGTGCTTGTGCTCAATGTGAGGCAGTTTGCAGCAGGGCTGTGTCACTGGGCAGCACTCAGCAGAGGAGCCTGGGCAGGGATGAGACCCCACACAGCACAGCCTAGGTAACCTATGTACTGGAAGCTGCTTTTAGCAGGGACAATTACTGGCAGCATGTCTGTAGCCATAGCAAGCCAGAGTGATTTCAGGAAAAGGGTAAGCATGAGTAAAAATTGCCTGACAGCTCTTGATTTAAATTAAAATGTGATTTTGAGGTGGTAGTACCTCTCAGCTATTGCAATCCTTGAAATGTTGGTGATGCCTAGTGTTCTACGGATGGCTGAACCCCATTAAACCTAGGGGTTATACCATACCTATAGGTTTGGTACCTATTAGGTAGGATGATACAATTCAAAAGGACAGTTTGGATCATCAAGTCTGTGTCTCTCCTGTTGCAGACAACTGTATCATACAATCCCTCTCATAAGTTAATTGTGTCTCTCTGTAAAGCAGTTAAGTTTCTATTTCCACTTATTGTCTGTTTCAGAAACTAGGTTTTTTGCTGGTTAAGAATCTACATTATCGTACAAATGTCAGAATTCCAATTTCCATCAAGTGTCAGCATTATCCAGTAGCTGAAAAAGTTATTTTAGCTTTCTGGTGTTATGCTTGATTCCATTTTCACTAATGACCTTCACTTCACTTCACTCGGTTAAACAAATGAGCCTATTGTATTTTCATGTATGGTAGCCTATCCTTTCTTTGGCTCATGCCAGTCATCTGCACTGCTTTTGCATCCTGAATTCATCCCTTCTGAACGATGAGTGACCAGAATTGTACACAAAATACCTCAGATTTAGGTGAAGCAATGCACATTTCCATGAATATTGTTCCATTTTTAGTGGAAACATTTTGTCTGAAATATCCCAGGACCACATTACTTAGTTCATAATTACATTTGGGTCTAATGGGTTTCCTGTGGTCTTGGTATCCTCTGTTTTCTCCTCTGTGGTTTCATTTGATAACCTCCACCATGCTGCAGGAATCCTTGATTCTAATCCCTAAACACAGGAATTAATATCACATTTCATTTATTTTTGACCTACAGGAATACTTTGTTCAATGGTGAATTTGTGAAGTACTTAATTAACTGTCCCTGGCTGATATCAATGCAGACAGTTAATGAATTCATTTTTATTTGTATTTCACATAAACAAAAAAAAAATTGGATGTACTCAGAGTGTGTGTTGCGTAATTTATGAGACCATTGGGGTGGGTTAAAAAAAAGATAGTAGTAGTAATATTGAGTACTAAAGGGAAACCTTTAGTTTAGATTTCTAAATTCTTATACCAACGGTGTACAGTTTTACTAAATTTAATTGAATTTCATAGTTTGTCCCTTTGCAGCAAAGAGAATGTATCTACTGCATTTTTCATTCCAAACACATTAAATAACTTTTCCCCCGATAAAACCACACCTTCCTTGTGCAAGGATAACTAAGCAATAAGACAGTTTGACCAAAGTTAGCTTAATTAATACACTTTTGCAATTCCAGTATGAGAGGCCTGCAGAAAACTAGCTGACGTGAAGTTCTCCAGCCTACAGATGTGCAAGGGCCAAACATTACTTTTGGTGAAGGATAGTATGCTGAGCTGTACAGAAAAGGGTTTTATGGTTTTTGTGCTGTTGGAATCACCAATATTTCTCATGTTTATTTCTATAACAAATCCTATATTTTAGAATAAATATAGGAGGGTAAAGTTCAGGGATAGCATTATATTTTAAGACTGTTTCCCTGGCTTTGAATGCTTGTTTTCTCAACTCTGTGGTCGCACTGATGGTATTATTTTTCTTGCCATCTCTGTGTATGCTTTGTATACATAACATTCATGAAGATGCAAAAATATTACATACAGTGCAAGAAAGGCTTATCCATTGTCTTTTTATTACTGGCAGTTCTTGAGAAATGGAAAACAGTGCTTGCTTTCTTTTTAATTCTTTTAAATTTTTTGCTCTATTTCAAGCCTACAGAGATGGGGCCTTTGGGAACTATGACATTGTTTTTCCTACTTTGAGGAAAATGTAACTGTCATCCAGCAGTGCCTTATCTGCCACATTTCTCTGCCTGAAGCAATGTTTTATAGAAGTACTTGTTTATAACTGTAGAGGATCTTTGACTACCACATGCCCTCTGGCTTAAATAGTTATTCCTAGGAATCTGACCAGTCATACTTCTTTAAAAATAAAAGCTGGCAGGTCATTTTGGTGCTAGCACTGTATGAAAAACAAGATTAAAAAGCTCTACAAAAAGAAATATTAACCAGACCAAAACAGTGCCATAGTCTCCAGAAACATTTCATGCTCCAGGTGAGTTTGATGTTCACAAGAGAAGGACAAGCCTATGGGTAAATAAGGAACTTTATTTTTTTTGTCCCAGCTCTCAGTGTAGCAGATGACCAAAACCATCATCCTGATGTCCCTAGTGTCATACCATGTCTCTGCTCTGCCTCCAGTGGACTTTGTATTTTGCTTTTCTTTATCTTCTTGGGTCTTTGGGATCTGTTGTATACAAATACAAATTGTCTTCTTTTGGGTATTAAAAGGGTTGCTATAAAAACTGTTAGATATTAACAGTGGTTTGGATTTTCAAAGGCAAGAAAATGAGGTAGGTCCCCATAGGTAGCTAGGTCCACTAAATGCCATGGGAAATTTAACGGTTAAAACGAGCAATCCTTGCCACTGTGGGCAGAGTGCATATGTAAGTTAAGATGTATAGTATGCTAATAGTTAAATCCATAAATGTCAGCTGGTTCAGCTCTCAGGAGAATAAGGAAATGGTGGGTAAAACATAGCTACGACATTTGATAAGAATTAAAATCTTTCTTTGGTTCATAAATGTTTGATATGCCTTGCTGAAGAGGATCACAAACAGTCTTTTAAAAGAGGAATTATGATCAGAGGCAGGGAAAAAGCAAGAGCTGACTTGCAAGCTAACCCTCTGCTGCTCTAAAGATATGCATTTTTAAGTTAAAAATCAGAAATAGATTCCTTATAGTCGAAATTTATATTGTAGCTTGAAAGGAAAGAATGAATAATGGATTTTTTTTTTTCACAGTAGTGACACATCCAGTTTCTCAAACTTTGAGCTAACCTGTACTGTTTTTGCAGATATGGTGTCCATATCTGAAAATATCACTCCACACTTTCGGGTAAGCTATAAGCAACCCACAGTCCTGGAGGCCAGTCTGTGGGGATGAACTCTGGTGTCCCTGTGAAGCCTTAAGCTCAGAGGCTAAGAAAAAGAGTAGTGACAGAAGTGCCTAGAGGACAAGAACATAATTTTGCCAAGAGTAGCAAAAGAAATTGTAATGTTTAAACCAAAAATTAAATCTGAATAGCAGACATTTTTATTGAGCAATTGTACAGAGTTCAAAACAATGTGATCTGTGTTTGCCCTCCCCTTTTTATGATTCTCTTTGAAGTTTATTTTCTGTTTAAATGAACTTGCTTACTTCCCAGAAATTCATTCCTCTTTCTATAAGTAGATTAATGAAGCAGAAATTACGTCTTCATGTTACACAAACTCCACACCCTTTGTGTTTTATTGCACTACCGGTAGTTTGGTCTTGTTCAGATGTTTGCTTGCAAAGGAGATATGGGGCTCTGGTTGTGATAGTAATTTATTACCTGTTTTATTGTTGCCATTTGGCCCATAATTTTAAAGATAACCTGAAATATTTTGTTAAGAAAAGTTTAGCCTTGGACTTGTGTCCCCAGCCCTCTGGGATGCTCAACAGCCTCAAACTCTTCTGTGAGCACCAAGTACACTTAAATAACATCGGGGCTGAGCCAAATGCTGAATGTCTCACAAAAAGGAAAAGAAAACCAAGAAAGCTTCACCTTAATTTAAGTTTTTCCACATCTGTCAAAAATTATTAATGTTTTAACTTGGAAGATACTTCCCAGCATTTGCTGTGTGGGTAACTGTGCAGTTCACTATGTGAGCAGTCATCAACAAATTGCTGTGTCTGAGGCAGGAATTAAAAATGCACTGTAGGTCCCAGTGCAATGCTCCAGAGATGAGATTCCATTTCCCAGACTATGCCATCAATCTGGGGAAAACATACTTTAAAAAGTTGAGTGTACTTTGAGCATAGGCCGTGCCCAAAGTCTGTATGTGCCCACACTCACAGGTGCAAGAGCCCAGGTCAGATTTGTCATTATAGCTCCTTGGCCCATGGCAATGATGTCATGTAGGTAGATCTGATCAGTCAAAACATCCTAAAAACACATTCCAGAATGGTTAAAGAGGGATATGATCAGTCAAGCAGCTGTCTGGAGGAAATGTACCTGTGCAAGCTACAGGCACTCTGTGGCTGGTAATAATGGTGTGTGGGATGAGAAGCAGGGAATATATCCCTGCTGGAGGCTGATCTCTGGCTGTACCCTTCCCATCTCTACTCTCTTCTGCTTGCCACTTTCATTTCTTTTTGTTCCGTTTTTTTTTTTGCTGCAATGCAAGCAGCAAATATAATATATATATATATATATAATGCAAGCAAGTTTTTGGCTTTTCCACCTTAAAAAAATCTCCATCTTTGATACCAATTTCTTCTGTAGCTACTGCTTCTGCTTTCTCCTTTTCATGAAACTTTTAAACACCACTAGGATTTCCTCTCTGTTTTCAGAGAGAATCCATTCAGTCTGCTGCTCAAGTCTTAGCTGAGTTTTAGAACCATCCTGCAATTTCAAACTTCTTTATCCTATCAGGCTTCTCTGGCACATAGTCTGGGCTCCCTTTCCACACATGGCCCTGCTCTTACCCCTGAGTGTTTCTGCAGCACAACCATCACTGCTCTGTGTGGGTCTTATGGAATCTGCACTTGGTCCATGTGTGCCAAAGCTTTGCACAGAGTGTGCAAAACAGTGCAGCAACAACTGCACCTGAGGCTGGATCCACAGTTTCACACATGCACATGATAAATCAGTAAACAAAAATGTGGATATTGAAAAGGACAAAACCCACAATAACATGCTGAGTTTCACATGATAATTTTGTTGAGTTTCTGCAAGGTCACTGCCCTTATAAAGGCAGTTGCAAGATGCTTTTTGCATGTCACTTTGAGTGTTCCTTTCTTGTCTGAATACCTGTCTGAATAATGACCTTTTTGGTTCTGTGCAGCACCTCGGGGAGTTACTTTCAATGGTGAGCACATGAGAGAGAGAGTGAGCACGAACACAGAGCACTCTGTGCTGAGTTCAACAGCCCATGCAGATCTTGCTGACCAAGGAGACATTGTGTGTGAGGAGGTTTATACCTTTGGTCTCACTGAGAATGAAAAAGGGGTTTATTTCTTACCAGCTTGTACATATATCTCAGGCTGTGCATGCACAGCAAATGGTCACTTAGTGTTTTTCATTCTGTCTTTCTGAGTACAGAGCAAGCAAAGATTTGTGGTTTCCTTCTTTATCAAGAACAGGAAAACCAAAACAGTAATATTCCACATGTGTCTCCGTTTATGGAAATGATCTTCTCAGGACTGGAGAAAAGATTTTACCATTTCAGTTTAGAATAAACCACATTTAAAATAAGAGTTTAATTTTAAAATAAGGGTCTTTAACCACTGAAGAGATGTCACTGGTTCTAAGTTACTTCTGCTTGGATCTGTTACCCCAGATTCATGTCATGTCTACACCATCATGTCCATGTGTCAGCTATCTAAAATACTAAATACCTGCTCACAAGGTGAAATGTTGCAGTGAAAGCAGTCAGGTGCCATCATTTCCAAGAGAGATACAAGTCAGTTCCAGTCCCAGATCTGCATCACTGGTTAGAATGGGAATGTTCTCATTACAGCAAGTCTACCTGAAAACCAAGGTTTATTATAATATAGACATTTCATGCTGATCTATCTCCATAGCTTCCACACTAGAACTGGTTCTCTATGTCCTACCTGGCAGAAGTGTGAACAGAGCCATGCAATAGTGTCCCCTTCTTTCCCCCTCTCTTGGCAGTTAGCTGGTCTTCTCAATATTTTCCTTCTGATTTTCACCCTTGTGTTTTCCTCTTACTCTAGGTATCCTAATTTCTCCAAATGTTTCCAGTATATGAACCTGAACTTCATGATAGAACTTCAAAACCAGTTCAACTGAGGTTGAACTTCCTGGAAATTAGGACAAATTTGGATTTAAATGGCATAAATTGGATAGCTCATTTTCAGTAGAGTTGAGTCTGAATTGAGATTTTGGGTCTGGGCCTGAAATTGTGTTAGATCAAATCTGAACATAGTTTTGAAAAACCTACAAAGATGGAAAAATTAGACTCAAGTCCAAAGTCCTAAGCCCTGGATTTAAGTGCTCTTGTATCCAAGGTGCTGTTTTCCCATAGCAGATAGATACAAAACTCAGATCTGTAGTTTTGGCTGTGGCTGATCTCACAGTTCTGTTTCACAGCTCAAATTTACATCCTTGTAATACACATTAATAGTCCTCTCTGTCCTTCTGCAAAGACATCAGATCAGATTTCAGCTCTTTAAACATTGATGCTGGGCGTGCCACCTTGTTCTGTAAGTCACTGTGCTTGTCACGCTCGCTGCACTCTCACTGGATCGTGTGCTCAGTGTTGAGCTCCCGGGTACAGCAGCTGCAGGTCTGATTTTTCATATGCCACACTCCCAAACAGCCAGCAGTAAATACAAGCTCACCTGTAAGCATCATTCATGAGGTTTGGGGGCTGATTTGATTCCCACCAAAATCAGGGCAAGAAGCTCCTCTGATTGATATAGGATCAGAACTATCAGTCTGAGGGTCTCTTAGAAATTATGATCTTTCACTCAATGTTTATCCAATTATAATAAGGAGCAAAATGCCTCATTATATTTTCTATAAATAAAGAAGTCAGACCTTTGGGAAAATACGGTGTCTAGGACAGGAAACCATGGTAGAAGAAGAAGGGTTCTTCATGTCACTGCAGTCTTAGGACACAATGTTTAACAGGCAAATTCCTGTCATGGACTATACCCCTGGGTTCGCAGTGGTTAGAAACGCCAGATTGCGGTCATAGCCTGTCTCTGGCATGGAACTGACAGCAGTGATGTCTGAAGGGAAAAGAGATCAGGTGATGGAGAGATGGTAAAGGGGAGAAATGAGCAGTTAAAACTAGAAGGATGTCCTGACATCTTGGTAAGTTTGGCTCAGCCATTCAGTCTAAGCTTTGTTATGTGAATAAAACTCAAATCCTGAATTTTAGGACTCATACAGAAAAACCTCTGTGGAGCACCAGACACTGATGAAGAGCATCACAGTCTTGCTGTATGCATAGCAGCCTCTGCTGAAATGTAAACCCTGGAACTCTTTAAACATTTTTATTTGTTCATGATTGAAACTACACTCAGGATTAATTAACGTTTTTGTTTTCCAGCAAGATATCTGGAATTTTGCCACATTGTCTTCATTTAACATTTATCTACAGAAATGCAAGAATTTTGAGACTGTATTCTGTTTAAAACTGCCAATTTGTCATGGGATAGTTTGATTTAACAACCAAGAAATTCCTTGGAGTTACTAGAGACATATTTTGTAAGGATTTTCCAGTGTCAAAACTGACTGGCTTGACTTCATTTGAGGGCTAGGGAAACAGGTTTCTCCTTAGCTGAGACCGAGTGAGCTAGATTTTACCCTTGATTGAGTTGGGAAAGCCCAGGGATCAACAGCTCTAGATAGTATTTATAATGAAAGAACTTGGGCAGTCAGCACAGCTTACTCAAAGGCTACATGAAAATTCATGGCTACTGCCTTGAAAACAGGCCTAAGTAAAACAATAGTGTATCCTGTTTGATAATTGGAATTGTGATTAGCAAAACGAGAGACTGCTTTCCATTGCCTTTGCTCACAAAGGCCTCTCCCATCAGGAGTAACTGGCACAGTCATCAGCGAACCAACCAGCAAAGGCATGGTACAGAGGGCACTTTGGGCAGTCAGGCACTGACAGAGGTCCCTGATTTTGGTAGAGGTGCTGATTAGGGAGGGTTAGCATTAGGAAGGGAGTGAAAGTGGAGTTCAAAACAGAGAGAGGCAGTAGGAATAGATGGTGAAGTAATATTTTTTGTGTGCCATATAGTTAGAAAATATGTGATAATATCACAAAAGGATTTCACAATTTTCCTGTGGAAAGTATTTATCTTTTTCTGGATGTAGGTGTCCTGCAGGCTCTTCTTACAGAAGTGGGGCTTTCTGTTACAAGTGCCTTAGTTGCTGTAAGACCAAAGCTGGCCCCAGGCCCTGATACTGTAAGTACAACTTTTTGGAGAGATTTGCCTGTTTAGCTGAGCTGTGAAGCACACATAGCCTCTCTGAATGTCCTCTCTCAAGATACTCATCAGCTAAACAAGTACAATGTAGAGCTAGAACAGCGTTTGTGTGTGTACCCGCTGCGTAGTTCATATAGTATTGTTGCCTATAGAAAGAGACAGGAAAAGGAGCCCCTGTCGGTGTTGTGCATGGGAATTACTGGCAGAATATATGCTTAAAAGTGGCATATCCAATGGGCTAGCACAGCACTGAAATTAGGTGGCTTGAAATAGGTGACTATCTGCTACGTCTCCCTTGCAAGAGCTGGAGGGATCCATCTGCATGAATAGTTTGGCTGGGGATTTTCTTTCTCAGCTGGGGAATTTTCTTCCCCAGTTCTGCTGTAGTTTTTATATGTGTTCAGAAATTCATGAATTATATTTCATTCCTTGAAAATGATGAAAACATAGCCAGCCATGCCACTAGCAGTGCCTCTTTGCCACACCAGTGTGCAGCTCCAGTTTTGCCATCTGATTCATGTATGTAGACACAAGCTAAAATGAACATCTGCATGCACACGCAGCCGAGACCTACAGAAAAGATTGACATTTCAAAATTCCATGTAAATTCCTAAAAATGTGGCACCCTCGCATAAATGTGTTTTTCTAGATTTCCACTTTATCATTCAAGTTATGATAACCAAAATTTTGTTTTCCTGATGGTTTGTTTACCTAATAAAGGCTATTTATGTTATTGTGCAGATTTTTATATAAATCCTTAGAACATTACCCCCCTTATTGGTATAACTGTGTGAAAGTATGAAACTGACTAGAAGTGCAGTAACGAGTAAGTTATTGATGCCCCAGAGCCATAGACTACAACACCTCCTGGAGAAATGGGTCTGCTGCTGAAAAAGTTTTAGGTTCATGGAAATGGCAATTTTGTACATGCACAGTCTCACAGATGAGGGTTCAGGCATTCACAAAAGGATACAGGACTTAATGAAGACATTTAACTCTGATGGTTGAGCTCCTGCTAGTTGTGATCTACAGATGATTGTTCTTACATGATTAAAGAAAAAAAAAAAAAAGGGAAAACGTAAAAGAAGCCTTTTAAGCCTAGGAGGAAGGCTGACGGGAAAAAGAAAGGCTACCAACTGCAGCTCTTGAAGTCTGCTGAGTTTAAAGATCTTCTTAGTGAAGCAAATGAAGATTATCACAGGAAAACAAGAGAAGATCTGCAAAAAAGCTGGTAACACACAGATTTGAAACTGAATCATCAGAAAAAGAGGCTTAGTTTGATGCTGTTGAGATGAATAAACCCCTGAGGCAATTAACTTTTTAAGTTCAGAGGTGTGAATGAGTCAGATTTTTTAGGCAGAGGTAGCAGTCTTTTGCTCAAATAGCACATGATATTACAAACTGGGGATGGAACCACAAAAGTAAGAGAGAAAAAGTAGGAATGAGAGCAGGGGAAGGGGAATGTAATGTTCACTGCAAGAGTAGGGTAACCGGAGCTGGGAATCAACAGCAAGCAGCAAATAGGATCTTTTCTGAGAACCACTGGAGTGAGGGCTGAGGATGCAGTGAGCTGGCAGTGAACCAACAGCTGAGGAAATGGTGGAAGAAGGAAGGGTTGAATTCGTGGAAAATTAGTTTTCTTTCTCTGGGAAAGAGGTTGTTTTGTTTTTGACAGTCTCATTTGAACAGAAAGAGGAATTTGCCATCTGTGGAGACATCACTTCCAGAAAATCTTAACCTTTTCCTGACTGACTGTGGAGCAGCAGCTGCTTCAGACATGAACTGTGCAGTAGCCCCACTCACTCTCATTTTTTACTACCATAAGTTTGAAACGTCAGGGGTCTTTATAACTTTGTGATACAGAGACTTTCAGTTCTTCTAACGTGACCTTTAGTGGCATTATACCACTGGAAGCACAAACCTCCTTTTTCGGCCGTAACTCACATCTGTAAATGGTGTATGCTTACACCCAGGGACATAATGCACAGCGTCACAGCTTTTCATGTAGCGAGGACTGATTGCTAGGATCTCTGGGAAGCTAATTTCATTACATGTCCTCCATACTTCGAAGTAAGAAAGTTACATTATTTATGTCCTTTTTGTGCATCAACACTTGGGGTACTCAAATAGCCTGAGTGATAAGGGGCTTGGAGGGAAATCAGTAAGTATCATTTGTGCCATAGAGTCAGGTGTGCAGTGCAGCAAACTAATAGTTAAATTTGAATTACAGTAAATCATGCTAGGGTGGCACAGGAAAATAAAAGCCAGCAAGAAGGGCTAATTCTAAAAATAAAGCGAAGTTGTTTGTTAGGGTGGTCCGGAAAGAAACATGGCAGTAAAATTCGTAGATTACATTTTGTGAAACATTACAGGAATGTGTAACAAACATGAAGAATTCACTGCTTTATTGTGATGAAAGGAAAACCATGGCTCGGTAAAATAGGAGTTGTATTCCTCATATTCTTCAAATATTTTACATATATATATATATGTATATATATATATTTTGGACGAATAGCTGAAGAGAACTGATATAAAGTTTTGAAACTGAACTTTCCCTTTGAAAAATGCTGCTCCACAGGGTACAAGGTGTATTTCACAAAGAAGAATGTTGAAAACAAATGGCTTTTTCAATGGGAAAATTTCAAACAAATTCAAAATTGAATTGTGATGTTCCATTTGGATATTCTCTCCTTGTTTTATTTTGATTCCCCTGCATCACTTTTCCTGAATTTTTAGTGTTGGTATTCTTGTTGTATTTCCATATGTATTTATATTTTATTTATGTTCATGCATGTATGTGCATGTGTGTATTGTGTGATGATTTTTAAACATTATTAACATTTTTTACTAATTGAAATATTTTTGATTTTTTCTGTAAAATATTTGATCCGTATTTTTAATCTCAAATCTGGTTGAAAACACACTCTAGCATGCTGGAAATTCCCCATGTCTGAATGAACTCCATTTCCTGAGAAGCTGTGCTGCCAGCTGATAATTTGGTTGGAAAGCATCTCTCCAACATCTGTATTTCTGGTTATTTTCTTATCCTTGAATTTGTTTGAGTACTTTATTGCTACTTTCCCTTGATAGTTACAGTGATGTGAAAAATCCTCAAAACCTGTTAACTAGCGCTCCTACAACTGAAACATAGTAACTGGCCATAAACTCACGGCATCACAGAGTAATTGAGGTGGGACCTCAGGGTATTGTGAAGTCCACTCCCCGTGCCCTGCTCTGAGCAGGTCAGCTGGAGCTGGTTGCTCAGACCATGTTTAAAGACCTCCAAGGATGGAGACTCCACAGCCTCTCTGGGCAACCTGTGCTAGTGCTTGGTTCCCTTCATAGTGCAAGGGATTTCCTTGTATCTAGTTGGAATTTCCCATGCTGGAGCATGTGTCTCTCATCCTGCCCCTGTGCATCTCCAAGGAGAGACTGACTCTGTCCTCTCTGCACACTCCCATGCAACAGCTGCTGTTTTTACTGGGCATCTCAACCAGTTAGCTGCACCCAGACTGTACTCTGCTGCCTTGCAGCCTGCACAGTAGCTACAGCTCAGGGTGTGCTGACAGGTGTGGAGTGGCAGCTTATGAAATACAATAATATGATTGTAAACACTTGTTGGATCATATCATCAGCTCTACTGTTATCTCTTAAAAGATAATAAAAGATAAACCTTTATCCATGGTTTGAATCCATTGATTTTTACCCAGTATGGATGAAGGACTTCAGATGGTGCTGTGTGTTTTGCAAACACAGTAGGTCTGTCTCTGCTCAGAGAGTACTGTGGTTTACTGGATGGAGTCATTGGGCTTCTGGAGGAACCTACAAACTTAAGCAAAAAAAAAATTTAACCAGTCAATAGTTATCTGGGATTCCTCACATTTTTTATCTAGGGGGGTTGGTTTGGTAATTCAATAACAGTGCACTTAACCTGAAAGAAAATATGTGTATGGCAAGGCTTCTCACCAGTTATCACATCCAGCTACTCTTCTAATTTGTCAGTTTATTGAATATTTGGATTAGAAAAGGGGCACAACCATTATGTGCTGGCTGGCAAAAGGCTTTGCTGGGCTCTCTGAGGCCCATGTGGAGCCCTGAAGAAGAGGAATGGTGCGATGGCAGCAGAGATAGGTGCAGGCTGGACAACACCAGGGGTGGTTGGCAGGAAGGGCTGTCCCCAGAGCACTGATTCAGCAGCCAGAAGCTAATTGTGCAAGAGGAATGGCACTTTTAAGGTGTTTACATTCTCTTATCAGACCTGTCAGTGTAAATAATGCCTTTGTCAGCAGTATGGCTGTAACCAAAAAGCTTTGCAAATGCAGTGTAAGGACTGTCTGGACCTCCTGTAGCAAGGTAAATCATGCTGTTTGAGCCCTTGGAAGTCCTTTGGAAAGGGACAGGAGAGATATGATTCTGCCACGGTCAGAAAGTTGCTTCATCCTATTTCATCTAATTTCAACCTTCATGGCTCCATTACCTTCAGAGAACCTATGCTGATTTAAGATCTTGTTCAGAACACCCAAATGCTCTGTGATAAGAAGTTCTGTAGTTAAGCATTATGCTCTTGTATATAGGCTATTACCAGTTTCATAATGTGAAAAGTTTTCACATTACGAAAACTTTTAAATTATATACGTAATTAAAATTACATATGTATGTATATTTGCATTATATAGTTCTTTAAGAGCCTCTTTCAGGCCAGTTACAGCAACAGGTTGTATCTTTAACTTCTAGGAGCAAACGGAGAAAATACCAGCAAGAAAAAAGAGGCAGAGAGGAGATTTGTGATCTGAAAGCTTTTAATCTATAAGATGAGGAGTTTTCATTCCTGCTCCAGTCTCACACAGGAGTCTGGAGAAGGAAACAAAAATATTACACTTCTTTTTCTACCAGAAATGAGTTTTCAAACAGAATGTAAATACCTAAGTCTCTGCTTACAGCCTCAAAAATATTGCATTATATGCTCCAGTAAGACAATTAGATTCCCCAAATCAGTAATTAGTCTTGAGAAATTTAAGCTTGAGGATCAAGTCCCAGAATCAGTGTGAGGTGACTGAAGTGATAAAGATTTACATTTCCTTTTTAGTCTTTGTGCATCTTTTCAAAATGTAATTGAATTAACAGCTGAATACACTAAATTGCTTTCAGCAACACAACTACCCCACTGTATAAGCTGTGATACACCCCCGCTCTGAATAACATGTGCTCTTCTTAAAAAGGGTACAGTCACATTATAAAAGGTATAGAGAAGGTGAAGAAATACCACTTAAGATATGGAACAGCTTTCATATCAGAAACACTTCAGTAGACCAAGATCCCTGAGCCAAAGGAGAGATAACTGAGGGAGGATAAACAGAGTGGAAGGGAGAAAATGTATGTGGATTGAGCTGCTTACTGTTTCTTGTGGTACAAGATTTAGGTGGGATCAAATGAAATCATCTGGTGGGAAATTCAAACAAAATTAATAAAAGGAGATGAAACCATGTGACATGTTGTTAAAATAGAATTAATTGGCATCGGATATTGTGGACACTGAGGGCCTCTGGGGTTTCAAAAAGTAATTAAATTAAAGTAGAAGGTTAAGCATCAAGTACACTGAGAGCTCTGAAAGGATGCAGCAAGCCAAAGCAATACTTAAGCAATTAAATTTATTCAGTACAGAACTTTTTAACATCATATTCAATAACACATTTATTCTGTTTTCTCTTTTTTTATCATTAACCGCACTGCATCCTGTTTTTAAATTGAGCTGCTCAGAACAGGGACTGTCCTGCATGTTTGTTCAATACTTCTGAATTGATGTTCTGTAAAGTGACAAGTATTTTTGTGGTGCTTTCTAAACGATAAGCAATACTGATTAGTCTCCCCACTAGTGCCTCATTGGTGTGTACCTGGCTGCTTTTCAGAAGGAAAACAGCTTAAGTAAAAATACCTTGAGTCGAGTCAACAGCAGATCCAATAAACAGTGATATCACTGTTATGCTTGTCTTCTTTGCATGTCCTGCTGACAACTCGATGTGCAGGGAGCTGACTGAATGTAAGAGATGTCACTGCACCTAATACAAAAAGGTGAACCATTATGCCAAATGCCAATAAATATCTTTGCAAATTTTGCTATAATGACAGCAAGAGAATGGAACTACAAACCTTGTCACACATGTAAATGCTTTCAAGAGAAAAGTATCAATTTTACAGAAATTGAATTTCCACCCATGCCACAGAATCTTTCTCAAGGCTAGGTGCAGATTATTACTGCTGAGGTGCCTGTGGCAGTTTGGTAGTCTGGGTGGGAGACACAGAGAGCATCCCCTGGATAACACTGACACAAATAAGCAGCCTGAGAAGCTGTGCAAGCCCTCTGCTGTGGCAGCTGCCTGCCTGTCACAGACATCTTCAGGCCCTATCCTTTAAAACACTGTCAATGAGTGGAGGATGAGCTACACCTCTCCAAAAAGCTTTCTTGAAACAATCACATACAAATAAAACACATCTAACTTGCACACTACCATGTGGGTAAGCCTGGGGAAATAAGTTATGTGAGAGAAAATGTTCTAAATGAACTCCGACAGTTTAACCTCATTTTTGGTAGCTGTTTATAAAGAGCCTTGTGGCTGTACTATTGAAGATGATTAAAGGATTTTTTTTCACCCCCAAATTGGGTGATTCTTTGATTGAAAAGTTTAAGGAAATAGTTTTAGAGTTAAGGACCTTCAGGTCCCATAATTGTGAGCAAGCGCCAGTGCAGAGATCTGACAGCCTGTTCTACAGCAGACAAGGTCTTCATTACTGTATTGAGCCACGGCAGCCATAATAATAGAGTTCAGGCACTAAAGCCTGCTTATATTGGTGCTACCTGAACAGTCTAATGCTGTACCCCTCCTGAAGGGGCCTGAACATTTTTAAAATGCCAACAGAAATCCTCCCCCTGAGCAGACAAATCCCCTTACCCTTCCCCCAAGTTTTATTTTTTAAGTGCCAGCAAATAACTTGTAATTATCAATGAATAGAAGCATCACTGAAAGACAGTATGTTGCTTCCTTGAAGGGAAATAATTTACTGAAATCTTGGCTTTAGGCAGATGACTTTATAAACTGCTCTTGCTATTTCTTCAGTACAGTATATGCAGATTAGCTGCGGTTTGTAATCTGCAAAGGCGTTATTGTTTGCATTATCCACATAAATCTTCCAGCATCTGTGTATTTCATAAGGGTAAAAACATTTCTGTCTATTACAAGAACACAACTATTGTAATAAACTCATGTTATGACAGACTGTAATTACTGCAAGCAGTCTCCCCAAAGCCTACAGCCAGGGTGTTGCACTGAAACAAGAATATTTCCAGCAGCCTAGAGAGGATCAGCAGATCATGATCAAGCTGCACAACAACGCGTATTTGCCGCCGGTCCTGCCTCGCCGTAGGGACGGGTGACCAACAGCCCAATTCCCCAGGGCTAAGTTTGCTGCCTTTTGCCCACTGCCTGTGGAGAAGGCCAGGGCGGAGCTGTCTGGCCGCGGGGCCACGGGGCTGTTGCGGAGGGAGGGGACGGGATGTGCAATGCCCTTGGGCACACACGCCCGCAGAGGCGCACACACGCCCGCAGAGGCGCACACACACCCGGCCGCACCGGCTCTGCCTGCAGTGGGCAGAAACAAGCTCCCACCAACCAATTGGGACACGAAGCACTAACTGCTGAAGTTAAATATTTCTAAAATCGCTCCCCAGAGCATTGTGAAGTTGTCGGAGTGATTCTCTGAACTGCCAGTGTAGGATAGGAGCTCGGCACACTCAGACGTCTTGCAGAGATCTGCCAAGATCTATGCTAGTGCTTGAAAATTGCACCAGATCGTTCCAGGAAACTGCTTTGATCTCAGTTAAAATCTTAGAGGGGCTATTGTGGCATGCAAATAGTGAGCAGAAAGGTTAGTTGCATGATTTATGCTCAGCCATGAAGTTGTATGGTATTTAGATTTCAATTTGATAGCAGTAGCTCCCT
The DNA here is from genome assembly GCA_013399195.1 of Dicrurus megarhynchus. NCBI lineage: Eukaryota > Metazoa > Chordata > Aves > Passeriformes > Dicruridae > Dicrurus > Dicrurus megarhynchus. The sequence continues at coordinate 281,255 of VXAD01013448.1, forward strand.
CCTACACTTCCAAATTAGAAATTGGGCTAAGAATTGGCTCCTCCAGCCAACCCTTAGACTTCTGAAAAGCACTTTTCCCCATGACATGGATTTTAAAAAGTGCCTGACAGAAAAGCAGTACAACCCGACTGCATTAAACGAATTAAAAATTTCTTAATTGATAGCTCTCAAAGAACAAGATTTTAAAGGCTTTATTATGAGAAAAAGCCATTTGCAATACTGATTGGTTTTGCCTTCAGTTTCCATGAATCTGTGACTGTTTCCTGGGCCTGTAGTTTTTTCTCTGGAAACCTTTCAGGCTGTAAATCCATGACTACTAACGCTGGATCCATGTTTGACTGGATCTCCCAGAAATACATGTTTGATTCAGATCAGGTGTGGCACAGGATCACATTTCTGTGTAATCACCCCAAGCACATTTCTTCTGCCTCTCTGTGCTGGCCTGGCTGGTGAAAATCTGGATGGGATCAGGCAGGCATGGTAATGGGTCAGGCATAAAGCTTGCAGGTACCAGTCAAAGTGAACCCATCAGGGATTTTTTGGTACTATCTGAATTGTCACAGTGAGTTTATACTATATCAGTGCTTTGCAGATGGGTTTCTGGTATTTGTGACCCCAATCATTCCAGATATACACAGCTTTTTTCATACCAGCAATAACAGCTTTAAGTGTAAAGGCTGTATTTCTCAGCTCTTTGATCTCAGGATAAGGGCAGATGCATTGCCTTGTCTTGCCATGGCAAGGTTGTACAGGAGAAAGCCCCCCACCAGTCTAACCCCGTGTTGCTGCTTGATACTGTGAGCGAAGTATTACAAAGAATGTAGAAAGAAGAATATTTCCTTTCTGCTTATTTTTATTTGTTCTATTCAATTTTTATTAAGTGTGACTATATCTTTGAAATATCATTTTGTCAGCTCTTTTCCCTTACCGCTCCCAGAACAACAAAGAAGGAAAATAAAACAACCTTCCCCATGAGGGAGTTGATTCTCCAGCAGAGGAAAGGTGGCCCTATGTTTTATATATGTTTCATGTATACTACATTCCACTGATGTTCAGCCAAGTGACACACAGAAGACATGCCACTGACACAGGAATGGGAGTGGACTAAGCAGGAAAGAGGTGGAAGAGGAAAGGAGTGATGGATAAAAGTTAACCTGCTCCTAAATAAAACTGGGGACAGCGTTTTGTGCAATGATTTGAGCAGAAGCTGTTTTTGCCCACTGGACTTAATTTCAAGTTCTGCCTCTCTGTGGTGAAGTGGTACCTGTGACCCCAGACTGGTTCTCGAGGGTGACTGAAGAGGTCAAGAGAGGACCAGAAACCCCAGGGTGTGCTAAATCAGAGGCTGGCACAGGTGCTGACCTGCCTTGTGCAGGGGGGCTGGGAGCACGCAGCTGCCCGCAGTCACCCACACCTGCCATAGGTGAGGCATCGCTGCAGCCGGGAGCTGAACTGAGTTTATCCACCCTGTTTTTCTAATAGCTACATGTCCCTCTTCATTCCTGCAATGTGCTACTCGTTCCATTGCCACATGCAATGGGAGCTCCTCCTTGCTTCTCCTGCCTCAGGGTGTTTTTAAAGGCCTATCACCAAACTGTGATAAAAAAATCCCACAAGAAGAGGAGATTTTATCAAGCAGTGAGGGGTGCTGGTTTTGAACTAAGCAAATAAAACATCTCTTATATAGTTCTAGGAGGATAGAGCAGAGGATCTATCTAAGCCAAGGCGGCAGTGATACTGCACAGATATGAATCCTTACGCAATAGCTTATAGGAAACATGTATACCCCAGGACAGGTATAATGAAAATTATCATGTTTTTAAAAAAATGTAGGCTATCAGAGTTGGTTTTCTTTGGAGAGACACAAGTTAGGAGGCTCCAGCCTTTATAAATATATTTTCTTTTTTTATGTCGTTGTTGTACTGACTAAGGTTACTGAGAAGTTTTACTGTTGGTGTATGTATATGAAAGACATTTTGAATAATGACATATACTTATGTACCAAGACATTCATTATGCAGTCTCATTATGAAATTCAAATATTAATTATACAATTCATGATGCAATTATACAATGACATTTATTCAATATACATGTATATATATACGCACATATATATATCTGTATCAAAGAGACATTTTTTAACTGCCCAAATGAACATTTTTGGACAACAAGTAGTAATTTCTTTTATGAGGACCTATGTTGGATCTAACCACAGTCAGTGATATTAAAGAATGCTCTGCCTATTTAAAGTTGGCTTTCTGAGGTCAGAAGAGACTTAAAAAACATAACTGAGATTCTCTTGCAGCTGAAATATAATTAAATCCACAACTGCTACTGGCGTCACGTCTTCTAAACAAAGTGAAAGACAGATCTATGTTCTGTCATACCACACCACAGTGGAACTGTGAAGAGAACCAAATTTCTTCTGTTTCAAAGGAAAAGCTGAGTCATGTTTGTGTTCATTCAGGAAGGATACTAGCTGGGAAAGAGCCGAGGCAAATGCAAGCTGGAGTGGTTTCCTACAGCTGAAAGACTTCTCACAGGCAGAGAGGACACGTGGGTGTAAGGAAGTGAACTTGAGCTGGTGTGAATATAGATGAGCTTTTAGGTATTTCCCCTGCTGGCCTGACTGATGGCACCACCAGTGTGTCACCTCCTAGCAAAAGAGACTGTTTCCCAGGTGAGGATGCTGCAAGGAACTTGCACTACAGATGCATAACAATTTCAGATGTTGAAGTCCGTCATGGGTAAAACAGCTGTGAGGGAGAAGGGGCACTGTCTGCACTGGTGGATCAGTGAGGTGAGTGGCTGCTGGTGTCAGCCCTACACTCCCCTGCAGGCAGGTGTGCATGAGCTCTGCCTTGCCCAGGCTGAGCGGGGCTGAGGGAGCCGCTCGTAGGGTGACACGGGCACAAAGGTGGCAGCGATCCCTGAGATCCCTGACTCGCTGACTCCCCAGACAAGCATCTCCATTTCCCTGCAAATGCACACAAGCATGCAAAGCCATCCTGCCAGCAGCATGCCCTCAGCTTTACTGCAGTACATAAAGGTTTTATGTGCTTTATCCATAAATCTCTCTTGGTTAGTTGTCCCTCTCTTCAGTTCTCTGTGGGGGAAGACTGCCTAGCAGTCATGCTGCAGAAGACTTGTACAATAAAGTAAAATTTCTGCCTCTTTGAGAAGCTGGTTATTTCAGTATGTTTAAGGGACCAAAACATTTGCCCACACAATCCTTTAGTTCAGGAAGTCACAAAGATTTCATCTGTAGATAGAGCAGAGACATGTTTCCTTGGGAATACTGTAGTATGTCTGTATTGGATACCATACAAAAAGAAAGAAGGGTTTGGATCTGAATCTTGTTTGAAATGGCGGGAACTTGAGCTGACACTTCAGTAACTAATTATTTAAACCCTATGCTTTTCGATTTTTTAAACTGGATTAAATTTCTGATGGTATTATATTGCTGTGAAACTTGATTGGCAAATTGATAAAGTAAGTAATTGAGAAATATGAAGTTTCATAATGGGAACAAAGACTCCATGTTAAAGAAGAACAAGTTAGAAAGAAGGCTGTTTCCAGCTCAGTAAGACTTTGATTTATTTTGGTGTGATGTATTACCTGCATAAATTTGATGCCTGATATTAAACTCACCTGTTCACCACACTGTAAATACAGACACAAAACTCTCTTTGTTTTGCTTCCTGTAATCTGTCAATTGCATTTGGCTTGCCACATTCATAAAATTTCTCAGATCTGTGCTTCAGCTATGTGATTTGTGAGGCCTTCTCCCAAACAGGAGCACAGCACTTTAACATGTAGGGACATGAAGACAGCATGGATGTGGCAGGTGGTGCTGAAGAAGACAAGATGAATGTCAACTGCATTTTCCCACAACATCCTCATCTGCGTGCCTCACACATTGACAAAAAACTTGGTGAATTTTTTCAAGTATATTTCTCTTACTAGCACCCTGATAGATAAAAAAAGTAATGCAATGTTTGCAAATAGTCAAATGTTTCTTTTTCCATTTCTTTCAGACTTGAAGTTCACAGAAATACGAATCACCTTATCTTTCACAGGAGGAGAACAGATTGTGGAAGTCACCAATTAGCCATGTCACTGATTATCCATTCTATACATTTGAATTTTAATTTTGTTGGCTAAAATTCAGCTTTTCAGTTGGCATCCTAGTTCTGTTTGGTATGTTTGTTTACAACCACGTTTTCTGGAGATAAGTGACTAAGGTAAAATCTTATCCTGATTCTTCTAATGAAGGAAAAGATTGCATATGAACCCTAGGGACTCAAAAAATCAGATGGAAAGTACAAAGAACAAAAATGTCATTTTGCTTTGTAATCTTATGATTCTTTGGGACCTGACCCATGGCTGTGCTGTGCTAGGATTTGGCAATGACATGATTGTTCATTTGTTCCTCCCTGTTTTCCATTCTGTGCTTCTTAGAAGTGTTTCCAAGAAAGAGCTTCTACTTTTCCACTTTTTTTTTTTGTCAGATCAGCTTTCCTGCCTATACCCTGTTTTTGTGGCCACAGTAGCCCCACATTAACTGTGTTCATCCTCATGGTGCTGCTGGTAGGGGGATGATCACAGCTACTGCAAGTGGAGCAGAGGCAGCGGGGCTGTGAGTATTCCACCCCCAGGGCATGGGCTCCAGGGTGGGCTGGAGCAGTGGTCCTCAGACAGCAAAGCATCTAAGTTCTCCACTCTCGCTTGTAGTTGGCCTGAGCTCAGACAGCTCACGAGTCCCATCTGCACCTGTGGCAAGAGACATTTCTGTCTTGCTCCAGGTGTTCTTGTCCACCTGATAAAGGTCACAGGATATGTTTTCACAGGCAAACAGGCCAGGCAGAGGCTTCACAGGGCCATGCACTGCATGGGAATAAGCATGCCCTTGAGTGCACTTCAATGCGTTTTGGTGCACATAAAGTTCATCCCTGTGAGTACCAGCTGGGCTGCCCTAGAACATGCCCTGAAGGTATTTCTGCAGGCAAGTCAAATGGATAGGAGGTGGATATGGCCTGGAGCCTTGTCTTTGTGATACTGCTGTTACCACAGTGGAGTTGAACTCCAGAGACTAAGGGCTAGACTAATATTTAGGCTGATACCTGGCTAACCTGATGCTAGCATATTCCTGAGATCATCAGAAACCCCTGCACAAAGTCTGCTTAGCTTGAGAGGCACTTGATGTCCTTCGGCGTCGATGATGACAGAAGTTGAGGCTATAATGCACCTACATTTTTGCTGCCAGCATACAATCCTTCCTCCTAAATGTCTCTGAGCTGTTAATGCCTGCTTGCTGAGGGCATTCACAGCTCCAAGTGTCTCCACCTTGCCAGGAACATGCAATCTGAGAGACCACATCTGCATTGCACCTGTCCCAAAACATGAGAAAACTAAAAAACCTCCAAACAAACAAAACCAAACCCCCAAAACCTCACAAAGAGATGCTGGAAATTCAAGTCTTGATCCCTCTGGGTCTAAACCCAGTTCTCTTGTAAAAAGTGCACAATTCAATAGACTAGAGGATATTTTGCAGTGGGACTCAGCTCTCTCAGTTTCTATAAAGTACTTAAATGTTCACAGGATGAGGGCTGGAGTGTTCATCCCAGATCAGTGCTTTCTGGGCATAATCTCACACGAGGGTGTGAGAATATGTTTTTTTCTCTCTGGCCAAAGGAGCATTTAAAAATTCTGTGCAAAGTAGTGCCATTGACACTGAGAGCCTGGGTGGCTTGCTTGTTTAGGAGGCAGAAGACCTGAAGTTAAATCCCTACTCTAAGTCAGGCAGAAGAGAAGGTATCCAAACCTGAATCTTCCACCTCCAGGGTGAGTTCTCTTGCTGCTGGGCTACTGGGTGTCACCTCTACCACTACATCCTCCTCCTCCTCTTTCTGTGTACAGTCACTGACCTGGTTTAGCTTGCCTCTGATTGGAAGAAGGAATCTGTTTGCAGCCTGGACTCAGGCATTGGTGCTTTAGGAGAAGTCTAACTTACTACTCATCCCTCTTCTGGCACTTCCTAGGTCATGTTCAGCATCTTTGAACCCATGCTGCACAAGTATCTTGATCTCCTTATGGGGCAAATAAAGAACTTGTAAAAGACACCGGGTGCCTTCATGCCAAAGGGTGAGAATGAAACTTAGACATTACTTATTTATCCCTTAGCGTTTTGCCTAAGCCACACAGCCTGTGTCCGAAAGTGGAGGGAACTGTTAGAAGTTCTCATAGGTCCCATCTGAAACAGGACCATCTGGCTGTCTTCTCTCTCTGGAGATCCATTTCTATCTTTCATGCTTTCCCGTGCTCATCTAAGCAGATCCCCATGACTGGATTGTGCCTTTGTAAGCCTTTGGGCAGGGTTTGTGTCTTCCTTTTTGTTCCACATTTATATCACCATTATTACTTTTGACATAACCTGATTTCAACAGGACCTGATGGATGGATATGTTGAAGTTCTTGCAGGATAGGGCCATGGATAATAAGTGTGTATGGCCACTTACTCACTGGAAGTTGGCTGATTACCAGGTCCATCCTGTAATCTCTTGGTTGTCCCACATACCTTTATTTGGCAGAAGCAGAGCTATTGTTAGCCAGTCAATATTTCTCCACAAAATATCATAAATACAAGATTTCTCATGAAACTTCAGCATATCTGCATCTGAAGACAATCCTGAATCAACCCTAACAAATGAAAGGGCTACATTTCAGTCCAAAGAGTTCTGCTGTGGCAAGGAAACCTAATGAGATGGGAGATAGACTATATAGTGTAGGGCGTCTCACTGTCTCTTAGGGAGGAGAGGATTGATGTCCCAGTGCCAAAAGCAATGATTTATTGAGTGAGCCATGGCTGCAGGGGCTGTGAATGATGTGTATCCTCTGTGGATTCATCATATGTCTTTAAGTACTGTTTGTGAAAGACATCTCAGGCAAAAGGAACTTGGTATTAAGGACACCTAACTTCTGGTGGTATGTAGAGCAGGGGAAAGAGAAAAGTCCCCATGGCTTCCTCCTTAACATCTGTCATGATCAGGAGAGCCTAAGAGCAGTGTTCTGGAGGGTGGCCTTGTACTCCAAATACCAACTAAAATCAGAGTGGAAGATTGGTTTGGGTAGATTTTCTCTTCCAGGAAGTGACAGATGATGAGTACTGACATATAAAATCAGCTCATTTTTTGTGTGATAACTGGGATTCAAAGCACACTGCTTGTCTGGAGACCAAAAGGCAGAACTGTTTGCCACAGGAAAGCCCATGGGATTGACAGTGAAAAATTTAAAGCAGATTTTGCAACTGGTAGTGAGACATAGTTACAAGTTTTCTCACAACCTTGAAATTGGCATCATGATTGTAATTTCTAAGGTCAGTTAACCAAAACGCAATACTGGCTACTAAGGATTCTTTCAAAACTAACTGGTTTTGAAAAAAAATACTAAAAAGGGGGAAAAAAATACTAAAAAGATTTATCTTCTCTTTACTGCAATGCTAAAGACAGAAATATCAGTTGTCCTTTTTCAGTGTGTCAGTTCGTGATGTTTTGGGAATGTGAGTCCGCTGCCTGTACTGGCAGATGGTGTAGGTGGAAAGAGGGGAGCTGCCGTTTGGCTCTGGATGTGCCATAGGTACTGACAAATATAAAGTGTGTGGAAGTGTGTGGAGACAGGGAACAAAAGCCAATGTCTTGACTCAAAAACAGAGTAGGCAAGAAAAAACCGTCAGAATTCCTGGAATTTATTTGCATTGTATCAGCCAGCAAAACAGATAAGATTTGGACTATGCAAGACAAATGGGACTTTTTGATATGCACGTTAACACCAAGTCGTGTTAAGTCGTTCTGAATCGCATACTATTCACTGACAAGGGTTTTAGCTACAGGAAGAGCAGGAAGTCTCCCAGTTACACAGTTTTCCCCGCTGAAGCTCCTCAGGGGAGGAAGCCACGCTGCGGTTGCCGCCGCCGCGGGTGGGGGAGCCCGGGCTGAGCGGGGCCGGGCCGGGCCGGCCNGCAGCGCCGGCCCCGCCCGGCTCGGCTGCCCCGGCACGGAGGGACGGCAGGGCTCCGTGAACACCTCTCTTGGGAGCCTGGCTGCAGCAGCCTTCAGGCTGCGGGGAAACAATTCTGTGCTGTCAGGAGCTGGAGGAGAAGTTAAACATTAAAAACAAGCTGCCCGGATAACTGCATTCAAGAGGGTTAGCGGAGTCGTTCTGAAGAGTGGCTAATTGTTCACCTGTTCAGGGATTCCTGAAACTCCGGAAGAGCTGGGAATCCAGAATACTTTTTAGTAGATAGAGTAAGGCCTATTGCAAATTATGGGCTAAAGAGCGACGAGCTCATTAGGGGTAAATGAACGAAAAAATAAAGGAGAAAAATACAATTAATGCCAGTCATATAAATTGATACTGGAAATCTTACTTGCCACCTTTTTTTATGAAATGGCAGATTAGTTTGGTAAGCATGATGAAAATGACCAAATTTGACGTAATATCAAATGAGACCGCAGTTAAGAATGACAAGCAATATAAAATTAATATGGCGTGAGTTACACTGATTGAAAGCTGGCCAGCTGACAGGTCTTGGAATGCAAATGTAGAATCATCACAGAATCATTTGGGTTGGAAGGTACCTCTGCAGGTCATGTAGTCCAGCCCCTTCCTCAAAGCAGTACCAGTGTCAGCAGATTAAGTTGCTTGGGGTCCCGTTCAGCTGAGTTTGCAATGACTTCACAGGTGGAAACTTGCACAATCTATTATTTAGTGTGAAAGTTCCTCTTCCCTAAACAGATTTGTTATACTGAAGGTTTTTGAGAAATTGTTCTTCTCTCTGTGATGTTCAGTACCTTTTCCAAATATATATATATATGTATATATACACACAGAACTATTGCAAATGGAATTTTCAGAGGACATTAATGGTCACGAAACTAACACATGTCAAAGCAGAAGTATTATAATTCAAGTGACCTTTGATTGCTCGTTTTAACATGGTCGGATATAAAGTAATTGGAGGGACAACAAGAATTGTAAGTCATACAGATGGCATGGACAAATCTGGGCTGGGGAAGAGTGATGTTCAGAGGGACATGGTAAACAGGGTGAATAACTGTCTGAGCATGAGTTGGTGGTGTGGGTCACCGAAAAACAAACTTCTGTAACCCTTGAACTTAAAACTATGAGGAAAATGATTAGAGAAATTTATAAAATCTGTATCTGTGCTAATCAGTAAAGTGGGCCAGGTTCAGTTCTCTGTCTGTCTGGACAATTGGAATAGCACAACTTGCCTCCATACACCTGGATTCCCCTGTGAAAAGTGGCCTCACCCATACTTGAGCAACTTGCCCCATGCTACCCTTCAAACCATGCTAAGGCATTGGCTGACAGAGGGCTGGCTCACATATTCCCAAAATGTGCTAGGGAACTAACCATGACATAGTGTGAACAAATGTGTGCCCGTACTGGCATCCATTTTTAGTTTCCTCATGCAGACACTGCTGTTAGTCTCGTGCTCAGCAGTGGTTTAACAATTACTGGTGTTCAGTCTGGATATTCACAGGACATGAAGAATGCTACTCCATTAGCAAGGGTAGAAACTCCTGAGAAATGGCAAAATGTACCTCATAATGTTCTTATTTGACTGGGAGAAGATAAAGGAGGGACCTGGCTGTAGTCTGTGAACAGTGCAGATAGGTGGGAGACTCTGATGGCCAGAAGCTGAATTAAAACCAGCTTTGACATGAACGAACATCTGTTTCATTGTTCTACTCTTACAAGTAGGTGTGTTACTTGTAGATGTTCTGTAGTTTAAGATGGGATTCATGCAAATCCTATGGACTATGCTATGTGGGAGGACAGGATAGATGATCCCAACAGATTCATAATATTTGAATCCTTGAATTAATTAACAAGATTTTGAAATAGGAATGAAAGTTTGGCACTTGAATTCTGTTGTTCTGCCAAACAGGGGGACTGATAGAGCTTCAAGGCTTCACCATTCATCACCACATTATATGACTATATACCAACTGGGATGATTCCCAGCACAGAATAGAAAGATTTAGTTAACACTTCTGCCTTTTGTATTCTGCTCCTGATAATTTTACCATTCTCATCTTGCAATATGTTATAGAGACACTGTAGAATCTATCCATTATAGAAGATTTTTCTTCTTCAGAACATACTATTTTTGGTCATTGTGCTTTTATTTCTCTGTTAGCCCCTATCTTCTAGTTGGTAATAATTATTACCAACTTCCTTTTTCTTTCATAGCAGTTAATGTAATACTGCCCTCATATTCCCTTCCTGCAGGAAAGAACGGTTGCCCTTGGCATTTTGAAACTGTGGCTTATTGAACATCTACTACAGTTTCTCAAGAATTTCATAGAATCATTTACACATATGTCCTTTTGAATCACAAGCTGAATAGATTACTGGTTTGGACTTCACAGTCTTTAAATGCAACTCATGATATATAATCCCTTGTGCCAAAAATACAGTTTTGTCATCAAACTATCTTCGTTTGTAGAACGTAAATCCCGTTCTAGTATAGATTTATTTTATATCAGAGGCAATTAATTTTCAAATTAGGAAACTAACTGTACTTTTGCGTTAGTTTAGTGGCAACAGAAGACATCCAGCCTGCTTCATTCAGCTAGAAGGTGTGAGTGAAAATGCGTTTTTCTACTCTGGCACCCCAGATAGCTCATAATGGATGTAGTCATCTAGCTAGTGGATTTGATTTGATAGTCTGCAAAGTAGACCACCTCTTCACTTATCTTGAACTTCAGAAGTGACAGCATTAGTTCATAGCCTTTCAAAATAATTTTCTCCCCTAGTTCCAGCAGCTTGGAGAGTAGTTGTAGGAGGGCGCAGCTCTAACAGGTCTGCATAGAGAACAGTTTGGTTGCAAAGAGCCTGCAGTGGCTGGGCTGGGCTGGGCTTAACACAGAAACTGAATGGGCAGATCTTTGCCAAGCTTTGTAGCTGTGAATGTTTCACATGTGCTGTGGTGCACCTTACACGATGTGCAAGGCCATCTCCCCTGTTCCCTGTGTCTATGCAGATCCTGGCTATTTGCTTTAACATACTCATCATGCCAGGTTCTGTAACACTGTCACGTTGCTTGTAGTTGTGTAACTCCAGTCCCACTCATCTGTTATCCAGCTCCTGGTGCTGATGATTTGGCAATTATGTTTTTCTTCTTTTTGTGTTCTTTGGGCTCATGACTAATTTTGTTCTCAACATCTTGATTTTGATGAGTGTTCTTTGAGTCTCCATTTTCACTCTCTCTTTTTTATCAGTTTTCCACCTTCCTAACTCATACTACAGTGAACTTGTCTCCTAAAAGCAAGTTTTTCTGCAGGTGTAGAGGCCAGCTGAATGCTCTGCCTCTTCCCTCTCTGTTCCGCAGTTTCAAGCTCACGTATTATTTACCTCTTTTAAAATGAGGAATCTGTATATTGTCTGTTCTTCTGTGAGCATTGTACATCACGAATTTCTGAAAAGCAACCTTCTCTGGTTTATCCGTCTTCTGTACAACCTCCTGAATTGACAGCAGGTCAGCCCTTTTAGGATGGGGCAATGAGAATTGCTGGTAATTACTGCTTGCAAGTGTAAACAATCATGCCCATGTGCTGAAGGGACCAAACTCATGTCAGCCAATTATAAGCAATGAGAAGAAAATCATAGTTGCTGGGCTGGTGTGAATGCTGGCAGCCTGCAAACACAACACTTCGCCTGAAAGAACTGAGCTGACTAACTGCTTTTGCTCATGTTACATGGCCTCTTTTGAATGCTTTCAGGTCTTCAAAGGAGGCACAATCCACAATTTGAGAAACATTACTGGAGTATGATGAACTTCATGGGAGACGTGTCATTAGTAGGAGAAAACATACCAAAGAGGTGGCTCAGTACTTGTTAAGGAAATGATATTTCTGAAATCCATCTGGATCATAAATCATCAAAGGACAATTTGAAATAGACCCACTCGGCTCTTCAAACACAACTGACAATAATGTCCCATATATGCTGGTAGAGCTCTCTTTTGTCCTGAAAGGTATAAAAAGCCATCTGCACTGCATTAATGAAGTGCCAGTCTTACTCCTATTAAAGTCAGTGGCAGCTCTTCTGTTAGGTGGAAGTTTGCAGTGGTTTATAATTTTTAAAGCATTAGAATCCCACAGTGGAAGGTATGCTTTGTAGGCTAAACTTCCTGCATGGAAAGCACATGAAACAGAGCAAAAGGCTTTCCTTAGCCTTGCTGGATAAAAGAAGCTTGGGGCAAACCCTAGGCCAATGTACACCGCTGTTGGCACTAACAATTTTTGAGGATGGCATAATTAAAAGAGGAATCCTAGAGTGGAACTGCACATGACTATTTTTTATCAAAGCTTTTCAGATGGGTCCCACACTGCTGAAATCAATGGGACATTCACAGGACAGGATGAAGCTTTAGTGGTTTGTTGGCTGCAATTCTCCATTGACATTTTTCTGGGGCTGCCTAAGGTCAGTGCTGTAACTACGGATAAAGAGCAGCAAACTTCCGCTATCTAACTAGTAACCTTAGCTACATTTTACTGCAAAACTTTTTCATATTGAAAATGTAGAGATGTTGTGCACTGATTGTAATTAAAGTTTTTGCTCAACAAATTAATTCCCTGAACTGTTGCTAGGTGTGGTTTCAAAACAGTTCTAATTCTACCAATGTATCCTCTTAAATAACGATAAAACATGACTCTTCAAGGAATTAGAAATGTGTTTCAACAATATCCCTTGTGCTGGCATAGCTTTGTTGGTTTGTTGTGTTTTGTATTAGTACTTCACATAGATACAAGAAAAATATTCTACTTAATAAAAATACTGTCTCCTATCAAGAATGACATTTAATACAAATCACATCAAAGCTCTCCATCACATACTGTCAATTCTTAGTGATTTAATAAAATGGCCATCATCTGCTCTGTGCAAATTTACAAGTCACAGCCTGTATGCAGATGCTTAACAACAAGTTATTGCATTGAATTGGTGAGGCCAATTACAATTTAGAATTGCAAACCATCTGTAGATAATGAGACTCCTAAATTATACACTGTCATTAATTTAGCTGTGTAACTCTAGAAATTTTACACTACTAAACCAAAGAAAAAACTGTAATATATGGCCCATATATTGAGTCCATAAAGGGACTTCATAAATGAATAATTTTGTTATTTTAAACCAACAGAAACCAGGTAAAAAAAATATCTTAGTGTATTTTATAGGAAAATTGTTAGGCAAATACTTCTGTATTTAGTACTACATGTAAGCTTTTAAAATATTAGCAAAATGCAAAGGTTATAGCTTTATTTTCAGTAGTTTATTTTTATTCAATTAACAACATATATTTGCTACCAGAAAGTTTTGATTTGGTCTAATTAATTAATTAATTAATTACTCTTTGGGATGTGTGTGGATGTAGGTCTAAGAACATTTTGGAGCAGATTATTCTACATGGTGATACCAACCACTGTGCTTTTTCTGGATCACAGCTTCATAATTTGAGGTCGTTAAGGAACACAGCATGAGACATAATCAAATCAAGGCCTTTCCTAAACCTGGAACACCAAAAATCAAGACAGTACTATTTTAAAAATAAACTCAGATTTTGCTTGCAGCATGTTAGGCAGCTCCCACATTTCCATGGAACAGGAAGGGATTCATATTCTCTCTCTGCAGGTGGGAAGGCAAGTTGCCACCCTCTGCTCTACACCTGCCAATGCAATCCAGGGTGGAAGGAGAGGACAATATTTTGATTGATGAAATAGAGAAGAGAGGAATCAGGGCTGGAACTGTGCTGCTGTGTGGAAGGATAATGGCTGATGTCTAGGACAGAAATGACCTAAGGGGATAGCCCCAGGTTATGATTACAGTTCTTAAAGCATGAAGAGTGGACTGAGTCTGTTTATTTTTCTAGTAGGAACTGGAGGAATTTTAACATTTATTTATCTTTGGGGTTGTTGATTTTATCTGAATAATTTAGCAGGTGTGCCCATCACTCCTGTGAATTGCTTTAAATAATTTCTTTTCTTACACAACCAATTTATTCCAAAACAGTTTTTAAAAATCTGTCTCTTCTTACTGATGATTTCCCAGAGGTAGTGGGGCATGTTGCTCTGTGTCCTGCTTTGGATTCTTTGTGTACATTTTGTGAATGGAAACTGAAATAAAGTCTGGTTGTATTATTCTTTGCACAGTTTAGCTGTGCAAAATTATGGCATGCTTAGGACATCTCAGGGAAATTTTTCATCATTTTGGATGTCATGCTGATTTCTTGAACGATGAAAACAAGCATCATGTGGCAATCTCCATGGAGGAGCTCTTCCCCTGTTATCTAGTTTTTCCTGTCTTGAGAGAGTTTCACAATCAACCCTTAATGTGAAGAGAAGTGATGCCATCCGGTAAACTGGGCTGCACCAGGTGTAGGGTTACAAGATGGTGATGGCGGGTTTGCATGGGCAGTGTGTGAGCTGCTCATCACGGTGGCCTGGGCTGCAGAGCGCACAGAGGTTGAGGAGAAGTGAATGTGTGCAAATGGGTGCAGCAGAACAGCCAGAGATCTGAACTGACATTGCCAGCCCAAGCCTCAAAAGCCATGTGAAAGTTTCTTGGTTCTGTACTTTTTTTCTGGGTTCCACAACAATTCCCTTTCTTCCCTTGAGAGCTGCAGCCCTGGTTTTTTATTCCTCCCCAGTGCTATAGGGGGAGGAAAGCACAGCTCCTCCCATGACAACTTATCTAGAGGCAGCCCATCAGGAGGATAGATTTTGGGCACTATTTCAACTCGGCTGTTTTATTCCTGCTCTTCTGGTAGTGTGGTATTGATATGACTCAAAATTGCTTTGCACTAGTCCCATGCTCCCATGCATGGTTTCCCCAACAGTATTGGGCTGTGGCCATTAATTTTGTGTTGGTAATGAAAAGCATGAGTAGAATCCTTTAAAATAGAGTCCTCTTTTTTTGTCATAAAAATGTTTAAAACAAGTTTATACCATGTCAGCTGCTTGTAATGTGTTACATTCCTCTGAGTTTGGGCTCATATTTTACCACTGCTGTCTGGAGTTCCTTGTGATTTTACTACTCTGTGGAGACAGCAGCATCCTAGTGCCACAGAGAGATGTGCTTTGAACACAGACAGAGTGACAGCCTACAAGCCCCAAGTTAGGTAGATAAATAACTTCTTTATGGTCATGGCCTATGAAGTCCCCTTGATTTAATGCCTATTGTGGGTGCCCTGGTGGTGTACCCCTTGTGTTGGACTCTTCAGCTTCATTTTTTGCTTTTTAGAGACAAATACCAAGTGCATACTGCATCTAGTAGGGCAACATGAAGCAACTAAAGAAGCATTCAAAAGCAAACTCATTCTGTAGTAAATCTGGTGGTAAGTCATTTTAGCTAACTTGCTGTGAGTAGATTTGACCTTCTTGTAGGGGTGCATCAACTCAGACACTGTTTTTCTGCTTATTGAACTTGGTTTTCAGATTTTCATCCTGAGTGCGTTCATAGCCATGCCCTGGGGTGGTTGCACAAATGATGTTTTAGACATGTAAATCTGACTAATAACACACCCACCCATGGCTGGCAACTGAGCACAGCATGAAGCCTGACACCAAGGGATGATCTAATCCCCGGAGGTATCTCTGGCCTGAAGGAAAGCAGGGAGGGAAGAGAAGCGTGGCTTCTCTGGTGGGTGAGCCACATTCTGTGGCACATAAGACTTGTTCATCCAGCAAAGCACTGCGAGAAGTGTACTCCTTTCCATAGCCTTGTCTGGTTTGTGAAACACCTCCTGTACCATGCCTGCCTGCAATGGTAAAAGGTGGTGAGTTGACTCCTCAATCTGGCACTGCACTTTCTGGATTTCCAGAGACCTCTTCCTTTTGCATAAATTCATTCAAGTTTATAAATGGGCCAGTCTAGAAGCTGTAATTTTATCTTTCCCCAAAATTACTTTTTCCTGATGATCAGGAACGACCATCTGAAGGGGGAACCAGTAATTTGCTCCAGCAGACACCAACTCCATTATGGGAACTGTCCTCAGCATCACCAATTACTGCCAGATGTGGCAAGGTGGTGTCTGTGAAAGCAAAACTTTGCCAAGAGGTAACCAAGCACATTGCAAATCAGGAATATCTTCATGAAAGTCAATGGAGTTAAAAATCTCAGGCCTCTGTTAAGTTGCATCAGCCTCTCTACCCCCTCAGATCAGCATATAATATATAAGAAATATAATTTCTGGTTCAGTTTCTGGTGTTGGTTTTCAGATATGACTAATACTAATGTAGAAAGAGGGAAGAATTTGGAAGAACAGACACACAAGAATACCAGCCTTTTGGAAAAAGCCCTTCATTGTCTCCGTCATCAATGTCTTGTGACATGAAGTGAGTGTACAAGAAGGCAATTCTGGATCCCTCATTGTTCAAGGCATCTTCAGGTCCTTTTAAAAATCCTGCCAGGCTTTTGCCTTCATTAAGCATTGTAACTGAAGTTGCACTGCAGTGGGCAAAATAATACCACTTTATTTGTTTGTGGATTAAAGCTGTGGTATCACAAGTGTTACCTCCTAGGAAACTGCATAGCTTTGGGAACTTGGCCATAGATACAATGAACTTGACTTCCCTAGCTATTTTCCACCTTTTTTTGGTTTTCCCTTCATTCACATTTCTTCTTGGGTTTATCTTCTGAGTAGCAGGCAGTGATGCTGGGTGGGAAGCTGGCCCTAGGGATTTGGGATGGGAGAGCTTGTGTGTAGCCTTTCCCTCCCTCCAGGGCTGCTGCTGGCATTCCCTTCAGTGCCAATCCCAACCTGCTGGCTGGGGTTTGGCAGGGAGAGGCTTCTGCTACACCCTGTTCCTGGTAGGTACGCTCTTCTTTAGGGCAGTGTCTCTGGCTGTGCCTCTGGCTGTGCTAACAAACCCATTTCCCGTCAGCAGGCAACACCAGCCTCCACTTTGCCTGCCTCCTCTGCAGTAATGCAAAATACAAAAGGACTCCCTGGTTTATTTGACTCTCTTATGTCCTTTATAGATGCTGTGACACTAAGCCAGACCTCATTTGCATGTAACTCACTGCACTTGTCCCTTTAAACTATGAAGGCACACAAGTGTCTGTAAAATGCCTTAACAGGTACCTACAGCATGTAATTAGCATTGCATGGACTCCTCATCTGCACTAGTACAAACAAGCACAGCGTTCTGGATACTGACACCAGGCACAGGCTGTCTGAAGAAGAAAGTCTCTGTGTGTCAAAGCCAAAGTAGAGAGGAGCAAGCCCTTGTTGTTGCCATGGGGCTAACACAGAGCCCCCATAGATCTGAGTGCCCCTGAGAATGCCCCATTTTCCTTGCAGAAAATGCTTGCTCCTTGCTCCTATACAGAGCCTCAGGGTTTTTACACTGGCTCAGGGGTTCCAGCCAGTGGGAAGCCCTGCTCAGTGACTGCGTGATAGATCCTTGCCTGCGCTGATGTAAATCTGGAAACCTGCACTGTTTCTACAGCGCATGCAAAGATTAGCTACCCAGTATGTGCACAGCCAGCCTGAAAGTCCTGTGGAATTCAGATAGTGTTGTTCTGCTTGTGTGAATCTCTAGTACGCTAAGTCTGTAGTGTCCTGGATTCTAGATTTGCCCTGCTCATTCATGTTATTCAACAGAATTGAGCATGCATGCTAAGCCAAACATGTTCCAGAGCTTCCAGATCTATTGAACATCCACAGATCTTTTGTGCAGAGAATGTGCAGTCAGTCTGAACGCTTCCTGAAATGTTGGGTTTGTAACACATGGTCTACAGAGCTCATTCACACATATTTCCATCTGGGAAATCCCAGAGAAAGTGTTATAGCAGTCTGAGGGTTAAATTAATGTAGTTTTTTATCCTTAAGGACATCTCAACTTGCCAGCAACCATGGTTTTATCCTCTGGAAATAAATTCTTAAGTTATGCTTGGCTAACCTTAATTATTTGTCAATTTAATGTTTGCTTTCTCTTGTCTTCAGAGAAACTGATGTGAGCATGCTCTCATGACTCAGGAGTACCATCAAGGATCCAGAGGCTCTTCTGGTTTTCTTCATCAGTCACTTCATATCTATCCCTACTTTTTTTTTCCTTGAATTTACTGGACTAATATAAAGGCTGTCTGCCATTATAGCAGTGGCCAGAATTAGGTGGGATGCAGATAGACATAGAGAGTTTATTCGGCTTTGAAGAGGGAGTCACTTGTGAGGCCAAGCTTGGGTGGTGACCTCAAGTAGTGTGGTGCCATAACCACAACCAACACAGAGAAGCTCACTGCTGCATCCCACACGTGGGCCTGAGTACACTGTTTCCAGTGTTAAATATACATGGGTGAATTCAAGGGTGTGTGTCATGTCACACAACTCTGAGTGTGAATCAGATCATATTGCAGTAAGAGAAAAAGCCACTGTGGATGCCCTTGAGAAGCAGGTGCTGGGGGACCTGGGTGCAGATGCAGTTTCAGGCTGGGGTGTAGCATGTCAGGAAATTTTGCTGCCCAAGTGGGCAGTCCTGAGTTTTCCTAGGGCTAGGCAGAATGCCATGCCTGTGTGTCTGTGTGTGTGTACATGGGTGCATAGGTGCGTGGGCTGCAATGGTTTGGTGGGCGCTCTGTGTGCGATGTGGGCAGGGGTCAGCCCTTCATAAGTGTGGAAGCTGTGCAGCAAGAAACTCACAGGTGTGTCAAGGGAGACCCCCAAGGAATGTGGGATTTCTCCTTGCCAAGGGAGATGGGGGTTCTCGCAGGAAAGCCCCATGGGGCAGAACCTCATTGTCAGTGCTGGATGGGAGGGGAGGGGGTGGTCAGAGGGCGGCGGCACCTCCTCCCAGCTGTCAGAGGGAAATGGGAGCTCTCCCTTTGCTTGCACTGTGTGTTTAGATTTCAGGCTTTGCAGGCAGGCACTGTTCCTTACTGTTTGTACAGTCCTTGGCCCAGTAAGTCCTGATCTTTGTCAGGGCACCCGGGCACCTCTGCAGTACTGATGAGCAATACCAGACCCTGCAATATTAACTCTACAGCAACCCCTGGCTACATGGTCAGACAGGCTCAGAGAACAAGAAGATCAGGAGGTAATTCTGTTCAAATGTGAAGGAAGGGATGTGGGTACCTACTGCTTAGCTACTGAGTATCAGAATGGTGAATTAGTTTTCTGGAGGCAGCTGAATGAGATTTGATCAGTGACTAAAACAGTATAGAGATGTTTGTAGGACAAGGAGGGCATCTGCCAATTGTTTTCTCAGTGTCTGTGTAATAGGAAAAGTTTTTAAAACACTGGAGTTATATCTGAAAGTGTGAGAAGGGGTAGAAATTTGGTTGAGGAGTGAAAACAAAAGTAAGGAGGTTTAGGAGCCCAATGGACCTGAAACAGTCAGGGTAGCATCTCTTCCTCTGAACCATGGTTTTATAAAAATGTATTGGTTTTGTACCTCTGAGATAACAGGTCAATTAGATTAATGACATATTTGAAGGGAACTCGTGGCAATGGGAACTCCAAGCCTTTACTTGCAATGGCTTTCAAGGAAAAGTAATTACACTTTGCTCAGTTTATGTATCAATATTTCACAGAATTAATGAGGTACCTCTCTAGTGAGTATATAGGTTCTCTGCCCTTAAGATTAGCTCAGGGGAGAATTGATTGCTGCTCCTCCCAAAAGTTCAAATTCCCCTTTACTTTCAGAGGGGCTTTGTTTCTCTTCCAGCTAAGCCAAAGTGGTGTGAATTCTGTGAATTACAATAAGCAAGACACTCCCTAGTGCTATTTTCAGTGACTTTTGAGATTAGATCGAGTTGCCCTTTCCTTTGAAATGAAAGTTATCCATTTTTATGTGTGGGTTGCATTCTCTGTGTTACTAACATGAGAAAATCAATATCAGGGCAGTCATTTCAGTGTTCTGCTTATTATGGCTAATGCACTCTATTTTCTCATTGAGGGAATTGAGAGGTTTGGATTCTTAAGACGCTGATGATAGAGGGCTCTTGAGATAGAAGTGAAAAGCAGAGCAGAAAGCAGGGAGAATAAAGTCGTTAAGGTCAGGTGCTGGCATTATTTGGCATGTTTTCTAAAAGTAATTTTTTGACCAGAAAGGGCATTTGGGCACTGCTGATTGCTTTAATTCTGTTCTGTTCTTAATATCCATCCATCCATCTTACATTTTATTTTGAATCTAATGTGCACACCCTTTTTAATCTGTTGTTGAGTTTAAGGTGTGCTCATTAAAAACCCTAAAAATCCACTTAACACCCCATGAAGGACAACTGAGAGCCTCAATCCACTGGAACCATCTGGAATGCCATTCCCCATCCTGGCCTCTTAGAGGAAGATTTTGTGATACTTTGTTGTCTGAGTCTTTAGAAATTTATTAGGCAATGAGCAACAAGTCATTGGCTTCCTGACTTTTCTTCTAGATACCAAAAGTTCCCTATCTGGGCCCTTTTCCTTTTGATCTCACACTCTGGGCATGGGACCTTGTTAGTCTCTTGTTATTTGTGATTTCCCTAGGGGTGGTGGAGTGTTTGTGTTGTGTGTTCTCCTTTGTATTCTTTGTGTACATTTTATAAATGGAAACTGATTTTTTTTTTTAATGGAGACAGGAGACAGAGTGCCTGGAATATCACCTTAGATATGAGTTTAGGGGGCTGCTCACTTGTCTCCTTTTTTGAAAACATTCTGATCACATTTCCCTACATAATCTTCTCCCCAACATTGATAACGTTCTGGGGTACTACAGAGTGTCTTACAGCATTAACTACTCCTGTTAGCTTGGCTGCATAACTGTAGGAGAACAAACAATCAAACAAAAAATCTACACCTGAATTCAGAGTTCCTTGAATGGAGAAGCATCCTGGAATTCAATATTCTCTTAAAAGCAACGAAGACGCCACCATTGCTTTGCAGTGGTCCTTCTTTACATCCCTCCTGTTAATCAGCTCTGTTTTTTCCTTATTCCATTTCATACACTCATTGGGCAATCTGATAGTTTCCTTTTGTTGTCTGGTTATCTTTGAATGAAAGATACAGTTCAGCTTTCACCTGAAGAAACTGCATCCTATTTCTGTCTCTTTTTTCTCTTCACATTCTTTAATACTGCTGGTGGTTGCCATTCCCTAATATTTTTAAATTTCTTTTTTGCTTCTCTCCTAGTATATTTAGATCCTTTTGATGCAGATAAGGATATGTACCAAAGTGCTTGGAGTTAGATACTTCAGCTAAACCACCTAAAACAGACACATGAAGAAACAGTGTTTATCAGAACTAGAGTTATTTTCAACTGAGAGCAGAAACTTCTGAAAATCAGCTCTTTGAATTTTATTAGATTGTTCCTACTTTCTGGAAGACATGGTTGGATCCCTTCCTTGTGGGGTTGTGATGAGGTAGAAGATGTGTGTGAGACAGAAAAAAGCACATAAAATAAAGTCCATTCTTTTATTTATTTTTCCCCCAAAACCATACAGTCAAAGAATATCCAAATGTGGAAATTTCAATTAAGATTTGAAAAGCATATTTTACCATATAGGATGCAGCTCTTGGCTTATATCTGCACTTGTCTCAAATGAAGAGCCTTCTAGCACCTGGCAGTTGGATCATATGTCATTGGCAGGAGGCAGATAAGCACAGTTTTCTAGTAGTACAGTTGGATACCTGGACAATCTTTCTTATCACTAATCAAGAGTATGTTAGGTCTTGCTGTAAGAACCAACACCTGGGTGCAGAACTCATCACTGGCTTCTGGTGTTTCAGGGGATGAAGAGCAGTCGGGTCCCTCTCTGGTTCAGCGCTCCTCTTTGGTGTTACCACCTCTGGGACAATGATGGTTTGGACCACCAGGTCCACACTATAGAATGGCAGCCCAACCTAAATGCCTCCAGCCTCTCACTTTCAGTGTGGAGGGTGTTGGGATGCCACCAGGGAGCACCACAGACCAGAGTGGGCTGCACGATTTCCCTGGAAGCGCAGGTAGGAGACATGGAGATGGCTGCACCAAGTCAGTGGTGCCCTGTGCCTTTCTGTCAGTGGGCGCGTGCTTGGTCTTGTGCTGGTGGCTAAAGCGAGGTGAGAGGCACCCTTGCCCAGCCCCAGCAGCCCCTCAGTACCTCACCTCTGTGCCTGTGTGTCTGCTTGTGTGCAAAGTTGTCAAATAAAGGTAGTGCTGGAGCATGGGGTCGCAGCAGGCACTGGGCTCTCCCCTGTAGAAATCACACCAAGGAGGTCAGCAGGGTCCTTTATTCCCACATGCTTGTTCCCCACAGCTGTAGCATCGGTGAGATGAGATAGGGTCAAGAGAGGTTAGGTCAGGAGAAGGCCAATATTACAGATGGGACAGGAATTAGTTGTCACCTCCAATTAGGTCTGAAGTGATGGGACATGATGAATGTGAGCCACCATGACAAAGTCGAGGAAGTAAGGAAAAAGTACAGTAAGACGAGGAAGTCTTGTGGTTTGGGTGACTATACTTGTTCTTGCTTCAGTTAAAAGTCCTTTTCAAAGCTGTAGTTGCTGGTGACACACTTCTCTGGTGGAAGAGCAGAATCTCCTGAAGGGTTTTGGCGAAATAAAGGACAGTAATTGCCATGAGCTACCCATAGAAGGGGGTTCTTCCAGGAGTAAGTGACAAAATGGAAAGGCAAAGCCTGGCTCTCTCCAGCCTGTGACATATTCACAAGACAAAGCTGGCTGTACAAAGCACTCTGCAAAAGTCAAATCAGTACAGTGGTAACCTTCTCTTTTGTACAGAAAAAATTCAGTTCCTGTTTCGGATTAAAACAGATGGCCCAGGTTTGAACTGATACATTTAAAAAAATACCCACACGGTTACTCCTATAAATTTGTTTCTTCTTTCAGGAGACTGAAAACTGGGTGTGAATTCCAGGGAAAGGGTTAAGTGTATCAGGAGATTGTCAGCCATTGGTCTGACTTTAAAACAAGGTGCCGGAGGGCATATCTTAACTTGACATGTTGCATTGTTAATTTACAGTTTGGGTGTGGAGGGACCTGCCTTCCCTTCTTTGTAATCTATGCAGGTGTGCACAGGACTTCAAAGCCAATTGCAGTGGAGCTGATGTCTGTGAGAAAGCCTCAGCTGAACAGAAATGTACTGGGAGACGTGAACCCCAGCTCCCTTGTGCGACTGCCTGTAAGTCAGTTCGTAAATGTGGATTTCTGCTGGATATTGTTTTTGCAGAGGGGGTTTATGTCTTTTCTCTGTCCCCCTGCTGCAGATTTTGTTTTATGCTACAGTGAGATTTTAAAATTATTTTCTAAAAGATATCTGAAATTGCATTAGCACACTAGTTATGTACTCTAGGATTTTTTTCTCTGCTTCCAGATAATTTGTAAAATTCTCTGGATTTCTACCATTGTTTAAATTAGCAGTATTTTGAGGCATCTCAGAAGAAAGATTTTTAACCCAAAAACTGATCATAGACTTTTCACACTGAGAATTCACTATTGATTATTTGTCACGTGAAACTGGGCAGTAAAAAGTTATTCTACTGGTCTAGACCTGTCGACTAAAGCTCTTTAAACCAGGAATACCTCAAATGCACAGAAACAGCCTAGAGTGCGTGGTGAAGCACAAGTGCTCGTGCTCTTCCAGACTGTGTGCAGTCATTATTTGCAGGAAGTGGAGCTCTTGGTAGGTTTGACAGAGCAGGGCTGGCAGTTTTGACAGTACAGGCATTTGTATACATGTACCTAACCATTAACATTGCACAGCTGAGCTGGGCAGAGATCAGCCTATCCCATTTTTTCTCTCTCGAGCTGGAGGGAAGAAACTTCAGCTCTGTATTCAGAATTATTAAACTTTTTATTTTTTCATCCTTGACATTAATATAGAAAAGTCACAAGGAAATGAAGTGTGTCAGTAAAACTGGACTTCACAAATTTTGCTGATTGATTGAATGGTTCAGTACTTCATTGTTGTTTATTATTGTGATCACAATTATAGAAAGAGTAATAGCAATTGAGCCCTTATAGCTCTGCTTTGTTCAGTCATGTCTTCTATGGCTTTCTCTGTCCATTTTACGTTTTCACTTATCAATTTTTTTGGACCTCCTGGAATGAAATTCAGCATTGCTACATAGCAGAGGATACTTCAGCTGCAGTTGAACAGCAGAGAACCTTTCTTCTTGTCTGCATTTTTTTTCTTTGTTTTGGACATTTGGTTTTGGTCTGATGCAGAATGAGACTTGCACCTTTCAAATGCTTTTGGAGAAATGCACAAGGACAGCAGTCTCTGCTGGCTTGGTAGGCTGGTGATGATCCATGCAGGTGAGGCACATCTGAAAATGGCCTGTGAAATGCTTACTGGCTCCAGCTGTTGCTAATGCCTGACTGCAGTTGTGGCTGGGAGTTGGCAGGAATTGCCAGAATTTTTAATTAAAATGTTTGTAGCTATAACAGTAAAATCCTGAGTTTGAAAAACAATTGTTTTATATAACTTTATATTCTTTTTCTGCAATTCTGCTCATCTTCTAACCACCAAAGACTAATCGAGTACAGAATGGTCTGTGAATTTTTGTTTTGCTTGTTTTGCAGAGGTTGTGAAGCCTTGCAAATGCTATGCTAGTGTTTGGAGTCCTCTTTTGGGACAGTAAAGGCCCAGACTGAACTTCTGGCTTTACCACATTAAAATATTTTTCCTTGTTTATGGAAGGAACTAAACCCCATGATATATGTATCCCAGGTGAATATTCAATGTACTAAGCTATTAAGTCTCCCAAGTATGAGCAGTTACATTTTGAATTAAAAATTCATTACTCCAGAAAGAGAGAGGAGTTACTCTTCCACCAGCATTCAAACGTAAAATGTCCCTGAAGCCTCTGCTGTTAATATTCACCTCATTACTCATGAATGGGACTGATGAACAGATTCCTTGATCTACCCTGTACGCCTTATTTTTGTAAAAATGAGGTTCTTCCTTTCTTTGAATCTTTGGAGAGTTTACAGGCATCACATCCTGCTAAATTTATTTAAGAAAGTAATTTCTGTGAGAGCTTGGGTCACTGGCCAGTTTCTCGTGGAATTTTATGCAAGTCTTGAAGGTCAGGAGCAGAGTATTAAGTGGAAATTTGCATGGAAAACAGAGCAGCTGAAATGACAGCCTTAAGAGGGTGCAGGTGATGTCACTGAATTGGTCTGGAACAAGAAAAGACTGCCTAAAAAGATAGGTAAAATAAAACTAAACTGTGGATTAGGCTCCATAGCGTGGTGTTTTGGGGGATTTCAAGTTATCACAAAACCCTACATTAAATGGTGCAGGTATCCTAGGTGGAACAGATGGCAGCTGGTGGCCAAGGACGGGTGTGCGGGTGCCCAGGCTCCACTTGTGCACGTTCTTATCTGTTACTTTCTGCTGCTGGTGTCAGATGAACACAACTTATCTCATTTTACAGCTGTAGTCCAGTGCAAACAATTGTGTGACCTTTACAAAGGAAAATACTTGCAAGTCTCTGATTTTTTTTAACTTCAGAAAAATTAATCCAGAACAAAAATTAAAAAGATGAGAAGAGGAATTAGGAATTAAGAGGAAGATCTAGAAGGAAATATATAGAGAGAATGTGGAGATAGAAACCAAGAGAGAAAAGAACAAAAAGGAAATTAATTTTAGTAACTACAGCAGGTCTTTTACTCCCCAAATGTTAGCCATTTATGCCAGAGCTGTAAAGCTTATAGCTTTATTTTGGTCCAATGGTTACTAATTGCCTTCTAAATATGAGAACTAGGCAGAATATCAAGTTACAACTGAAAATAAGATTAAATTTAAGCTTGACAGTTACAACACTGAATAGCCCTGTGGCAAGCAGGCATCATAATTTTTTTCTTGTGTTTGTTGTTTAGATGAAGAAAAAATATGTGTCTTTTTCTCCTATCTTGCACTCAGAGATGGCCAGGAGAAAAGAGGTCCTGGCTGAGGCAGCAGAAAGCCTGCAAGGAAAGGTAACAAGAAAACTTGCAGAGTGAGGTGAACAAGAAGCTCTTTTTGAATGGGATCTTGGATTGAGGAGAGAGGCAGTTTGCTGTGATGTGATAGTGGCAGCAGAACTTTTCCAAGCCTGTGAAGACAGGTATTCATATGGGTACCAAGGGACACAGATTTTTTGTATTTAGAAAGGGAATTTCAGTAAGAAAGTTGAGTGGAGTTAAAGATGCAGATGGAGAGCATTAGCAGAGGGAGAATATGTGTGACAGAGTACAGGGGCTGGACTACAGGGGTGTGTGGGTTGGTCCTTGGGGACCTGCCCTTCAGCTCATCTCTGCTCTTTCCAAGGCATGCCCTGCAGTCTGCAGGGCTCCAGGGGTCTCAGCAGCTCCCAGGACACTGAGAACATGTGGCCACAGCTGATTAGGGTAGCTCAGAACATGAGCATCTTCCACTGGGTGCATTATTTATTTCTTTGCTCACCAGCAGTTGCACATGAAAGGGAGTGAAAGTCCATCTCCCTGAGGAGAAGTCCCCATTTTTCTTTGAAATTCCCTGGTGTGAACTGTGCTTTGAGATTACCTGCCTACTTGCTGCCCTCTCCCAGCAGCTCTTAGCTCTGTGTGTCTAGGCCACTGCTGAGGAACCCCTCAGCTAGGATAAACCCAGGCACATCTTGTATTTAAAAATAATTCACAGGTGTTCATGCCCATGAGATTTCCTGAAAAATTTTGCAGACAAAAATCAGCAGTGAATTATGCCAATATATGGAATAATATTAAAGGTTTAGGCACAGTTTTCCCACTGGGAACCTTGGAAGTTGATATGCTTTTAAAACATTTAACAAGACATTGTTCCCTCTGCTGTGACTAGTCTGTCTGTGGAATGTGTTTTCACAAGGTGCAGTGCTATGTTAGACGGGAAACTTATTTTAGTACTCAGTTTCCTTTGTCTGACCCCTTTGACCATTTGGGAATTGGCCACGTGTGAAGATAGGAAATGCAAGTTGAAGTGCTTTAGGGGAGCAGCCAAATTTGAGATCTCTTTTTCTCCAGGCTTCCCTCGTTTCTGTGGGTAATGTGGGACCAAGAGGTTGGAAATTGGAGTGGTCAGCTTTGCTGTTCTGTTTGTGGTTACAGAATGTGTGATATTTTGGTTCTGAGTGAGAAAAAATTCTGGAGGAACAAAATCTTCCACCAGAGGCAACCAGGTTTTAGGGAAAAAAAAACCCCATGCACCAAAGCAAAAAAAAACCCAACCCACCCTAATAATAGGATTATTATCTGAAGTTAATTTTCCATTGGAGAAAACAAAATAAACCAAGTTTTTTTAAAGCAAGTTTGTGTACCACAAGTCAAAATTATCAGAATGTTTAGACCTGTAATTTTCAGCAAAAAGTCCTGAATTAAGAGCCTAAAATCAGAATTAGGGACCTTGGAGTTTTGTCCGATGGGGGTCTACAAAGAAAAAAGACATAAATGGACAATTGCAGAGACTGTCCTGATTCTGAGCTAGGGAGACTTGTTTTTATCTCTACTGGATTTGTTGGTCTTACTGATCTTCAAGGATCCTGTGAAAATGGTGAGGTCAAACTGAAGCCCTTTCAGAGGGCACACAGCTGTCTTGACCACTGTCCTCTCACTGCAGCTCTGGTCCCCACAGTCTGATTGAGCTCAAGCTAATTCTAAGTCTTGTTTAATAACACACCCTGTTTTATTGTGTTTGGTTCCCATGGGCCTGGTATCTCCACTGGCTTGGATGCTGCAAGGTCCTCCTGGTGTGCTGGCAGTTTTCATCCAGCTATAGCTGGTGGCATGCTTACAGAGCTGGCAGAATTAATCTGGCACTTAGTTATTGGCTCTGCCTTCTAATTCCCTTCTGAGAACTGGTCCCTGACTTGGATTCAGGCCACAGCCCAGTACAAATGGGAATGAAAAATAATAGATTTCTCTTAAGCAAATGCTTCCTTCCAGCAGGACAGACAGGCTTCTTAACTCCCCCTGCAGCCCACACTTAATAACTTTAGTGGAATTTGGGACTTGCCATTTAGTCCCAGCTCACAGGAGTTTTTTTAAAAGGTTTTTTAATTTATTATTCTCTAGCTTTCTTTCTATACCTCCTCCAGTTATCTCAGAGTTCTCTATTATTAGTAACTGTGAAGTCGTGGTTAATCAAACATGACTTTTTTTTATCATGTTGGAAAACTGTGTGAAAACTGTCTTTTCTCACAGCAGGAGATGAAATGGGCTTCTTGGCATCTCTGCAAGGTGCCCCCTTTGCCAAGGTGTCTGCAGGCATACGCTCACCTCCTGAGGATGCTGCAGCTTCCCCCAGCTGGGGCTGTGCAGCCAAGGAGAAGGTGGACTGATCATGGACTGGGTGTGTAGACCTTACACAAAGCCCAGGGGAAGCACTGGACTATGGCAGTCTACGTACCTGTCTACCAAGCACCTGTCAACCAGCCAGCCAAAACCCACTTTCAGAAGATGTTTTCTTTATGGAATTCTGCACTCTGAAGACAACGACATATGTGATAACAGCAATAAAAAATTCACAGCACAACAGCAACTCATAAAACTTATCTAAATGAACTGAAAAATAAAAGCAATGCTGAATGGTTATTTAAAATGTAGCAAATAGAAAGGCATATATAGTTTTTATTATCCAAATGCTTCATCAAGTAAAGAAAAAAAAATTACACGGTACTGCTTCGTGGTTTTATTCCCCTGCTCCTAGGTCAGGACCGGATGTTCTCTGCAAGACTTTGAGTAGTACTAATTAATAATATATTAATAATATTTAATAATAATATAATAATATGGTTTCCAGGCAAAGATTTTGCATACCATGCAGTTGTCCAGTCTCCAGGAGGGTGGAAATCCAAGCATACACATATGCCATTGAGAAGTGCTGCATGTTTGCTTGTTTGGGGAATCTCCTGAATGGGAAACTCTTGAGTGTTAGGGGCTTTTTGTGTTTGTTTGTTTGTTTAAATTCCATAGGAATTTTTTTTTTTTTTTTGGTGGGAAAAAATGCAGCTAGGACACACGTCATGCATCATTACATGTCTGTCATGCATCATTACACTAGAAATACATCCCGCTGACAGCAGAGCCACGGCTCTTTTACCTGCAAGTGACAAATCAGCTCCTCTAGGGAAGTAAGAGGCGGGGGGTAGGGAAATGGAAACAGGCTCAAGATATTTTACTACCACGTCTGGTTCCAGTTCTGCTACAGTTACCACCAAGTGTATAATTAATTGAACCTAGAGCTAGCGGCTTGTTCGGCCGGCGGCAGGGCTTTGGCAGTCTCCAGGGCAGCCTTCCAGAGTCCCAAAAAGCTATTCAAGGGGAAAAAAAGTGGCTTTGCCCTTTTGCGCCTGGAATCCGGATGTCTAGCAGAGGGGGCAGGGGCGGAAGGGAGTTGCAGCTCTGCATTGTCCGTCTGCTCCCGTTGCTGACACACCCCGATATACTTCTGCTGTGCAGATCCCTTTCAGCTGCCTGGCCTTAGCACCTTTGTCTATAGGAATAGCCAAACGCTATTACCATGTCCACTCCCTACCACTGCAACTGAAGAAATCTCATGCCAACAGCACTTTCTAAAATGTATAGGCTTGATATTAATCTTGGTTTTAAAGGTCTTGCTGGTTTACACTACTTTCCTAACTTGTTTTACTTGGGCAGTCTCACCTTTGCACATCCACGCTGCCACAGCCTCCTGAGTGGCTTTGCTGCTGCAGGTGCTGGAGAGCTGCTCACCCACCACCCACTCCCTCCCTCCACCCGCAGGAGTCCTGCTCTGCACAGTTCTGACCAGCTGCAGCATCTGCTCCCCTTCACAGCTCTTCCTGCTCTGTCAGGTCCCTCACTGGCATCACCCCAGCTCTACTCCAGTTCCTGATGGTCACCACGATGTTCACTACTATGTAAAATATTTCTTAGGGATCAAGATCTTCTGGACAGTGGTTGCAAGCTGGGGAGGATTTGAAGCACACTTTAGTTTTGTGTACACCTCAAGTCAAGGAGAGAACCCTCACACCTGTGGGTGCACTGTGCATGAGAAGACAGCCAGGACCAGGGCTCTGCAGCTCCAGTGGCAGCATCTCAGTGCTGATCAACTTGATACAGAATTTTGTTCACAAGTCATGGGAGCATTTAGCAACAGTGATGGAAATGAGCTGATGAAGGTTTAGTTTTAAGCCATATTTTGTTCAAGTTTTTTTAATATTTGCAAGGAGTGGTTGCAAATATAATCCCTTGCTACTGTTTGTGAAAGGGCTTATGAATTCCACTAACCATGCTTTCAATCACATATTTCCCTCACAGAGCAAGGATGGGGGGGAAGTTGGCTAAATAGGTGTCATCGAAGTGAGAACACCATCATTCCCTTCCAGTCAAAAGAATAGTGCTGCCCATGGCCCCTCCAGGGCAGGCAGTGGTTCTGCAGCTGGCTGCTGCTGCTAGAGGTGGGGTACCCACTGCTGGCCAGTGCAGGCTTCTCACTGCTGTGCACTCCAGGCAGACCCATCAAATCCCCTGTGCTGAGCATGAGGTGAGAATATGTTGATCCCAACTCGTGCCCTTTCCCTGTTTCCTTGCATCTCATACATTTGGACAGGTTACAGGGACACCACCATCATCCCACCCGGTCATCTCCTGGGTCCTGCTGCGGTCATCTGGGATTTTAGGTCTGCCTAAGATGGAAGTAGTTATGCACAGAAAAGTTATGGGGACATGAACAAACATACTATAACACTTGCTCCTGAATGCATCCAATAATTTAAATGAGTCTCTCTTTGCTCCCTTGTTTTCTAGGTTGTTGGTTCTCGTTTTGGTTGTCTCTCTGTTACAGCATTATTCTGCAAAATTTCAAATCTCTCTTCACATCCTCACTGTTTTTTTTTTTTTGGCCATTCAAACAGCAGTGAACAGTGGTGTTGGCCTGTGGTTTTAAAGTCTCTGTGTGGTAACAGGAATCTGTGATCAGTAGTGCCACGAGGATATTTCTGTATGGAGCAGTTTCAATGGCCAACTCTCTTTAACAATCATTATTTATAGATGTCCTGCCATGAGACACACTCTTTTACGCCTAATTTTACATTTCCTTTCATATTTTTAATATGTTTTCAGGATACCCTTTTCAGCAAACCAAACAGATATGTACATAAATGAAAGGTGACCTTTATGCACAAGGAAAGAGTTCTCATGAATTGCAGGAAGTAATAGACTATATGGGAAAAGCACCTTCTGCTCTTTATTTTTTTTTTTTTTATGTACAGCATTTCCTCCAAAGTCGATGACTGTAAAACAGAGCCTTAAGTACCAGCCAGAAGTAGACTCCTGAGTATTTCATATTCAGCTTTACACAGCTCCCTGTCTTTCTCCTTTGACAAAAGGCTGCAGTCTATTAAATTAACCTGCTCAATTTGAAATGAAGGCCATATTAAATAGCCTTCAGTGTGCACTTCTATAGATAGAAAATGCTTTGGGGGTTATTGGAATGTCGGCTGCAGCCATCTACCACTATTTGGTATAAGTAAATGCCTATTTAACCAGGCTTTGAAATGGAATATGATTGACAGGCTCTTTCCATACTCCCATTTCCATTATTTCACCTATTCACTCTGTTTTTCTAAAAAGTCATAAAATCCAGATTCCAGCCTCCAAGATACACTTCCCAGGACTGCTCTTCTCTGTCACCATCTCCAATACCTTCCTGGTTTCATTTGCTAACATGCTCCTACCTCCCAATAACCTGGCTCTTTCTTTACAACTGCTCTGCATTACAGGCATTAATTTACTTCCAGTTATGCCATTTTTCTTCATCCTGTGATTGTCACCTTGGTGTCCAGATAAACAATGCCCGCTCTACCTCCCAAACCTTTATACCAAGCATATCCTCTCCTTTCAGATAAAATGGCAGAAACACATCCCTGCTCTCCCAGGCTGGCAGGAAGGGGGTCTCATCTATTCCTCCCTACAAGCACTGAATACCTGGAATTGTGTGCTTAGTGCCTCTCCCTTCCTGATGCTGGCAAAATATTTTTTATCTCTTTTTCCACACTTCTAAGAGCCAAATAATATTTGAGGAAACCCTTATCTTTCTCTTATCCCTATATGTATGTTGCCATGGCTAGAGCTTGTTGAAGTAGTGCTTCTGTAAAACCTTAATTTCTGACCCAGTACTTCCATTTGTTATTTTTGATGTGAGTAGAGAGAGAGAGAGAGAGAGAGACATAAGAAGTGGGATTCACAGTGCTGCTTCTTTATCGAAAGTATGTTTGTTTATCTAAGGGCTAGGATGTTTGAGCCTTAATAAGTTGCTGTGCTTTCTACTGAGAATGAAATTTTTCAGGCAAGAATCAAATTCAAAAAGCCCCCCAGCTCAAAAACAGAATAATGAAGAACGAGGAATATGTTTCTAGTATGAAATTTGAAAGTGTGCTTTTACTATCCAGCCAACACATATGTAAGCAACAGCAAGGACAAAAGCAATGAGGGATATTTGTGAAAATACTACAAGCAGCAACTCTGAGACCTTCCAAAGTCACTATGCCATGATAATTGCCAAAATTTTTCCTCCTTGACTCTTACTAAGTGGCATTTTGACCCATCTACACCTGTACCCAGGTCTGCGAGAGCCTCGCATACCCTGGTCACTGATTTAAGTAATTTTGCTACATTCTTAGTATCTAATTTTCAGATGCACTAATGTAAGGCAACTGGGAGCAAGCAGTAGTTGTTCTTGGTATATCAGATTTTCTAAAACATTTTCAAATCATCCTCTAAATGTATGCATATAATAACCACACTTTCCCGGACTCATTTTTCATGGCTGTATGCTCAAAACCTACCTACCACTTCTAAATGCAAACTGCTCAGTTGCATAAATCTCCAGTTACACAGAATACAGTAGGGAATCAAGCCCAGTGGGACAACAGAAAATCATGATCAGATTTATTCTTTTCATCACAAAATGCTCACTTGCAAAAAACCAACCAACCAACAAAAACCAAAGCAAAAAACAAAAGAACAACAAAACACCCCAACCAAAACAAATGAACAAACAAACCCCCCAAAAATCCCACAGAAACTGAAACAAACCAAATCAAGCCAAGCCAAGGTCATATTAAACAATTTCTGAAAAAAGTCATGCGATATGAAACTGTTTTAAAAATCACTTCATTAATACGTGCTAATACTATTGATTTGGGGAAACACTGCTGGAAAAGATAGAAGACTGGAACTATGTTGTGGGGATGATTTCTTCTACTTTTTGCTAGCACGCCCCTTAACTCAAATGATGTTTACCTTCTTCTAGTGTGGTGGTTTCTATTAAATTCATTTGATGAAGGTGTACAAAACCCACAGTCATCCTGATTCAGTGAAAGTACTGGTTCCTAGAAGATCTAGAAGAAATAATGGCATCAGGCCCAGAAGATAGAATATTTTTGCATACTTTGTGCAAAAGCATGCACCTGCTGTATTTAAAATGGTACACTTTTAGTTGTAATTTCTCTGTTCAGGGTTTTTTCCCTCCAGATGAAGACTAAAGTGTGCCTGTTAAGTGATTCTTTATGAGGGCAATGTAATAGCTTAGAATGGCTCTTTAATTCTTGATGTTGTGTGCACACATTAATATGCTTTTTTCCCCCCTCCTGTTTAGCTTTAGCAAATTTGGATTTTATTTTTATTCAACTTCGGAGTCATTATTAGGTATTTAATTATTTTTCTCTGTTTGCTTTTAACAAAGCAAGTAGATACCAAACAGCAACTGCTAGAAAGGAAATTTGCATAAGATACAAAAATAACTGTAAAATTCCAGCTTCTGACCTTCCTCTGTAATCAGTCTTGCTACTTTTAAAGTAAGATGACTACTGCCAGTATAATACTCCTAATGGAAGACAATTCTTAATGTGCATATTTGTTTATCTGAAAATGTAGAAATTAGTCTTGCTTTTGCTTACAGTTTAACACTAATGTCGCCAATGTTTTTCCTGCCTCTGATTTCCATTGTTATCTGTGAAATCAGAATCATCCCCATAGGGATCCATTAATCCATCATTTTGAGATATTGCTTGTTTCCGTTATGGTTGTGAAGGACACCTTCAGTTTAAGAAAAGGTTGACATAATTACAAGTCACATAATTTCAGTCCCAAATTCAGTGTTACGAGAATCACTTTGACTTGTTCAATTCATTTCAGAATAGAATAATATGAGAGGAGTCCTAATGCTCAGCAAACTGAAACCAAAAATAGTCACCAAACTCCCCTGAACCAGAACAGCTGAGAGTTGCTCTCACAAAAGCCTTTTCCTGTGGACCAAAGTAGAAGAAAGGAAAGAGAACACAAGGTTATCCAAAACTATTTTTTCAATCTTTCAGTAGTAATGTTCTCAGACTTTCCTGGTTCATTCTCTGTAGTTTTAACTCTCAGTGACTGAATGAATGAAAATGAAGAAAAAAGCTGTTTAAATGGAGAGAGGTGCTGTTGCAACCATGAATCAGTTCACACACCCATGGAAATTTTGCAGAACATTTGTGTAATATAGAAATGTTTAATAAAGTACGTTTTTAAAAACGAAATTGTCACTTTGATTTGTTTTTCAGTACCTTTGATTCACCATTATTTTACTTCAGAATTTCCTTTAATCTAAAGTATTCAAAATGTTTGAGGGAGTCAGACTCTAGCTGAAATATTTTCATTAGCCAAAAGCATTTTGTCATAACAAAGCCTCCAGACTGACTTTCTGTGGTTGATTGTGTTCTTAATTTGACAGAACTTAAAATAGGTTTTTCAAACTTACACAATATTTTAGAAGTCACAAATGAGAGAAAATTATGTCTTTGCTTGATTCAGCTCTACGGAGGGATGTTTATATTAAAAGTTGTGTGAACTGATGGGCTCCTGATGAGCTTTGGAAATTTACTGCTCAAGCTGGTGCTTGGTCTGGCTTAAGTTCCTGAAGTTTGGGGAAGCGCCTTTTTGGACCCAGTTGCTGTAAGGGTACCAATGCTGGTGGAAGGGCAGGGATGCACTCTTGCACTGAGACCAGGTGGAGGCATCCCAGATGGCAGGGACCAGAACTGCAACCCTGGCAATGCTCCTGTCTCTTGCCCAACCTGTGCTCCCTGTCCCCTGTAGCTCATTTCTGCAGGTGATACGTATGTCCCAAAAAGGGAGCCATTGTCCCTGCACACTGCTATGTGTAGAAACTGAATTAAACATGATTTTATTCTTATTCCGTAACTACTGGCTACACTTTCCACATCTGTATCACTTGCTCAGGATGCTTCCCATGTGCCTGTTCTCCCTGGCCTCCAGGTCCCCACTCAAGATATCAGCCAGCACTGCAGTCATCAGGACACATACAGTACATAGCAGATTAATTTTTTATCTGCAGATACAGAATAAGACAAAATCAGTAGAAAAGGTACAGTGCCTCACCATATCAGTAATGCCATTGGGTTATAGTACAGCTGATCTTTCATATGCTAAATGATCCAGATCAGGCCACAGAAATATTTCAACAAGCATAGAGTTTATGGCCCTTGAGAAGAAGCTTATCCATAGAAGAAACAATTGTGGATCTGAATGCATTTTGCAGTGCAACTGCGATCTGCAGATGTAAGGGAGAACTGCAGGCACACATAGGACTCAATTTCAGGCTGCACATTGCAGGAAAAACAGCTTTTGGGGGTGAGGAGGGGAGGGGGAAAGATGACTGCCCAGACACCCAGTGTTTGATTCTGCACCAGTGAAGAGGCACTTCCCAACTAAAGAGCAGAGCTCTTTGAGTACAAGGAGTGTACTTTGTGGTTCAGGGCCTCAAAGAATTTCCTGTGGATTCATTGCAAAACATTATAATCCAAAATTGGTGTAACATACAGCTCTTGTCCTATTTATATCTATGTTCAGTGTATCTCTTCCTCTTCTAAATAAAATCTCCACTGGCCAAACAACCTGACAGGTGACTGGGACTGAGGCTGGAAGGGTTTCTATTCATCTAGGTTTCCTCTAACATCTGTAAAGTTACAGAAAGGTCAAACTCTCCAAAAGGACAGGGTCACTCTTCATACTGCCTTCTTTCCCTGGAGAAGAATGGGATGCAACTATCACCTGGGTTTTTTGACTACCTGTAAGTGCAGTCACCTCTGTCTTGTTCCCTTCTCTTTGCCTGGGCTTTCTCCTTTTCTGTCACAACTGTAGTAGAAAGCAGTGGATATGAGAAATATCCCCTCTTGAAAAGCAGAATCATGTAGCCCCCAGACTGTCATAAGCACTGTCATGCTGGTGTCTTGCACTCCTTCCTCCTGTCTAAACATCCTGTGAAAGGCTTGTAAGTTTGGGGAGCAAAGGGTGCATGAGGATGTAGCTGTTGAGAACTATTTATTTGATCAAGTGCAGGGGCATGGGCATGTGCATGCAGTGATTAATTAGGAATGTATCTTAGCATGACAAAATGGTGTGGAAGCTCCTCTGATAGCTAAAATGACTCAGAGAAAACTGGTTTAATTTATTGTAGGTTTTATACTGATAAACTGTGGTTCCTTTGCATGGGGTCCTCCCTTTTTAATTATTCTCTGCTGAAAAGCGTGCCTGGAGTCTGGCTTGATAAAGACAGGAAATTCTTCAGTAGACTAAAATGTTCAGTGTCTCTTGGTACCAGATGATAGGAAAGATGACAATTCTACTGAAGGTAATTAAATACGTCTTTTAACCAGCTGTTCATTTGTAGCCTGTGCAGAAAAAATGTTTAGTACATTGAGTTAAAACAAAAGAGAGTTGAAACAAATGTGTACCAAAAGCTAAAATATGGGCCTAAGATCATAAAATATTCTGAGTTGAAAGGGACCCACAAGGATCATCAAGTCCAACTCTTAAGTGAATGGCTCATACTGGGATTGGTCCCACAACCTCAGTGTTATTAGCACCCTGCTCTAACC
>VXAD01013448.1:318223-477931 GCA_013399195.1 Dicrurus megarhynchus
TTTTTTTTTAAAGTTGTATCCTTACACTTCTGGCAGACCATTAAATCCACAGAGGAAGAAATATAGCCTTAAACTTTGCTTAGGAAGCTGGAAACATATTGCTCTGTAGTACAAATATTTTTTTCATGAGAGCACAGTAAACTCCTCAGATGGCTGGATTCTGAGCTGTACAAATAAAGCTCACAATACAAAAACAACAAGAAGGTTCACAATTCTAGTCTTCCTTTTCTTTTTCTCCATGACTTTTTGGGTGGTCTCAGAAATCATGTTCTTGAGTTTTTCCATCCATAGCAGATGGAACAGGGTATTGAAACTTTAAGAAACCACTGTTTCTCTTAAAAATGCTTGCTGAATACCTAAGCTGAGTAAGTAATCTAGGAAACAAATGACTGATTAAAAGGCAAAATATATTCAATTGCATTGATTAAAAAATTCCCAGTAATTTCATTGTCACAACTTCCAGAAATATTCTGAAATAACTCAGGGATGATTGGGGGTTCAATTTGTAAAGTAAAAAGTAAAGTAGGACATGAAAGGTCTACCAAAACATAATAAAATTAGATGTTTTAGTCCTTTGATGTAAGAACAATAAAGGAGTATAAAACTTGATGATATCCACAAAAATAAAACTTCTGCTTTTTAATCCCAAACCAAAATTGGATTTCTTTTTACAGCTTAATGTGATTTTTTTTTCAGATTTATGTAATAAGACCCAAATGCAGTCCTGATTTGACTGAAATTATTGAGAATGTTTTACTGAATTCAGTGAACAGCCTTAAGAAATATTTTTTTAATTGTTAAAATAACTCTTTTTAAAATTATATATTTTGGGCCTTTTAAAATTAAGTCATTGAAGGTTGCATTAAGTCACACTTATTTTTCAGACTGTTAATGGAATGAAGTAAAATATCATATTTTATGCCCACCTACCCTCCTACCCCCCCCTTCCCAAGAGATTTTTTAATTTTTAACCCGTCCACAGATTTTCCTCTCATGGTATTGCACATCAGCTACTGATTAATCACATAGCTCCAGACACATCTGGGATTCTCTGATCTCTACTTAAGTAGACAAAATAGTTTTCTTCTGGAAGTGGAAAGATGTAGAAATGTAAGCTCCCCTCCTGAAACCACCAGTGTCATCTCAGATTTCAGCATAAAGGAAAGTAGGATTTATCCTGTGCTATTGTTTTATTTTTGTAAGAGTGGTATAAGAAAGAGGCTTTCTTGCATATGACAGCTGGAAAGAGAGTTCCAGGGAGTTTCAGTGTGACCCAGAAACATGTCCCCACTGTATTTAGTAGTGTGGTGTGGGTGGTGGGACAAGAGAGGTGTCCCCAGGGGATGTGCTGAGCCCCCCATGGCAACCCTTGGGCTCCTGCATGCACCCCAGCTAGCACACATCCCATGCACATCCTTCCTGTGGTGCACACACACCCCCATGTCCTCTGCTGCTGGGTGGGGAAACAAGCAAGGTTGGATGGCATTAAAGACTCTGGACGACTCCAGATACTAATCCACTTCACACTTACAGGGTTCTGCCCAGAGATAGAGCAAGTGACTAACATCTCCTCAAAGATTTAAAAGTAAGATGACTTTAGCAAGCTGAAGATCTGGTCAGTAGCTACTTGATGAATATTAATGATAGAAGAAATATGGTTAAACTTTTAGTCATTGCTTTATAGGCTGAGTTCTGTCTGAAATTTACAACTGCAGGCAAATCAGTCCTCTTTCTGTAAAGCAAAGGCAAGAGCTTTTCCTGCATCTCTGCTTATGCATTACAGATCACAAGGCAGTGCCATACCTGAGTGGTGGCAGGTTATGTGCATCACAGGCAGAAGGAATACGCATGCTCAATGAAACTGAGGGTTCAGCTGCACTTGGGTGGGTGGGGGCAGGGGAGAAAAGTAATTTTCATCCATTACTCAAAACACTTCCATAATCTGCATGGGAAAAAATGTGGAATTTTATTCTCAGAGTATAAGCTAGTCTCTACACACTGCCTTTTCCTCATGTCCTGCTTGTTCTGTACCTGCCTAGAGATGGGACAGGGGTGAGTTCCTGAACATTTTTTCTCCTTTTGTGATGCTGATGACTGGTGCACTGAGTGGTCCTGACTGGGCATAGCCAGTCCAAGGTTCAGAGCTCATTCTGTTTTCTTTTTGCATGTGCAGAGCGGTTGGATGAGAAGAGTTTAGACTGTGTTCAAAGTCTGTGTTGATTAGCCTGGAAAACAAATTTAACATATTTTCACTAGACAGAGTGATAGACAGACTCACATATGCATATTTTTGCTACAGGAAGTACCTGTGATAGTGCAAAGAGAAATAGCTTAAGTAAAACACCATGTAGAGCAATGCACTTCCTCTGGCACTCATGATTTTTTATTGAAAAGAGGAATTTAAAAAAATGGAAGTTCTACAGTGTTTGGGAGATTGGCCCAAACATACACAATGCTAATACAGCCTCTGACGAATGTTAAAGCCAGGCAGCTCCTGACATGATATGGGTGCTCAAGCAGAGAAGAGAGTACAGACACTTGTCTCCAGCCCTTCTGGTTGAACACAAGGAGAGTCCAATGGCTGATGGAGCACAAAGACTGGAGACCCTGGAAGGAGCACAAGGAGGGGGGTTCGAAAGAGATGGATCACTGTGCCTCCAAAGGCAATTCAGCTTTGGCACTCTCCAGGAATTTATCACAACATCTCCCTGTGCCTACACAAGGTCTGTATGCAGCCTCTACAACCCAAAGAAAAGTCTGTATGTTATGATATACCATCAGTCTGCCGAACTAGGCAGAGTTTGGGAAAAGTCTCACACACTTTCCAGTCCTTCCTGTCTATTGTTGGTTTTCCATTACTCTGGTTCTGGATGCCCCTGAAAAACCACAAGAACTTCCCTTCTTGTGGGGTTTCGTCACTTTTGCCTCAAAATGAAACTAACCAAAATGAAAAACAGCTGGATCAAAAAGAAATCTATTAAGCAAATAAGCAAACAAACCCAAACCTTCAAAAATTAAATTGATTTTAATTCTGTATCTGGTTTTGGCCAAACTGTATTACTTTTTAGAATTTTTTTGTTCCTGTCAGTTCATATGTTCTTTGCAAGAAGAATCACATTTGGGTTTAGTCTCCTACTGGTCTCTGATCTGTATTTCTGTTTTGCTGCCATTTGGCAACTGCTTTGCCTCTATGTTCCTGCTTATGTCATGAGACCATATTGTTGGTGATTTATGGCTTAAACTCCAAGCTTTTGGTCAGCACCTGGTAAAAAATATCTTGTTTCTTTTTATTTAGGATCTGAAATACTTTTGTCACTTGGGTTGATGCTACACAAAGAGGGTTTTCTCTAAATCCTCTGAAAAGCTTTGTGCCTCTACTACCCCATTAACCACAGTTTACACTTTAAGGCAGGAAAAGGACAATTCTAAAGATCTCACTTGAACTGAGGTGAATACGATCAATCAATAATTAACACTGTTCCATCCAATAAGTCCAAATTCCTGCATACAGAATGTTTCTCTTGGCATATCATGGTTGTCAGCTCCATTTTCAACTTGAGCTGCCAGCCAGTGATAGCAACAGAACTATAGCAGGCGTTCTGCAGGTTTTTGTATCTGGGGTGGGTACTAATTTTACAAAGTAAGGACACAGGAATAACTCAGAGAAAACAAGAATTCCAGAGCTGGACTGCTGGGAGA
Source organism: Dicrurus megarhynchus (assembly GCA_013399195.1). Classification (NCBI taxonomy): domain Eukaryota; kingdom Metazoa; phylum Chordata; class Aves; order Passeriformes; family Dicruridae; genus Dicrurus; species Dicrurus megarhynchus. The sequence goes on from VXAD01013448.1 coordinate 321,923, forward strand.
GGTCTCTGGATAATTACTTTTAATACAGATTATTGAAAAATAAACTGTTTTGTGCTAAAGAGAAGGTATTTAGGGGTGTGAAAGAGGAGGCAAATTACTAGGTGCATGTAAAGGACAGGGGACTGGAGGCTGGGGAGTGAAAGTGCGTTTTTCCAAAGGAAAGGCACAGCCTGACAAGTTTTTCCCACACCGCTCCCCCACTGAGGCCAGGCTGATGTGAAAGAGCCGCATTTTGCGTGTGCCCGGCGCCAGGCCCCTCCTGGAGGGCGCGGTGCGGCGCGGCCGAGCGCGGGTGGCTCCGCGGGTGGTGCCCCGGGAGAGGCCGCGCTCCAGCCCCGCCGTGAGGGAGGCCCCGCTGTCTGCCCGGCCACACCGCTCCTGAGCTCTGCCGCTTTATGCTCCGGCCTCTTTGTTTCCCTTGTCCTGCTGCCAGCAGGGCAGACAGTGCAGGCAGTCAAGGGGCAGCTGCCTGCCTGAGCTCGGAGGCTCACGTCACACGGGCAAGGCTGCCGGGGCACAGCCAGCCAGCGAGGGGGTGAGGTTAGGTGAAACATTAGCCACGTTCTCTTGGCTTCTCGCCAGGGCCTTTCAAATATTTCTTTATGTGCTGCTGATGCTGTGCTTGTTTGGCATTTAAAAGGTATGCTCCGACAGGATTTCACAACGAGCTTCCATTTTACGGTTCAAAACAGATGCGAGCTTATCACCCATGGAAATATGTGTCTCCATGAGCCCCTTCCTCTCCCCTCCCTCGGGGCTTGCAGCAGAGCCACTCCAGGCAGATCAATCATGAGGACTGTGTAAGCAGCTAAAAATAATGCAAGTCATAAAAGTCTGGAAGCTGTTGCTCATTTTGGGGTTTGAAGATTCAAATGTCAGTTAATACCAATGACTGTAGTATCTGGACAGTAGTAGATAAGGGTCAAATGTTCTTCTACGGTGATTAACATGACTTGCAATCCCCTTTCTCAATGCCTGTTGGCAAAGTGTGTCTCCTCAGTTTCCCACGTTGCAGGGAACAGGCAGATATTCTTAACAGTTCGTCAGGAGCAGAATTTCAGCCTACATTCAGAAAAACAGTGTTGGAAGGCAGAATAAACTGAGCCTGCATCCTGCATCCTGACAGATGCCAGCCAAACCAGTTCTTAAAGACTCGACCAGTGCTGCAGGCAACATGTGCCCGTTCTTCCTTGTCCTTTCTAAAACTTCTCTTTATCCAGATGGGAGCATGGGCTAGGTTCTTTATCTGCCTGTCCAGCAACATAAAGGTGGAGGGCATGTTGCAACACCACTGATGACTTGCAGAATGTCCTAAAGACAGTACTTCCTCCAGGTCAGGGTGGGGATGGTGAGAAGAACAGTTTGATAAAGCCTGGAGTGCAAATTCAAATGGTTGAAATACATCTTGTGCCCAGGATGAAAAACAGGGAGGTCAGAGAAGTGAGCAAATGCAGGCATGAGCTTTCACAGCTTGCGTAGGTTTGTATCTTAATTTTGTGCTGGGATTTGTAGTATCATTGTCAAAGGAGACTAATGCACTGAAGATGACTCTAATGAAGTGCTATTCTTTAAAGAAACAGGAGATGTGAGTACTCCGGGATCAAATATTTTGTTTAATCTGGACTGGCTTTTTGACAAATTTTGTTGGCTGAACGGTTATGCTAGTGCTGTGTTAACGCTCTGAAAACGGGCAGAGGATTTTTTTTTAATTTGTAAGGAGTGGTAATATTCTTACTACCTTCTAGGCAACTAGCACTGGTTTGGAGCTCATTTTGCTTTTGCATCTCCTGGAAGATACCATGCAAAGAGTAGCTTGAGAAGAAACACACACACACACAGACACACACACAGAGCTTACCAAGAGAGGTCACTGCAACATCCTCGATGGATTAATTCACAAAGTCATGAGACAACACACTCAAGGTTCGTCAGAGGGGATCACTGCCTGCCTTTTAGGATTTGGATCTCACACAGGACTCTAAACCCCAGAAGTGAAGAAAACTCTGCACTGTCCTAATCATTGGAATGATTTTAATATCATGATGTATTTTTAAAAAGTCTATGTTTCTTTTTTTTTCTTGTGTGTGTAAGAGAGAAAGGCAGATAATGTGTGTTGCCAGTTCATTTAGATGGACAGAGAGTGATACCCTCTTCTGTAAGAACTCTCTCTGGCCTTCTGAGAGTAGGAAGTTTCCAGCTGGCCCTCAAACTCTTAATTTCTAATTAATTTATTGTAGATCCTACCAGTCCACATCTGCACTCTTCTCTTGCTCAACAATTAGTTATGCAACCCAATGAACACGTGGTATTAATTCCTGAATTTCCAAGATCTGTTCCTGCACTGAAATCTTCTTGCCTATCTCTCTCTCCCACTCCTGCTGGTCCTGGATTCCCCATCTAAGGGTGGAGGAAGGCAGTTCTGGAGATGCTTCACTTGGCTGCCACTGCTCACAGACCTGATGCTGAGGGATGGAGAGTGAAGGGGCAGCAGAGCGTGGCATGACCCACTTTTCACTGACTGATATCCAGAATTAATCATCTCACATGTCCTTCTGCGTAACATGGATCAGAGGGTTTCTCTGCATTTGTTCCTGTTTGAACTATTGATTTTCTTTGCATAAACCAACCCAGTTTAATTAAATTATGCGCAGTGATGAAACATCTACCCTCTGCTCCATGTAAATTGTTCCGGCAGTTAATTTCTCTTCTCTGCTCAAACCACATGCCTTATTTCTAAGGCAGATTGTCTAGACAGATGTGTGTAAGAACCCACTCCAAAGTTTTGCTTTGAATGCAGGTACTCCTAAATTACACCTATATGAGCCTTTCCCTTTGCTCTACTGAAGAGCTTCAACTTTTGGAAATTCTTGCTGTAAGACATTTTCCAGTCCTCAGTCATTCAAGTGAACTCTCATCTGAAACCTCTTGACTTGTATGTGTAAGGCCAGGACACTTTTAAACTGAGACCAGTCATGGACTTTGTCCATAGCATCCAGAGTTCCCAGGTTCATACACACAAGGATTACTTTTGTTGAAGCAAACATTTCCTTCTTTTGGGTTATCTGCCCTGGCCTTCCTGCAGATTCACTGCTTCTAAGAGCTCCATTAACCTGTGAGTATGACCTGAAAGATTTGTCCTGTAATGAATGACTTTACTTTTGGCTGTACTGAAGTTCATATCAAAAATTTGTTGCCTGTGTACAGTTTTCCAAGCATGTCACACTGCTCCTACTCAGGGACCTGATTTCTTCTTTATTGACTGCTTCATCATTTCATGTGGGTGTGTCCTTGCTCACTGAACTATCCCAGCATTTCACATCAGATAAAATACTTAAGAGGAATAGAAACAAAGACCCCTCTGTCTCACCAGTGCTCCTGAAGCACAAGGCTGAATCATATATCTTAAACTTACTTTAATTTTGTCTGCCTAGCAGAGATAACAGAGCTCTGTAGAAGAACCTCTAGCTTATCTCTCCTAATGAATGAGCAAGTGCCAAATTTGCTGGGCCTGAATAGCTATACCAGTGGCTTGTAGGTTAATGTCAGCCCAGGTGCCATTGTCATCTGATTGTTCCTGGAAGAGATGGAGAGTATCACTGGAACTGTTCCTGTAGGGAGCCTTTCTAAGTCACCGCATGAAACCTCCTCATACTGCTGTAATGCAGACTAGAGTGCAACCTCCATCCCCATCTCCCCAGCTCTGGGTGCAGCACTGGTGCCTGATGATGGATAAGGGTGGAGACAGCTTTTTGCTTCAAGGGATGCTGTCTGCTCATGTGGGTTGTGCCACCAAGCATTAAGTCCCAAATCTGATAAAAGTGAGCTGCTGGTTAGTGTAGAAGGTACTGGACTCCCCTACAAGGCACAGGACCCTGTGTGTGTGTTCTGCATGAAATTCAGTGCTGAGGTGTGTTCAGAGTGCATTGACTAGACTGAGCCCTTCATGAGACCTTCATGCTAGGATTCCTAGTCTGGAGTTGCCACTCAGCTGTGAGCATGAAATAGGTACTGAGAGGTCAGCATGTGTGCGATGGTGGTGAGTGTGGGCTGCACAGAAGCCCAGGAATGCTGAGGTTTGATAGTGAGGTACCAAATGAGTTTGGGAAATACCAGGCTTGGTTGCAAGTGCCTCAAACAGTTTGAGCATTCCTCCTTCTTTTTCCCCCCCCCAGACACCTGTATCCTTTTTTGGATCTAGCCATAGGGATTTTGACTGCAGACTTCAAGTACTGTTTCCATCCACACTAGGGCTCTACTTGTTCAGTTTTTTCACCAAAAAAACTCTTTAGCCACTTCTCTTCAGCCACTTTTCATCACTGCAACTTTTTACTTCAGAGTGGTCCTACTATTTCAGATCTTTGCTAAAGCTTAACTAGTCATGAACACAGGTCAGGTTGTAATCTCATTTACTTCTGCAACCTTAACAGAGTTTCTCTGGACTTGTAGATGCACAGGAGAATAGATCCTCCACCCTATTTGCTAAGTGCTCACAGCATATTTGGCTCAGTATAGAATGCAGACAACAAAAAGACTGATGCATAATAGAGAGCTGTTTTCTCCCAGATGCTGCTGCCTGGGCTGCTTGCACGGAGCACTGTAGTCATGGCAGGGGCTCCTCCCACAGTGCTCCTACACTCCCAAAATTACTGAGAAATTTTTTTCCTTTAGATACCCTGCTAACTTCTAGGTGTCTTGCTGACTTGCATGCAATCAGATTTAAACATCAACACAATGTTAATATTTAACAATTATCACCAGGAGCTTCTCACACCTTTTCCTTAGAAGACACAAAGAAGCCCAACGCCCACCTGTTCCTAAAGCCCTGTCATCAGTTTGAAGCAGATTCAGGTGATATGTTGGACATTTATCAGTTATTATCACCTGCAATAGCCCCTGGCATAGGACTGCCCTAAAATATGCTTTGCCTGGAAGCCTTCCAGATTTCTCCAATTGCAATCTCCTCATGAGCCAGAGAGAGCTTGTATTGTGCAAAACAAGAAATGGGAAAACAAAAGCTGAGAGGATAAAAAATAGCTCGAATGACTTAATTTCTGTTTTAATTCCAAGAATACATGAGGCCCCTGACATTTCCCACATACAACTCCTTTCTCTGCAGCACAAAGAGGATACAGTACTGTTAAATTAATTATACGTTGCTACTGGATAATGGTCTGCTGTGGAGAGATAATTGTTGAGACAAAGCTGAGGTATTTATTGAAGATAAACATTGAGACAAAGCCAAGATGTTTATTTTCTAAGCACCAGACCATCATGCAGACAAAACATATAATATCATTAGCATTATTCCTAATGTGTTGGAAGCCTGAACATGCTCCATCACAAACTCTTGTTAACTCGGCAGTGGCAGAACTGGGACTCAAATGAGAAATGCACCCAGGCTGATCCAAGTACCAATGCCAGAGGGCAGCTCTGTTGACCGTATCAGGGGCAGTGCCCAAGTGTTGCCTCCCTTGGCTGGTGTCTGCCTTTCCATGGCTCAGGGAGAGGGCAGAAGTGCTGCCTGCAGACCTGATTGCTCACAGGTGAAACATCAGGAAGAATACATTTATTTTTCAGTGGTTCAATGAGAAACTAAACCAAAACATTTCCTGATTCTTCAGGTTTGTTTGAGGTAATGAAACCATGGGAGATGTGACCAGCCTGTCATCAGATCAGTATTTTACAGTTTTCAAAACTAATTTTACGGATACCTTTGAATAATTCATGCACAGGTTTGTATCTGAACATTGGTGAAGTACAGGCCCATACAAGCACATGGGCAGCTTCAAGCAGAAGCAGGGCCTGATCCCATGTGGTAATGGATAAGAACGGGCTCTGTGACACAGCTGGGTGGTGTGTGCAGCTGCCCTTGTGTGTTTGGGTGTGGTGGGGCTCCTCTGGGTACATGCTGGTGCAGGTTTGCTTTTGTGAATGTCCTGTGGAGAATGAGAGGAGGCTGTGTTGGCTTCTAGGAGGGGATCCTAGGAGGTGAGGGGTGCCTTTTTGTCCTAGCTGTATTCACAGTGTGCCTTGCAGCACTACTGAGCAGGGTCCTAGCCTTGCTGTTCACAGCAATCATTGGTTTTGGCATTGCCCTTGATAGTTCTAGAAAGTTGTAGAAACAGGCTGTTTTCCACCATTCTGTCCCAGGTATGTGAAGATAATTAAACACCCAGCTCCTACTGATTACATTAGTCATCAGGCACCTAAATACATCCATGGACCTGGGCATAATTGCCTAAACTCATTCAAAGAGGGCAGCAACATCACTGAGTATTATATGATCTGAACATGCTGATTTCAGATTGGTTGCAAAGTGAATGTGTGCACCTAAAGAAAATACCACATGCCACTCTATTATACAGGGCAGAAAGACAATACAAACTCCTTACAAGTATTCTACTTCTCCAGACTGTAACTCAGATCCTTTTTTTAAAAGATAACTGAAAATTAGGTGTTAATTTCTGCCGGCCAGGCTGTTCCCAGCCTGGCCCGCAGGTTAACGGGGTCTGATGCCCACGTGANCAGCAACAATTAGGCCCTAATCTATCTCATGTCTGTGACCTTATTTTGAAAGGTACTGAGCATCCAGGATTGTCTATCAGCATCAGCTGAAGGAATAAAATCTTTTGGGATCTCCATCCCTTTAGAGAAATTAAACCATTTCCAAACAATCCATCCTTTCTGTATGCATACTGATATATTGGAAAAAACCCCAAACCCTAAAGAAAAAACCCCATGTAGTTCTTTATTTGGACTATGATGGATGACTCTGTTATGTCTTTGTCATCACCACTTTCCTTGCTAAACCCAAATCATAACACTGTCCTGAGAACTGCTGATTTGGTTCATGGTGCTCCTGTGGGATTAACTACTGTGTGGCCATGTGTAGCTCACTACAGACTGGCTGTGCTCCCCAGTGACCTGCTGCATCTCCCTTTCTGGCTGTTTTGTGGGTTTCCTCCAGTAAACCAGGCACTGAGGGAGATGGTGATCCCCAGGGCTTGCCCTAATGCACCCTCAGGACGCATCAAGGTGTCCCTTCAGGACTGACATGAAGGGGTTGCCAGACCTGCCCCTTGAAGTAGAGTCAGTATTATTGGGAGCTATGAATTAATCCTAATTGTTTGCAAGGCTTTTTGCAATGTTTGCATAAAACAAGTTTGCCATCACAGAATTACCCAGGGAACATTATGTGATTCCTGCTTTTATAACAAGTGCTATGAGATAAGTTGACCTGGTTACAGATGAGCATATTTCTAGATTTTATTTTACTTTTGGCAAACTCCCTGAGAAGTTATAATTTTGATTTTAGTTCTTCACTGAAGAAGCCAATCTGACAGGTAGATATTAATTATTATTATTTATTTTTGATTATGTTAGAAGAAGATCAACAAAAGTCACTACAGAGTCACATAACAACTATCTTAGACTAGCTACAGTTGTCAAAGAAAATTGAGTGGATAGATAATGATATACAAGCCAAAAAAAGAGAGAGTTTGCAAATATAAGATTATTCTCATGATTTTGGCATTTCTATAAATATTCATATATTTAAAGAACAAATTCACAAGAAATATAGCATAAAAATAAAAGTTGTATGGAAATTTCTGGTAGTTCTCTGAGTTTCAGACCTTATGACTGCTTGTACTGTGTTATCTCCCAAGTCATCTGTGCCTGCCATGCATTTGACAATACATGTTTTGTCAAGTCAAACAGGCTTCCTTAGAAAGAAAGAGATGACATTATTACTGCCCAAGTAGGATTCTTTGTATTTAATGCTGCGGTAGTAAAAGCTCTGTAAGGATCTTATTAAATACAATTCACATGGTGTTTTTCGGAAATGCATTTACAAATAAATACATAAATGCAAGTTAGTTAGCTTTTGAGAAATCTCAGGGTTGTTTTGCTGTCAACTGCATCAGTGAACTCCAGATTTGAAAAGGAAAATGGTAATTGTTGGATTACTTGGTGCTATAATATTCAATATTATGGTAATGAGGAATTAATTAAACATGCTGTTGAACTGAGGAATCCCCACCTTATAGACTCAAATTCACAGAGCCTTTAATTGGGTATATAGCAGAAGGCATATGGATATGTATTAAGGTGCTTACTTGTCTGACAACATTTTGTCTAATCCTTTCAGCTTCCATACCCCAAAAAGTACATGTGAGTCTTGCTCTCTACTGCTGAGCTGCACAGATGGAAAAAATAAGAGCAAAAATAGTTGTCATTTAGGTGTGACCAATGCACTATAATATAAATTGTTTTATCTGTCAGTGTTATAAAAACTGTAGGATAAATGTGGTGATAACTTTTTCAGTCCTTCCTCAACCGACATTGATTTCTCTCATGGGTAGCTGAAGATAGTGAACAGCAGAAATAGCACACTAGCTGGAAGTCTGTGGGAGGGACAGCATTGTACTTTTCTCTTTCAAAATTTGTAGATTTAAAGGATATTTGCATATTCTTATTGGCCCCTTCAGGGTATTTGCTGTTCACACATATAGCCTGATCTTCCACCGAGCCTCAGCAGTGTGCTTTGCAGTGGTGGTTGGAACAGGAAGTTCTGTGGTTTGTGGTGGTCTTCAGCTTATTGGAAGTTCATTCTTCAGATTCAGAGCTCTAAAAAAACATTCTGCTTCTGCCCCAAATAGCTTTTTCTTACCACAGTGATTTCACAGAGGACTGTGTCTTAGAGTGCTGAAGCTGATTGTAGTCTTCACTCGCTGTGAACTTTTTTAGTGGCCATGAAGGGTCTCAAAGGTAAAGAGCCTCAACTATGTTTGAAATGCCATGGATGACTAAGGCAGAGAGTAGGGCACAGGTCAGATTCATTCATAGCCACCTGTATCATGTGGAGTTTTCTTGCAGGGAGAGAGTCTGGCAAACATTCCCTGCAGAAGCTGCTCTGTGTGAATAATGTCAATCAGGAGTTCAGAGCTGCTACCAGATTAAAGACTGATTTAGCCAATAGTGTGCTTCTACCATTAGCCGCACAGTGGCTACAAGCCCTTCAAAAAATGTTTTCCTCCATTTATCAGAAACTTCTCTTCCACTGCAAATCAGCTTCAGACATCTGTTTTCATATACACAGAGGCTGCTGATGTCACAGCTGAGGTCCAGAGGCATTTTGATGTTGATTTTATTAAGTGTGTGTTCTAGGACCCTTTGCATATGCTATTGTGTTGCTTCTTCATCAAGACATGAATACAGTGTTTGCCGGTTTTAAAAAAAGTGTATTAATTATGTGAAACACTGAGCCCAACCCAAACATCAAAAGCACTTGTAGGTGCTCACCTTCCCACTGGAGGCTTGTTTGACAAAACCAGCGGTCTGTGCTTTACCATGCATGATCATATTCTTTGTGCAAACTTCTGCTGGTGTGCATATATGTAGTAGATCTGAGATCATTACAATTCCCATACTTCTTCCACACATTCCTAATTCCAAAATGCATGCTTCCATAACCTCAATTTATACTAGAGTTGTTTTCATTATTTGCATGTTGTGCTCTGGTGATCATAAAATGAAGAATATGTTTCAGTTCAAGGAGAGGGAGTGGAAAGAAGGACAGATCAGAAGTTGCAAGAGTTGAAGGAAAAGAAAGAACTTTTAAGTCCTTGTCTTCAAGCAGAAAGTAATTTATTAATATTTACTAGAAGGATTCATAACAGATTTAAATGAACTTTCACAATCTTAACAATATCAGCATTTACCAAGCAGAGGGACAGTCCCCATTTCTATCGAGTTTAAGCCTACTGAAAGTAGTGGCTGTGTTTCTCACTTACCTGTTGTGAAAATTTGGAGCACAAAACTTTTTGCTCTGTGTCTCCTAGGGGTTTGAAAAATCACAGAAGTAAACAATTAACAAAAGTGACTCCAGACTGCCTCTGAGGTGTGGGAAGATATCAAGACTCCCCTCCACCTCACATTTGAGCCCATTTTCCTGAATTGCTGCTAAAGCTCCAAAGGGAATAGGAGGCTGAAATGAAGGGACTATCTCTTTTAAGAAAATGCAACATAGTGCTCTTCATTGTTGACACAATCTTTTAAGCACTGTTGGGGGCAATGCTTTGGACCCATTTGTCTCTCTTGAAATGAAATTATTGGTAGCATTAGCTGATGAATTATTCTAAGCAACATCAATTGCTGAAAATGACAACATTCCAGAAGGCTTATTTAAAATATAGTGTATTGTGTAATTCTTTTTATTTGTCTGTTGCACAATCTATTTGCTGATACTTGTTTCTCTCCCTCCCTCTCTGTCTCCCCTAGGCTATCAAACAAAGCTGCCCAACCTTACACTCATCCATCATCCTTGAGTTATTAAGAGAGTAGCTGCAGAACATTTACAAGTGCATAGGATGGATTGCTGGCTGCTTTTCAAGAACACAGTCAGTGCTACAAAAACTTTGCAAGATGGCAAATTTTCTCATGTTTCCTGTTCCTTGCTCTGCTAGGACCTGCTAGAAGGAATGATTTCTTGAATTTAGGGTTACTAATCTAGGTTGATGCCAAAGCTGTTACTCATTCATGTCTAGTACCAGCTTTTAACTTTATCTGAATAAAATATTTCTTTTTTGGTAACTGTTTCTTAAAAAGGTTTTGGGATATGTTGGAAGGAAGGAGGGAAGGGGTCAGGTTAAATGCAGACATAGGTGGGCTAGTGTTATAAGACTGGTTCTTTAGGCTTAGAAAAAATTATGCACAAAAGTAGAGGTTAAGAGATTGCCAGTGTCTCACATGAGAAGTGTAACCAAATGGAGGTCAAATAGATCATACTGCATGACAACTTCGTAGTGATTCTAAGAGAGAGGTTGGGATGGAGTGGAGTTGCCATTTAATAATCTAAGACTCTGATCAGCAATTTAGGATATGCACGAAGGTGTCTATGCTGGTGCAGTACAATTTACTCCCACAGCCCGAAGAGCTGGGAAACACAGTGCAAAGGCTCCACGCAGGCCAGCACTGAACCAGACACGATGTAGCCCTGAGTGCTGTGCCAGCTGAACATGATTATTCTGCCTTGCAGTCCCACTTGGCATATCTGCACAGTACTTTGCTGTGCTATGTGGACTTGCCAAATCAGCTTAGGGGATCTCTGCATCTTGTTTTGTGCAATTTAAATGTACCCTTGAAAATGAAGCTAATCTGTTTGACTTCTAGAGGGGAGAATGCTTCCTGACTAGCGAGCATTGGTCTAATTAAATGAGACTATCGGAAGACCAAAACTTGTCAGTCTGTACAGTGGCTTTGCAGACAATACTATCTCAACAGGCACTGAAAAGCTGCTCTATTTGAGCATCCTACATTCTGCTCAGTGAAAAGCTCCAGGCTTTTCCTTGCTGGTTTTGATAGTTGCAAATCCAGAGATCAGCAAATAGTTAAGAATTTGTTCCCAAGAGGGTGCAGTCAGAGGTCAGGAGCTGCCACTGGGCACGGGACAGTGTGGGGAGAAGTTGTGGAGTCCAGAGAAGCAGCCATCACAGTCAGCCTTAGTGGAAGACAGACAGACAAAGTTCTATAGATAACTATTTTGTAGTGGGGCCTTTTTCACTGCCTTGCCTTTTTCTGAGATTAGACTCTGCTTTAGCAAGGCTGTTTGCTGATGGACATGACTATGCTGGTGGAGGCAGAAGAGCTGAAGTTTAGTCAGGACTGTGAGATAATTACATCTGATCACAGGGAAGTGGAGCCTGGGAGAGTCATGGGGCTCTGTGGCAGGAGGCTTGGAAACTGGGAGCCAGGAACCAGGAGGGAAAGCATCTGATGGGATCAGGAATGTAATTTACACAGTTATAATGACAAAATTTATAAACTTGCATTTTTAAATTCTGTGCCAGTTCAAAAATTGGCCACAAACTTTTGTTTATCATCCCAAATCAATCTGGCATGTCAGAGGGCATTTAGTATCCAGAAAAGTAGCATAGTTACGCTACTAAAACATGAGTAATTTTCAACAGCTCCACATTTTGAGTTGCCACTCAATAACAACACTGCTTGGTGACTCCACCCTGCTTGCACAGCAGTTAGCTGGCTTTTACCACTCTACTCCATGTTGTGAAGGACCTCAGTAATCACAGGACAGAACACTGTTAGGGAGCATTTACCAAAGTTGTTGTTTGTGAAAAAATATCACAAACTGAGCCACAGTGACATGAAACACTGAGGATAAATTTCAGTGATAAATTCTTCTACACAGCAGGGAAGCTTAACTGTGTAGAAGAAAAAAACTGAAAACTGATGGTTCCTCTCCCTATAGCTGCACCCTTCTTCTCCCTTTTGTCATTTTGTTTCATATCTTCCCTCTGACTTTTCTTCCTACTGTATGTTGCTGTGATGTACATCACACCTGATACTACCCAGCCTTAGCAATCCCCTGCCTTACCTTCTGGCTCTTCTCCCCCTCTTCCTCTTGGTGACTTTTATTTTCATCCAGAGACTTCATCTCACTAATTAGGCTTCCCTCTGCCCCTCCTCCATCCTGGTGTGGCCTTCAATTCCAGCTCAACAGTTTCAACAAAATCCCTTGTTATCAACCTGATATTCATCAAGCACATTTCCCTTTCCCTTAAGTCTCCTCCAGTACAAGACTTATCCTTTGCTTCACTGTTTGGTTCTTCCATTACTCTAGGCCATGAATTCCCTCAAAGCTTTCTTAGCACTTGGTCTATGTCTTCAGCTGTTGTCTTCGAGCTTCTGTGTTGCACTGACACCCTGAGTGCTGGCTGTAACCCTGACCATAGTCTGAGGAGCAATGTGTCCACAAGAAGCACTGAATGTTCACAGAAGTTCAGCCTGAATTTAGAGACAATTTCCAGTCTCAGGCTGGCACATCTGATTCAAAGAAAAATCAAGTACTGGTTGTCTACTTTCAGATTTGTCTTCTACACATTATTTTGGTTTATCCCTAAACAAAACATTTCTGCCTTTTTCATTACAATACTTAAAAAATAAACCTGTTTTATTGGATTATTCTGCTCACTCTTTGATTCCTAGGCAAATGATCTGCCGAGGCAGTCCAAGGAAAATCTGCTCCATTTAACCCTCCTAGGTTAGCACCAACTCAGGGACCAGCTTCTTAGACTTCACTTCTTTGCACTCTTCTCATCAGCTTCTTTGTCAGTCAGCTTCATGCTACCATCACCCACACAGCAACCAGTGGCAAGCTCCCTGTTAAAATTTATAAAACTGTTTCCTTACAAATTACTCCTTTTGCTTGCCTCAAAATCAGTTCCATGTAGCAGTGCCTAGAAAGGCAGTGAGGCTTGTTCTTTTCAGGACAAGCCATGCCAGGCCAGAAGGGAGCAGGACATTTTGTTTTGTCCTTTGAAATTCTTACTATATCAAAAGGATCTTATTCTGATGCTATTTTCTGCTATTTTCAGGGTTTTTTTGCATTTCCACTCTCCCTATAGTTTTTCTCATCTTCCTCTTCCCTGTGAGGTCCAGAAATGTTATCATTGCATCCCATATGGGCCAAATTATGCCAAGAGTCAGGAGGTGGGGTGGATGCTAATCTGGGTCACACAACTTTCACTCAATTATCTAGGCCATCCTGTCTTGAGTCATTTCAGGTAATGAGTCCAAGATAAATCTCTAAGCCATTGAGAAGACAATATAACTAGCTGATGTCTTGTTTTCTCTGTGAACAGAATTCCTAGGAGTGTTGATTTCCAAACTGATATTAGTGGGTTTGGCAGTTTTTTTCACTGTCTCATAGACTAGAGCAGTCCCTTTCCATGCCAAACCAAGAATGGTTGCAGATTCGTATAGATTAACCATTGACATAAAATAAATGCATCAAACCTCTCTAAGAAAGAGACTAGACCATTCTTGAAAGCAAAATATCTCACTTGACATCTTGGCTTAAAAATCCTGTTGTATGATGCTAAAAACGTCAACCACCTTCTGCTGAAAGTTATTTAGGAGAAAACAAAGTTCTAATTCTCTTTCCTCCTCCCTTGTTTTTAAGGTGAATTTAACTCTGTTGGGGAAGCAAAACTGAGAACATAATACAAAAATGACCTGCTATATTTTCTGAGAGTGCAAAACCCATCTTGCTGTCTATCCTTGGAGGAGACAATCCATCCTTAGTTGGTTTGTACAGGCCACCATCAGAGCTGTAAGCTCACAATGACTTACTGTCACTATCAAAATAAGCACATTAAAATCACAAAACACTAGAACAAAAAACCATAAATCTTGATTTGCTGTCATCAGTCCCCTGAAGTGCCTGATGCTGGCAGAACAGGTCTTTTAAAACTCTAGGCCAGCTGCTCAGCTAGTGTAAATCAGCATAAGATGTTGTGAAGAGGAAAAACATTGGTACTGCTTAAAGGTTGTTTTAAAGAGATCAGTGAGTAACTAAATGTTTAACATGCCCACTGGGATGTGTATAAAACAAGAGTCTAATTTGCAGAGAAGAAGATTTAAATTATAAATGAAAAAAATATTACCTAGTGGTTAAGCAGCAGGCAGGCTGTGTTGCTAATCACCTTCACTGGGGGTTTGTAAGAATTGATTAGACCAATATCTGTCACACATGGATTCTGGATTCTGCTCCAGTGGAGAGGCTGAATTGCGTGTGCTCTGGAGATCTCTTCTGTGCTTGCACAGCATGAAGACAGGGACCTCAGCACTGAAACAGTTTTGGATTAGCAAAACACCTTTGGCTCCTTGCTTCCTGTTCAAGACAGGGCACAAGACTCACAGATTGGTTCAATCCCATGTGTTAATCCCTGTGTTATTCAGCCTGCACTTAATTTCTGAGCACAGCTAAGAGAAGAGACAGGCAGTGCATGTAAATCATTCTAGCAAATCCACTAGCAAATGTTAAATCAATCCAGTAAAATTTTAATACTCCTTTTCATGCTAAAGTGAGCTATAACTGCTATTTAACTTCGTTAACTATATTACATAGGTACCTAGTTATTACTGTATAGCTATAAACTTAAAGTTATAAAATTGTATATGGTTGTTACTTATTAAACAGCTATATATTACTTACGTTACTTATATATTACTATATGTTAGTTATATATATATTACTATATGTTACTTATTAAATAAGCTATATATATAGCATATTAAATAGCTATATATAACGATAGTTATATGGTTTTTATTCAGAAGGCATTTTTACAGAGTCAAAGCAATGGAAAAATATCCATTTGCTTCAATGGAAAATGTTTCAGAATTAAAAGGAGAATATTAGTGTATTTTGACAACTGGTGGTAGGCAGAGCAGAGCTATAGTAGTAATATATAACTGTAATTCATAGTGTACACTCTTCCAATGGAATTTGCTAAGCATATTCCAGTAAAAACAATATATTCAATATATTCTTCCATCTTAGTCTGCCATTTGACATTTGTTCTAAGAAATTATGAGTATTTTAGTAGTGCACGAGGTAGATCTTAGTGGTATCTCTACTATGGGATTCTCTGTCCTGGTTTGGCCATTCTCCAGTTTTGTGTGCAGTTTAAGGATTTATAAGAGAAGATGGACAGGACAATTGTACTTGGAGAAGGGCATTGTAATTTCTCCATATACCTGTGTTGTTCAGACCACTTGAGTGAAATTGTTTTGAGGCAGGAAAATGCTTTACCACATAGCACTGTTAAGGCTGAGACCAAGCTTGCGCAAGGGTTTTCTCAGATTATGCCTGTGGGATGGGTTGAGCAGACATCTGCAGCCTCAGGGGCACCTCTCAAGGCCAAGCCCCAAAGCCTAGCACTGGAGGGATGGGGACACCACACTGTTTGTTCACAAGGGAAAGAGAGGGCCAGATCTCTTGTGAAGCCTAGAGGGAGGTCTCCCACTGATCTACTAATGATCAAGGCCAGGTGTGAGTACCAACAGACAGGTTAAACCAATCTGTGTATGACAGACATAGGAAGTCCAGTGAGTGGAAAATCGTGCCCATCATAAACACACAGAAAACATGATGTAGCTTCCCAGGTTAGTATGAAAGCCCTTGAGACTTGGGGTTTTTTGAGGCTTTTAAAAGTATCCCATTGGTAGTTGACCCTGATGCTTCTCTGCTAGATGGTTATCCCACCATCTGTGCACCATAAATTGCCAGGCCAGTTAACATTCAGTACCTGCTGGTGTTTTGGGGCATTATTCTACTGGACAGCAGAGCCAGCAGGGGATCAGCAGTACTTATGGGTTTAAGAGCAATGTCACACAGGCACAGATCCACTGTTTGCAGAGCCAGCTCCACTCTGGCAGAGGGTTCCCTTTAGTTGTGTTGCAGAGTCTGGTGACAAAATTAGGCAGCACACCTAAAGTGAGCTTATCAGCGTTAAATGAGGCGATTCTGTTCCTCCCTTCTTCCTTCCCCACTGTCCCAGTCTTTCCCACCCTCTTCTTTTTCACCCTGCTAATAATAAAGCCTTTATCTTAAGGAGCCATGCTAGACTCCAGCTGGCTACCTGCAGAGCCCCCTTGGGTCCCTGTTGCTTTCCCAGTACCAGGATTGCAGAGTGGGTACACTTATGTGTGGCATCACCGGCATTAAGCCCACGGTGGTAAATCCAGCAGGATCGCTGAGCACTGCAGAGAAAAACATAATTTGCTCTGTAGTGGGATAAGTAGGCTTGTTATCCCTGGCCATGTGCCAGTGTTGTTAGTGCTGTGTTGTCTCTGGGTAACCCCATCTGGATGTCCCTGTGTCACCCCCTCCAGTACCTGTATGATAGGGTTGCTGCCATTGTTTCCTGCCCTTCTGTTTCATCCTGAAGTTTCTTTAAATTGTGCCACTCACCATTAATGGATACTGTGCCATTTCAAAAGAGGAAAACTCAGTTTTTACTCTGTTCTTGTAATTTCTAGTTGGAGTCTCAGAGGGTAGAGTACAGAAGACTGTCACCTCCTGGTCTTCAATAGTAAAAGAGTACTATTCAAGGTACATTTTGTACCATTAAGAGCTCATCACTGAGAAAGAACAGGAAAAGCACATGGGGATTAAGGATGTTTTCTTAAATGGGACCCCAAAATAGGAAACTGTGAAGTAGGAGTCTGGGTGTGATTTTCATTTAAATGAATTTGTTTTCTGAATTTTTTTTTTAAGTCAAAATGTTTCCAAAGCCATATCACTTTTGTCAAGAAGAGTGGCAGACAAAGTAATTGAAGAAATAGGCACACATCATGTTCTGTGACAAGGGAATTAGGTAATTTCCTAGACTTAGATTCTGATTCATTCCCTGCTTTGCTGTAATGCAAGTGTCAAGGATGGAAGGATTTGTGAGTCCCACAAAAGACACTTGGATGGGGATGCTGGAAGACCAATGCTACATGTGCTGTCCAAAATGAAAAACCAAGAGGTTTAGTCTGCAAATAGATGTCTTAGCACATTTCTGAAAGAAGAGTAATTTGAAAGACATTATTTTAATCTCTGAAGAAACAAACTAAAAATCATTTTAATACTTAAATGTGGTCACAAAGAACTTAGGTGGCACATTTGGTCCATGCCACTTTTTTCATGGGATTGTAGTAATGCTCTATTGGAATAAGTGGAAAATAGTAAAAAAGAAATGATAGCACATGGTGTGTATGGCAGAAGGCAAAGGTTGAGCTGTAGAGAAAGTCAGGGCTCAGAAGCTGGTAGAGGCTGGGGTTTTTTCTCAGTCTAGACCTGAAGTTATTTCTGTTAGTTACAGGGATCTATCAGTCCCTGGGGGTCCCTCTGAAGCAGTCTATGGGTCTTGTGGCCTACTTTAGCAATTGGAGTGCCAGGACCACCTCTGGCCACGCAACCAGAGTGTGTCCTGCCATTCCCAGGCAGGTCAGTCTGCCGGGGAGCTGTATGGAGAGAAAATGGCCACTGAAAAAAGTGTATGTACAGCGTGGGCAGAGGGCACCATGGCAGGACAGAAAGGATAGTAGGCGAGAGGGTTTAGCAGGAGAGAGAAGAAATGGATTACAGAGCATTTGAGATGGTGGCATGATGCCCAAAATGTGATTCCAGCAGAGCACTGGATGTGAGCATCGAAGTCCAAAGAAGCTGTAGGTGTGTGAACTGTGTCACAGGGCATGGCAGGCAGACACCTGTCTCCAAAGCAGAAACCCAAGAAGGCTTTGTGCATCTGCTCGCAAAGGTTGAGGCTGCCTGTGCTCACAGGGAGGTCCTGACATGGCCTGGGCACCTCCAGCTCTGCTTCAGTGCTTGGCCAGAAGCACCACAGCCCACATGGCTCTGTGTCTGGGTGCCGGGAAGGGTGGGATACAGGAAGCTGGCAGCTCTCAGGCCCACTCCCTCGGGGCCCATCCCATTCCCTGTTCCCAGAGCACACCTAACGCCCACGGATGGCGTTTGGCTGCCTGCAGAGCTCAGCAAGGGCCAAACTCTTTGAAAACAGGCCCCAGTTATGATAGAGGAGGTAATGGGGATGGCACAACTGTCTGGTGTTTTTTGAGTTAGTGCCACATGGTGGTTAAGGGTCCCTGCCCAGGGGAACCTCAGTATTAGGTCTTGCTCAGTCTGGAGAAGCTCAAGTGTACATTTCCCAAGAGAGCAGCCTAATAAGCAGCCCAACTGTGGGAGGGGAAGAAACTTGGAGCTTGTTGTAGAAGCTGGATCTTGGCAGAATAAATTATACATGAGTCAAAGGGCCAGGAAGGGAGCAGCCAGGGGCAGTGTGACTGCAGCCCAGGGGCTACAGCAGAGCTGGGAAGGAAATAAAGCCTGGCATATCCCCATCTCCATGGCTGTTTCTCCATCTGAGCCCATGCAAAAGACAGTCCAGAACCAGATGTGAAGATTGGAGACATTATTTCTTGGAAGGCAACATTAACCTTTCACCATAGGCCTAGGCTCCTTCATGTCCCTGAGCCCTTCTTCAGAATCCTTATTTCTCAATGGCTACTCTGTACATGTTTGGACCCACTCGGGTCACTGAGGATAGCCATTTCTTGGGCAAGTGCTTTAGGCAGCAGAATATCATATAGTACTTGGTACTGGCATCACCACTGTCATGAATTTTAAAAGAAACTGCTATTCTTGCTTTTTCCTTTTTGAGGAGATGGTTACAGGACTTTTCTTTGGGAGAGACTTCTTGGAGATGGTTCCAAATAAACAAATATTTCTAACTGCATTTCTCCATGAGCATCCCAGACTCTGGACAGGGGTCCACAGAAACACAGGACAATATAGGTCAGAATAGACCGCTGGTTGTCATCCAATCCAACCTCTTCCTCAAACTACTGTCAAGTACAGCAAGTTTCTCAGGGCCACGTGAAGCTGAGCTTTGAATATCTGCAAGAATCGAGATTCCACAACCTCATTGGGAAACCTCTTCCAGTGTTAGATTAGTCTCACTTTGAACATTTTTGTCCTCATATCTAGACAGAATTTCCTTTGCTGCAACTTGTGATGATCGCCACTGTCCTTCCACTGTGCACCTCTGAGGAAAGTCTGGCACTGCCCTACCTTAGGTAGCTGATGGCAGGAATTAGGTGCCTCCTTGCCAGGGTTTTGCACTGACATAACTCCCTGCTCAGCATTGCCATTCTGAGGTGCCTCATCTTCCCTGCACACTGTGGTTTGCTAGCTAGTACAGGATCCTGCTGTTGGTCTGGGGAAACAACCCTCTAAGTCTCTGTTGGATTTGGCACTGCTGTGGCCTAATTGTATCATATGCCATTGAATTTTCTCTCATATGCCATTGAATTTTCGCTCATATGCCACTGAATTTTCATCTATGCTCTCTGTTCCCTTGCAGTTTCCCCAGTTCCTGTTTAAATTTGCAACATTGCCTGAGTAAAGAATCATATGGAGTGTGGCCAGCTATTATTTTTTATTGAAAGAAGCAGATGCTGTGGGACAATTAAAAATCATTCTCAACACCATAAATGTTTCCAAATATAAGCAGACACTCAGGAATGAATGTACAGGAAAAGAGAATCTGTTTATTATGTTGTCACTTTATACTGCTAAACCATTTCTTTGTGCTTTGTTTGCACTGAGATATGGGTCCTTTGTAGGTAGCAGTTGTACACCAGCTGTGTGTGTAGTTCCCTCTATAAAGATTACAGAAGGAACACACAGGCTGAAATGCGGAAAAGGAGTTTCTCCTATAAAGTAAATATACAAAAGATGTGCCAGACATTGTCTGTCTGTGATCCATGCAGAGATTCCTCATCGAATATGCTGTAAATGTGATCAGTCAGCTCCAGTGCCTCTGAATGGCTTACCTGGTCATTTAGTAAATGAATTGTGGTTTCAGGAGTGCCCCAGCTGGCTGGTGTAGGGCTGCAACTGGTCCAGAAAGGTCTTGACTGAGCCTGAGCTAACAAACCCCAGTAAACTCATGTCTGCTCTTTGTTGCCACAGAAGTGGTGTTATACAAAAGCAGCTATTGAGGGCTGACTGCACCACTTGGGACCAGCCAATATAAGAGTTCTTCAGCCCCCTGCTTCTGGGCTGGAGAGATCTGCAGTGGGTTTGGCTGCCTTTGAACCTGTCAGCTTATGCCTTTGCACACTGCTATGTCTGAGCCAAAAATCAATTTCCATTAAAATACTTTAGTCCTTTTCCATTAAACTTCCCATTTAAAGTAATTGATGCTTATACATCTCTGTGACATGAATAGGGGAAAGTTGACTGTATGGGCTTTTTCTTCTTGTCTCCTAAGCTTTATTCCTTAAAATAAGCTGGAAAGCAGAAGAACATTTCAGGGAGTGTGCCTCTGTTAAATGGGGAACTAGGGCTTGGTGGAAGTAGCAGCAAATAATTAACTTAAAAATAGTGGAGCTGCTCATGAGAGGAAGAATTTGAGAGTGGGAGCTTAACATTATAGTGGACCTTGTCCTACCAGACACACACTGTGGAGATCCAGACAGAAGCTGGCATATCTCACATCTCTGCTGCCATGGAGTTTTCCAGCTGTCCCACAGCTCAGCAGAGCTTCACCTACTGCAGAGTACTCAACCAGATCCTCTCCTCCCCTTCAGTGTAAGGTTAAAATCCAGTTTCTCTGCCAGGTGAGTCTGCCAATGCTCACTCCCAAATGATTTTTATCGCCAGTTTCTGATACTTTGAAGAACAAGATGTAATTGGTATGATATCAAAAACAAAGTGAAAATCACAAAGGAACAGAGATTACGAGGAATATAAAAATTACCAGACCAAAACTCCCATACCTTATATACATATGGCTGGGAGTTAGAAACTGGTGGTGAAAGCAAGACAATATAATCCTAATGGTAGTAACATGTGGTGCTTCTACACTGTCTGTTTCTTTCTAGTCTGTTTCTTTCTTCCTCTCTCTTACACGGGCTAATTTGCTAGTACTTGCTTTAACAGTTTTCTGCAGGATTTATCAGCAGAGGATTAAAAACCAGACTATAGGGCATGCAGCATTGACTCGCTTTTTGTGGTATCCAGTGGCTGCTCTATACTTACAAGAAGAGCACGTCTAACTTACAATATATACAAGCACTCAACAGTAATCTTTTCTTCAGACTCTCTGTCTGAGATGATTCAGCACTAAAAGATGCAGTCTCTAATACTGCCTTTTTCTTCTTGAGCCAGAATTTTATAACTCCTTAAAGAAACCCAGCCCTATATTAATATAACACACAAGTAGAAATGCTCTTACCTGCCGTACCATACTGAATGTGTGTGTAATGTTAAATTAGCCTTCGTGCTGCTTAGAGATGTTGCTTGGGCCTGTGTGGTTCCCTGGAGACACCAGCCCTGTGTTAGAGACAGTGCTACTCCAGCACAAGATCTGACAACAGAACCTACTGTCACCCCTCCTTGTCTCTGACTACATAAACTTGTGCTGGTGAACCAGAAGCCTAAAGCCTACTGCCAAGTATTCTTAGCAACTCCACAAGACTGGCTATGCACATTCACTTGCTGACCTCGAGAACTTCCTAGGAAAACTATCTCAGGAAAAAGAGAATGAAATATAGGATAGGCAAGTACCTTTTTTGGCAGTAAGAGCAAAGCTGTGCCTGCTTTGTTTTAGAGAATAAATTTTTAATGTGGTATTTGCAGAAGTTATTCTGCTATTCTTTTCTAAATTAAACTGTCACCTGTGAGGCTTCCTGTACCAATACATAGTTGTTTTCTCAGGAAATAAGTGCTGAATACAATTCAAATATCAGTTTAAGAAAACAAAGACTCTTAAAAAGGAACTGGATATACAAAATAAAATGTTGTAAGGCCACATTCTTTTGAAGGGTAACATCTAGGCTTCTGATGATACATCAGGTTAGGAAAATAAATCAGCCACATCTCCAAGGAATGTTCCCTTCTTCTGCATTTGTATAATACTTTTGGGCCTACATGTAAAGACAGAATTTAATTCTTTAAGTCCAGAAGACCAGTTGAGCAATCTTACTTCTTTCACTTCATTTTTTAAGTCACAAAGCCAGAGGACCATGGCTTTTTTCTATACTTTGCTACAGGACAAGGAGAACTTTTATGGACATGATCTTTGAGAGAGTCAATTTCAAGTAATATGTCTTGAAAGTTGTGGTGAAACATCCCCAGATGCTTTCTTTGTGTACTGACCCCTGCCATATCAAAAGCAGTATACCTTGAGCCAAAAGGCAGGGGTACCTGATAAAGCAGTAATATCTTTTGTTTTACCTGGACTTTCTTAAAAACAGTGGGAAATTAGAAATATATTATCGAGGGTTAATTTTGTATCTCCCTGAGGACTCCTCCTTAAGCATTTTTTTCCAGATCTGAATGATGATCAACCAACTCTTAATGGCCCTGTAGCACCTTCTCTTCCTACCTCTCCCACCCTCCAAATATTTAGATTGCTGCCAACCTCTGTTTTGTTTTCACTGAGTGCATTACTCCTCAAATTTCCTTAATGTGACACATGACATTTGCTAATGTACCTCACCTGCTCCTTTGAATTCAGTCAGGAAATCTGCCCTGCTCTTCTCTCAGCAGCTTTTGCCTCCACTGCAGAGGTGCTGTGGCTGCTCAGGAGCAGTTGCTGAGCTGCCATAAATTAGAGGTAGGTGTACTGGGGGAAATTGAAATGGATCCTGGTTTCCTCCAAACTTGAGTTGTGAAGGAGCTTTATGTGCTGCTGAGCTACCCCTGAAGCAAAAGGAATAACTAACTACCAAGAAAAAGCAAGGGCAGAAAGCTGGGACTGGAAACCACCAAGGTTGTCCCAAATTAAGCCATCATTACTAATGAGTCACATGTATTTAATGATGCTCATTTGAAAAAAAAAAAGTAAGATGCTGAGTGTTCAAAGGCAATAAGGAGGAAAAGTTTAAAGAAATTATGCAGTTCAGGAAACAGATGCATTACTGCTAATGTGAAAGCTGGAACCACAGCTCTAGTTAGAAATGGATGAAAGATGGTTTTTAAATTGTTTTGTAAGACCCAAAAGGAACCATTTAGGGTATTTATTTTCTTTATTCAACTTGTGAAAAATTTTGCACACTCAAAATATTAGTTCTTCTCTATTAATTTCTTCTTTTTCCACTAAGATAGTAATTGCAGGCATGTTATGATTTTCTTCCCTCTCACAACAAGCAAATATGCACATTTTTCTCTCATTCTGTACTCCAGAACTTCAGTGATTTGAGATGGTAAGGTTGGGTGTTTTGGTTTTGTTTTTGTTTCCCCTCCCTGAATTTTGAAATAAAGTTTTCTGTCTACTTACTGAGATTTTTGGAAGTAAACTGTGAACTTTCAACAACATCTGAGGCAGCCATATGCTGCAATAACAAAGTATAGTGTGAAGTAACTGCAGTGTATGAAGTAGTATTTGGAATATCGCATGCACTTACATTTCCAAAAATGTCATATTAACCCACAGATTAACTCATTACATATTAGCAATCAGTGTAATTCCTTCCCATTGCATTCAGAAAGCTTTGGATAGCTCAAAATATTCACTTAACTATGTAATTTAAATGTAACTGAAAACAAGGAAGGGAGGCGAAAAAAACCTCCAAAACTTCAACATAAGGAGGGAAAACAGAAACAAATCCCAGTTACAACCAAATGACTAATTTCATTCTCACCTTTCCTCATTGTTCTTACTGTGGCTGTCATAGACAGCTTTGGCAATGATGCAAAATTTTGTTGTTTCTGACTTTTGAAGCCATTCTAATGTTCTGCCTTACAGAGTAACATCCTCAGACTCACATATCTGTACTTCCTGAGAAGTTTGTGGATTTGAATATGAGGGAGTCAATAGCCTGAGAAAGCCTGGGCTGTAAGTGAGTCAGGAACCTCTTTCTCAATATTTCCAGTCTAACCTGAAATGGATAGGACCAGAAATTGCAGAGGAAAGCCAACTCCTAAGGAATTTCTAGAGAAAATTTGCAAATGGAGTTTAACTCATAGAAGACTGAAAAAAAGCCCTTTTCTTGTGCATGCTTTGTCAAGAAGCCTTTTAGATATATCTGTTACAATTTTAAATCTTGCTGCTGCCATTCCTTGTGACCTCCTTGTATTTCTCTACTTCAAAACAATCACACTCTTCTTGCATTTAGAGACTTTCCTGTCCTATTCTTGTTCTAGTCCCTTCTGGCAGCAAGCAGAGCTTTGCACTGGTTTGAGGAAGAGGAGGAGGTACTGCTGCTCCTGCCCAAGCAGCGCTGCCCTCACATGACCAGGAATGCCATGGGATTAGCCAACACTCCTCAACTGGTTTAATATCAGCTGAGCAGCTTTTCCTTAAACAGTCCTGGTATTCCAGAAATCTTCACACTCAACCTTTACCTCACCAAAATTTGCCGAAGGAAGAGTGGCCTCTGTATTGCCTGAACTCAATCCCTGAGGAATTTAATACCTGCACTTATGTGAGCCAGTTCTCATCTTGTCATGGGATAATGTTTGTATCTGGTACTGTTTATTCACAGCTATTGTGAAGTTGAATTTTATAAACACCTAATTCCCATTTGTCTGTTGGGAAGAGCTTCTGTGATAAGAAAGAAGAGTAGTTCAAAAAAAAAAAAAGAACTAATTGCAATAATATATGGAAAGAGAGCTCACAATTAATCCTGCAGCAGTAGGAGATATTCCTGTTTTTCTCTAGAGATTAGCACCGGCCTCAGGCAAAGTCCATTTTCCTTTGTCTTACAAATACCAGTTGACTATGACGTTGTACCTGAGGTGAAGCTTTTAAGAAAGGCACCTATGGCACAATAGTTAAAACAGATCACTGGAAGCCTGGGGATGGTGACTGTACTTAAAATTCGATGGGGAGTCTGCATAAGAAACAGCATCGACCTTCTTGACAACCCATATTCATCAGTGGCTGGGCTGCTGTATTGCATCAGCTGGGATTTCGTCTTTGTATCATGTGGCAGGACTAGATGCTACGGTTGTCTAGGAGGGCTTCTTTACCTCAGTAATGGAAAAGGTGTATTTTCTTGCAGGTGTCTGAATTCTCAGCAACAAAGGAAAGCTGAGAAGATGTACATAGTTTCGATGCCTTAAAGGCTGCAGAGCAATGAAAAGTAACCTCTTTGTCAAGGACAGGGAGTCACAGTGCTTCCATGAGAGCTTATCTAACATTGAAAGAACTGATAATATGTGAGGAATGGATTGAGACAAGAGAAGCAAGATTGCCCCAAAATACTCTTCTCAATAAGGACATCCTCATTGCTCTGCATAGCTTTCTACATGCATTAGGTTTGAATATTTTCTACTGAAATGTGTCGAATGCAAAGTTGTTTTTATAGGAGAAAAATTTATCCTATTCTGTGGATTCTATTGGTCTGCATAAAGAAAAACCTGAGGGCATGGTATAAAATTGTGGAAGTCAGTAATGACAAATCTGTTTTCCTGTTCAGTGTTTTCAAAAAGTTATTTATAAGGACAGATGGTGGGCAGCAGCAGAACATGTTCAGTTTTATCAAGACATTTGGCTAACAAGCACAGACTGAAATGCATTTCTTTCCTTCTCAACTTAATAATTTTAATTAGAGGCAAAAGGTGTGGTAGTCTCATTGTCTGGAGGCGTATGTGCAATATTGTCTTGGTTGGGCAGGACTGGGTGGGAGAGAATATCACTGCCTCTAATGAAGGGTGGTGCATATCTGTGCAATCTCAGGGTTTTTTTATTGTCTGGTAATCTAAAAAATGCAAATTCCAAATATGCTCTTGCACAACATACACAGTGATACACCGAGGCTACGCTTCCAGTTAGTCAGAGAACAAAAACATGACTACAAAATGTGTGCAAGTAATACTGTGCCACTGCAGAACAAAGGCTTTTTAGCAAGTGGCGGGACATACATTTATTATCTTGAGGGGAAATTTTCAAAGCTACCTATGTAACTTAGCGGTCTCTGGAACTCATTCACTATTTAAATGCTTTTGAAAATCTTACTTATTAACAAGTCATTTTGAACTTCATATAATCTCTCTGTAAGGACATGAAAGTGTTTTGGAAGTAGTAATTAAGGATCATATGCTCTAACCAGGTCTAATGGTGTTCATTTACCCTACTTATCTCTGGCCATATTCTAGCTTTTTCGTAAAGTTGCTTGCACAGATGATGTGCATTTGTCCTTTACCAGCTCTCCCCTCTCTCCTGTATGGGTTATGGAAATATTCAAAATGCCTTCATTTCACAAACGTGCTTTTGTTAAAACCTGTGTGCTTCTAAGATTTTCTGTGAGAAGCTAAGCTGTCTTCCTGCCTTGTCATCACAGCCCTTGTTAAAATGTCTGTGCGATATATATTTAGTACAAAGAAAGATCACAGTATTTATGCAGAGTACCTTCGAACTGTATTCTGGGCTGCATCAAAAGAAGTGTGACCAGCAGGCTGAGGAAGGTGGTTCTGCCCCTCTACACTACTTTCATGAGAACCCACCCAAAGTACTGTGTTCAGGCCTGGGGACCCCAACATAAGAAAAAATGGACCTCTGGAGGAGAGCCATGAAGATGATGAGAAGGATAGGCCAGTTCTCCTAAGAGGAAAGGCTGAGAGTAGGGGTTGTTCAGCCTGAAGAAGAGAAGGCTCCAGGGAGACTTTATAGCAGCCTTCAGGTACTTAGAGGGGGCCTACATGAAGGCCAGAGAGGCACTTTTTACAAGGGCCTGCAGTGGTAGGACAAGGGGGAAGGCCTTTAAACTGAAAGAGAGTAGATTTATATTAGATAGTAGGAAGAAATTCTTCACTATGAGGGTGGTGAGGTACTTAAACAGGTTGGCCAGAGAAGCTGTGGATGTTCAAGGCCAGGTTGATGGGGGCTCTGAGCAATGTGGTCTAGTGGAAGGTGTCCCTACCCATGTCATGGGTGTTGGAACTAGATGATCTTTAAGGTCCCTTCCAATGAAAACCACTCTATGATAAGATTCTAACTATAAATCTGCCTCTGATTTAGTGAAACTATTTGTTTCCCATGATAGTAAACCTTTAAACCAACAAAATAATTGATTTTATAAGATCTTATTGAATGTTTTCCCTTACTGGCTGAAGTTCACCTCTCGAGAACTAGTTTAATGACTGTTATCAGCCTTTTGGCTGTAAAAAGGCATCACTTCTATCAGTCATTATTTTACTGCCTTTTAGTTGCTACTGTTTAGAAGAAAGTTCAGTGCTCTCTTCAAAGCTACCAGAATTATGTCCCTTTATGACTAGGAACCTGTATTTGTGTCCCTTGTGAGTATAAGTTTCTGAGATTTATGAGAAGTGGCAGGCTGCACTGCACTGCATTTCATCACTGCCCTGTGGGGACAAATTCTCAGCGGGGAAGCACAGCCTGGAAGGCCCTTGCTGCCTGGACTCTGCATCTCAGGGCAGGAGGTTGAGCAAGAGGAGATTTCCCACACACTGCTCAAGTGGGAGAACTGAGGTTTGGTGCCCATGCACAGCTCTCAAGCTGCATCAACTGCCTAGCAGGATTAATGTTCTAGTCTTTACAGTCTCCCAGGCAAATGATCTATGGCCCAATAAATCATAGTGGTTTGTTATATAATACATACTTTCAAACTTTAAGTACTAGTTAGGTTTTGGCAAGGACGATTAATAAAATGGCTGATTACTAGATATATCAGAGTAGCAAAAACAAAATTATCCAATTTCCATCACTTCTTCCTTCCATCATAGGCTTTTCCAAAATTCAGACACATGACTGAACTTGGGGAAAGAGGCAGCTACATTTTCTTGTAATGGCAGCTCTTTGGGAAGTGCCAGTTCTTGACAGTCTGCAGTAGACTAGAGGTAGCAAAGAAATCAAGGCCAGCCTCTGAAAAAGATGTATCAACAACATGGTTGCCATCTGCATTTACTAAACTGTAACAATACTGTGTAGTTTACCTGTGCTGATTACCTAAGTTGTTAGAGATCAATGATAACAGAAAACAAATTAAAGACAGATCAGAGAGTATAACAACTAAATCTGAGAATTTCAGCCTTGGTTCACTTTGCTTGTTTTGGGAGGATACTATTTTAAAAGTGTCTGTGTATTAGCACATGTGGAGGCACATGTGCTTTTCTCTTTTCAAGTTTTTAGATAATAAGCTCAGTGCCATCAAGATCCTTAGTCAAAGAACGTTGCTTTGTGATCCTAGATCAGCAAACCGTCACAGTTTACAGCAGATGAGCTTCTCATCCTCTGAGGAATTATTATGGGCTAGTGGATGCAACTTCAGCATTAAACTAGGTATGGAGGTAGGCCTGAACTCTTCCCCAATGTGCTATCCCATGGGCTGTGTCTTTCCTGAGAGGTACAGTGCCAATCTCTGAAAAAAAGGATTTTACTTGTGACTTATTTCTGCCTTTTTCTGGATCTGAACTTAAGGAGAGCAGAGCTGGGGAGTTTCCAATAAACTGTGCCACTGTTCTGGGAACCCCACAATTATTAACATATAAAAAGGACAGTTCTTTTGATCTATGTGTCTGTTGGTTACTTTTGATTGGAAGACCAGGTCAATATGGTAAAACAATTTAAATTTCAATAATATAATATTATTTCCTATTTAGAATGCTTATATTGCCTATAAGGCAATTTTTTTTGGAGGGAAAGCTGTTTAACAGACAGCATAGTCTATGTTTCACGGTTCTTCTATTTGTAACTGCTTAAAGGTCATTTTAATACATAAAGGAGTAACTGTAGATGTTAGTGTAGATGTCTGAGATTTAGGTAAGGAAGCCCACGTTCAAGTGCAATACATCGCACTTAATCAAGGAAGTGCTCTTGATGCAAAGACCCCTGGATTCATGATTCCTGACAAGGGCAAACTTTCTGCACAATATGTTTTCTGCACGTTTTGAAGACCTACTTCTGTAAACCGGTAACTTCACATTGCTCCTGTAGGCAGACCAACACATGCATGGAGGTTTGTAGATCTCATCTGAAACAGCACAGCTGGTGCTACTCCATTGCCTTGAGAGGAGCTACTCTGGTTTACATGTGGTGAGACGCTGGCTCTGAGCATCCAGCGTGGTTCATGCGATTAGTCTAAGATGAAAAAGTAGATTTTGCTGGCTTACAAGAGTAGGAAGGATGTATCTCCTAGAGGCTGTGTCTGATCAGTTGCATCTCAGATGTTGTGTACTGTTTTTGAAAAGAGAAATAAATGCTTTGCTAGTAACAAACCTGTCTCACCCCATCTAATCACCTGGAGTAAAAGCTGTTGAAAACAAATTTGCTCATTCCTGTGTGTCAGAGTATCAACACCAAACCTTAACCTTTCCTGGGAATACAGAAGTCTTGTCATCACTTGTTCTTGTTGCTTCTCTTACTGATTGTGTCCCAATATCAGTAAATAAATATCTTCCCATAAGCTGATTTATGAGTAAATGAGTCAGATTTTGCATGGCCTCTTACCCTGCCCTTGTGCCCTTAATTCAAGCAATATACCACTCTGCAAATAGATCCACTGACTTCATACCACCATTATAAGTGTGTCAGGTCAGCACTGGATGCCAAGCTAATTCATATGCTGCTATACAAAAGGCAGCATGTGAATTACATGTAAATTTATTTTATCTAAGCTGTAATTAACACAAATCAGCTAGTTTTGTTTTAGGTGATAGGAAAATAATGGATATTCAGCTTTGGGGAATGTAATTTCTGGACTTTTGCCTTTCTGCTGTTGCCTGGGGCTGAGTGGTGACATGGGTGGTGGATCTGTTTCAGTGCTGTCAGAGTGGCCACCTAATACAGGCCATGGAGTATGTCCTGCAAGCTGTTAGCTGTACCCTGGCTACTGCTTTGTGTGTTTCACAGGGGCTCTACTCCTTTCACTGCTGCTAAAGAAACACAAAGGCTCTGAACTACCTGTTCTCTGGCCACCTGTCTTCCTTGGTGCTGGTCTCTCAGAGCTGCCCTTCTGGAGTACAGGGCTCCAGCTGTGCAAGATACCCTTCTGGAGAGCTTCCCAGCTCAACTCTGAAAGCAACAGCTTGAAACTGAGCTTGTTGTCTCCTTTCCACCCCATTCATTCCTTCCAGACAGGCTGAAAGGAGGGCAAAGTCTGCAGAGGATGGTGCTGAGTAAATCGTTTTGGAGGTAAAAAATTCTTGTGAGCCTGCATGTTGACAAGTATCAGGTAGAGTAATTGTCTGTGACTTGACAGTGAACCCTGCATAATGCAGGGAAGGAAGACTTGTGGCATGGGGAATGCTGCACACTCACCTGACATCATCTTGAAAGGGAGCTGGATAACAGTAGGATATCTTTCCTTTAGGGAAAAGGAAAAGGAAAATGGTGAATTTGGAAAGAAGGCACCAGGGTAGAAACCTAACAAGAACTATCTGAACACAGTGATTGGGGACAGCAAAATGTTTAATTTCTCCTTTTATTACAGCTGACAGGATTACAGGAAGAGTAGGGTTGATGCATGGGTGCAGTTGATGAGCTATGCCTCTGAAAAACTGGGCTAGTACATTCAGACTCTGAGAAGCTCTGACTTGCTCATGCTCTCTTTCCCCCTCACACACATCCAGTACTGATTGTCAGAAATTCCTATTCACTGTTCAATCTCTCTGGCTTTATCTTTTTTCTTGTACAATTGCTGTTTTTACTTCTAGTGAGCTGCAACTATTGGATCAGAGCACAGGCTCTTGGGTGTATATGCGGTAGAGATGCTGAACAGGCATAAAACAGAATATTTACGTTCCAGTAAGTACCACATACCTAATCCACCCATGTCCCTGCAACATATCCTGCATGTGCAACTTCTACAGCACTGCAGAAATATTTGGCTCTCCTCATATTACATTGCACAGGCAGCTTTCCTTCTGGCATGATCTGTTTTGTGCCGTGGAAAAAGAGTGTATGTAGGGCAGGGCAACTGACTGGGAGCCCACAGAGGAGAACACTATAAATTTGACTAAACTAGCTCTGAAGGATGAACAGTGAAAGCTGGCAGTTAATTTTTGGTAACTTGCATAGCACACACTAAAAGTTGAAGTAATATACAAAGCACAGGGCAGACTTTCCCATAAGATTAATTTAATTCCATTAACTGATTTAATGGTTGTCAGAGGGAAGTGTATTTGCTAAAACAACCTAGGTAAATATAATTGATTGCCCTTGTTGACTTCTGCAATTTTATTTTTTAATATTGTCCTTTCAGATATGGATTTCAGGTATCAGAAGGAGTGTAGGAATGAAGCAAGCATTTGACTAAATTTTACCTCAGATATACAGCAAGCAGAAAATTAAAGAGCCACATTTGTGACTTAAGAGACTAAGGAAACACTTGTTATATTAAAAAACCCTTATGTGATGTAAATTTGTATATTCTGGTTATTTATCATCCTTATTATTGTGTGATATATGAATGGCATGGTGAAGTCATATAAGGAGTGTTTCCTGGATTTTTACACTCAGCTGTATAAGGTATATATACATATTTGGCATGCCCAAAACATTAATTATATTATGTTAAGTAAAGTCTTTTTTTTGGGAGAGAGAATTTAACTTGAGTAAAGCATAATAGCCATTAAGTTAATTTCTGTAATTTAGAAAATGCTTCTTTCATGAAACTCTGTCGCTAGTACCCAAAAGAGTGTAAATTATGTCATGGCAAGCTGGTTGCAAAAGCAATTAGCAGCCTGTATTCCTCCCAAAAGGAGAAAAAATACAGGACACTTATAGGAAAGTAACAGGAACAAATAATCAAGTTTTGGAACATATCTTGCAGGCTGAAAATTTTAACCTCTATTCAGTGAAAAGAAGATAGCCAGTGTTTATCATCAGTCTGTGTTAATTTTCTGTCTGCATAACTATCCCTCCTTTCAATGGCTCTCAACTTGTGTTCCAACCAGGCAGCTTCCTTCAAAATAAAGGAAGTAAAGGACATGGATGGTATGTTCTCCAAGGGGAAACTGGTATCTTGAACAGTCAGGAATGATTTTGAAGTGGCAGGAGTCTGTAGAACATGTATAAAACACAATTCATGTGAGAGGCTTTTAGAAAAGTTACTAAACAACTGCTGAGATGAAAACAATAGTGAAACTGGGGGAGTGGAAGCTGTTATTCTTACTAGAAAAAGGCTAATGTTACATCTGTCTGTAGTCAAGGCAAGAAGGAAGACCTGGGAAGAGGAACTGTAGACAAGTAAGGCTCACCTCAGCCCTGGAAAGATCAGGGAGCATGAACCTTGGGGATCATTTCCAATTACATAAAGATGGAAAGATAAACCAAGGATAAATCAGACCTGACTGCAGTCTGTGAGGAAATGACTGTGCATACTAATGGGAGGAGCGGGCTAGATGGAGTTTATATTGACTTTAGTGAAGATTTTGGTATGTCAGAAGCATGAGAAAACTGAATCTCTCTGAGATGGCAGATGATATAACATGCAGCTATGGCCACATACTGGAGATTCAGACTGGACATTACAAAAACCATTTATACTAGGAGGGCAGTGCAGCACTGGAAGAGGTTGTCTGGGAAGGCAATGAAGTCACAGTCCTTGGATGCTTACAGGACTTGACTGAAGTCACAGCTGACCTATCAACCTGCACTGGTGGTAGTCCTGCTTCCAGAAAGAGGCTGGAGGTGATGACCTTCACAGGCCTCTTTTAACCAATGTTTCTGTGACTGTGTGCTTGCCAGTGATCTTCAAGCAGCACTTCAGCAAAGCCAGCAGCCAGCTACTCTGAGCATGACACCTTTTTTACTTCATGTAGCTTAGTGCAGACACACATCAGGACCCTCCTTCAGACTTAGGCCTTTGCTATTGCAATTGTGACATTCCTGGCTCAACTTCAACAGCTTTTTGTGTGGGTGTAAGGACTGCTGAAGTTCCCTGTATTGGACTGCAGTGGGAATCCACACGCCAGGTAAGCCGAGAAAGGAACTTAACACTCCCTCTTCCCTCTAACCATTTATTATCTGCAGCATCAAAGAGACAGTGGGGTTCCTCAAGCCATCTGCATCACTGAGTCACTGCCATCACCCTGGTGCAGGTTTGCAGGAAAGGGCAGGGCTGGGTGGGGCACTGATCCCTGCCCAGCTCCTTGCAGTCCCGTGGCTGTGCCTGCCCCAGCGCACAGCGCACAGCGCACCACGTGTGCCACTGCACAGCCCCCGCAGCCAAGAGGGGACCGGGACACCGAGTGACACTGAGTGAGCCCAGATGTGCTCCCTAGGTTGTTTGGGCAACATCATTCCCTTGCTGGGGGAAAGCTGTGAAGCAACAATGCAGCAAACAGGAAGTGATTCACCAGTTTTCTGCACGCATCTCAGGCAATATTTGTGCTGCAACAAATACACCATTTAATTTTGCCCTACAAAGTGCTTATAAAATTAGCCAACAAAGAAACACCATTTTTTTGGTTTTAACTTTGAAGAGCTACAAATGTCTATTTTAGAGTGCCCAGATATTGCCTGCATTGAGTTGTTTACTGCAACACAGTGTCCTATTCTTCACTGACTTTCCTTACAGAGACTGCCAAGCACAAATTAGGTCAACCTAAGCAGCAGTATGGAGTGCAATTAGCCAAAAACTTCTCTTAATTAGTGCTGTTATTCAGGGTGGGGAGAGCTTAGCTCACAGTGAATTGGGGTAGGGCACTTTGGTAGAGAGAGACGCTTTCTAAAGAAAGGTGGATCTAACGCTGGATTTCTGCCCAATATATTTTGAAATTTTGATTGCAATGCTTTATGACCAGAGTGAGGTCTGTAATTTGTGCCTGTAGGGTGCTCTGCGTAGCACTACTAGACTGCAGTAAAACAACAAATAAAACACGAATTATTCTTATGGACAACATCCTCATGCAACTAGAATCAGTGATTCTAGGTCTTCAGGCACTCTGTGTCAGAGTCACAGAAATGTTGGTAAGAGACTGTTTCCCTCCTGCCTGAAGCACCGCAAGTGCATTGCTGCCTCTGCACAGTAGCTCCTGTTGGACTGCTTGACCAGGGCCTGGCATCCTTCACACTGTGGCTCTATCCCTGGGCTCAGTTCCAGAGCCCACGTCACAGGGGATACAAAAGACAGATCAATATGGCTTCCAGGGACCAAGCCCCCATAGGGCTGGGGCTGTATTTGATGGTATCGGTATCTTAAATCTCAGTCAGGCCTCGGACTAAAGGGGTGAAATTGAGTTGGTTTGATACCTCTGAAGATAGCCAATTCACGAGAAAGCTGTGCTAGCCCTCACCCAAGCAGGATTTGGATGAAGAGATTTCTACTTTTTGTCATCGAGCAACTTTCACATTCTCTCACCTCTCCCCTGCAGTCAGTATAAGACATTGACCAATTTTGCTTAAATAAAAGGAAAAACACTAGCCAAGGCTTTCATTTCTGGTACTTGCTCAGTTTTTACCCTTACAATCCATCTCCCATCTGGAGTGAATAAAATGATTTGCATTTTTCCATGTACGAATTCTGGTGTGTAGTGATGCAGGACAAGTCACTGATTAATAATTCTGATTAATATATTATACACTGATGAGAATCTCCTGGAGTAAAAGGCTAAATATAGTATTAGTGAGCAGAGACTGTAATAAAAACCATACAAGCGCCAATATGGAAAAAATATGCTTGGAAACAACCAAAAAAGCTCCAAAAATCAATTATTTTTGCACTGGCTTTGCATGAACCAACTAATTTCTGAAAGCAGTCTAGCTACATTCAGGCAGTATTGCACTCAAGCTAATAAAGCTTTGGGAGAGACATGATAATAGGATAATGTATGCAAATTTAAATCCCACTGGGTAAATTCATTATAGTGCACAGCAGAACCCCACATCTGCACATAAGTAAAGTCCTTCCCTAAGTTTTAAAATATGGTCTAAGTGTGGAATAAGCTTTGTGCTGATCAACCACAGAGATGTTTTTGTGTACTGTTATCATCATGAGAGTTGCATTTTAGCTGGAAAATTCACATCACTTTAAGGATAAAGCACCTATCTTCTACTGAAATCTCAACATCTGGACAGTGCAGCAAGCCTCAGGGTTTGCTGCAGTTCTTATATCAGCCTGACTTACTGAGAAAAAATGTTATCATATATCCTAGGAGTTGGAGTGCATTCATGATCATATTCTTTCAAAAGCTGAGAAGGTGCCTATTTTAATACATAGTGTGGAAGAGCAAAGCAAATCTGGTTACAAAATGGTAACATCAATGAAGGATTAAAAATGTTATTCCAGTTCCTTACCTAGATAATAACTTATTTAGACTTACTTCAGTTTTGTATAAGGCCTGCAGCCATGGCCACTAGAAGCTCCTCACAAAATGTAAAGTTGTGTGCACATTTTAAAACTACCATCATTTGAATTTATCAGTGACTATTCTGCATCCAGTTAGCAAGAATGAATGTGGGCAACTTAGAATTAAATATATAAATTCATATTTAAAGAAGCAGACTTGAAAGGCCTGATCTTCAGATGAAGAAACCTACTTCTGAAACAACTGATGTGGAATAGGTCCCTCAAAATCCCTCCCAGACCCCTCTTCAGGCAGGAAACAATTGCCTCCTGGATTTTCAGCCTTCATTCATAGGTGAAAAAGGAGGATCAGAAAAGGAATGGGATCTTACTGTGTGGTCTGGCCTGAAGCATCTTTGTGCCCTGGTAATGAGTTCAGTTTTGTTAATGGAAATTGAAAGACTTTCAGTGACTTGAACAGTGATTATAACTCAGACATCAGGAAGAAATAATGAAACTATATTCTGAGAACTTATAAAGTATAGTTAAAGGACTTGTTAAGAGATACTCACCAAAAAAGCCAATGTTAATAACTAATTTTCAGTGATGTCAATATAACCTACTTTCTAATAGTCTGGAAACCTGTAAAAAAGGTTGATTAAT
This sequence comes from Dicrurus megarhynchus, assembly GCA_013399195.1. Lineage (NCBI taxonomy): Eukaryota > Metazoa > Chordata > Aves > Passeriformes > Dicruridae > Dicrurus > Dicrurus megarhynchus. The sequence goes on from VXAD01013448.1 coordinate 358,154, forward strand.
TCTGCAAGGTCTAGTGGGCATTGTATATTTAGTTTAATGAAAAATATTTTTATGGAAAATACTGCATAATTGTGCAAAAATAGGCTGTTCTGTGAATACTTACATTAAAAATGCATCCTTATTTCCGATTTTAACATTTTTTCATTTTATTGTTAAGCCATAAATGCATCGAATAGATGTTAATTGATACTTTTGCAGTTTTATTCCTGACTTAATTAGGTTATGTAGATATGGTACTTAGGAAGATGGCTTAGTTGTGAAGTTGGCAGTGATGGGTTAACAGTTGGATTTGGTGATCTTTAGGGTCTTTTCCAACCTAAATGATTCTATGATTCTACCTCTGCCTTTACAGAAATGCCTGCTAAGACCTGTCATCTAACTCTGATCACAAGTGAATGTTTCACAGAGAAACAAACCCATTTCTACTTTGATTATTGGCTGTGAAGCAGTTTTGTGCTCACAGTATAAACATTTTCCCCTTTATGTAAATCTACCTATCATTTGCATTGTCTCTAATAAGGCTGTTAAAGCAAAATATATCATATGCTTAGAAACATAGAGCCTCCTTGCTTAAGTTGACAGCCTTCCTATATGAGTTTAAAATCAATCCTTCCTCAAACTGAGGATTAGTCAGCTACACAATAATGATCAGTTTTGTAATATGTGAAATATGTGTCAAATCTAATAACTAAAGTCTGCCTAAACAAAAGAATGTGTTCAAAAAGATTAGTGGATTACTGAAGGCTCACACAGTCTGATGCCACTTTTCATGCTTCTTGGACAGCTTGTCTCAGCTGCTGCCAGTCAACACGTGCTCTTTAAGCATGGAAAATAATGCAGGAGTTTATAGGAGAGCTGTGCTGATGCTTTGAATGAGATGGCTATTTGCTGAGCTGGAGACATAAAAGGCTTTTCTTTTTCATCAGAAGGATTTTCTACAAAGCCTGGGAGAGATCCTGTGCTTCAGTTAATACATACCCGGTTAATGCGTATCATCCCCATACAGCTACTGACTGCAGCAGGCTTTACCAGCAGATGATGGTGCACTCTCACAGTCTCTTGTCAGTCACTGTACACGCTGCTCTTCATTCGGACTTGCCTTAGAAGCTGCTGCCAGAGGGACAAGATGCTGTCCAGGGCTGGCAGCTCACAGCAGCACAGATAGTACTGCTCAGGGTGCATGCCCTCAGCCAGGAAAAGAGAAGGGTTTGCAGTGTTAGGCTAGCAAATACATGGACCAAATGATCTCTCATGACTACAAAATTCATCAAATTTGGTATTTTGTACTGGAGACCAGTAGAATTACAGTACTCCTGCCTTATGATGTGTGGATAGTTCTATTAGCACTACATCTTCAACAGCCCGATTTTATACACTTGGAGAAGTGGATCAATAAGCTTCTAAGCAATGGCAACTGTCTACTTGGTGTGACATTGTTACCCACAGCACACTCAGATGCTGAGATATTGATAGTTTTGACAAGAGGCTTTAAAGGTTTGAGTTAAAATGGTACACTCTGCCCTGTATGATTCACCTGTCTAACCAATTTTGGGAATTCTGTATGGGAATGTTGTGACTATTCAAAAATTATTGTCATTAAACTTGAATTCTTCTTTGAAACAGGTTTCTGAGCACTAGTGTTACACACTTTTCAGGAGTCAATTTTTCACAGGGCAGATATCTAACTTGTAAACATTTCAGTTCATAAGACAAACCTCTGTCATCTCATGTGTGGTATCACTAATGGACAAAATGTGCCTGAGACAGGTGTAATCCCACAGAGACAGATTTGGATGTGTTTTCCTTGTCGCATTTTGCTGTCTTTCCATATTCTATATCCTACTGTAGGTAGCTGACATGCAGGTCAGTTGTCATTAACTTGTCTTGAAACTTCAGGGTCTCAGTGTGTTGCACAGAACCTGAAGAATGCGTGCAGAAGTCCTTTGCAGTTAATCTAAATTTAAAACCACTACTGTTGCAATTTCAGTTTCAGCTCCTGTCCTGCAAACCACTGTTGCATCAGGTTATTGTGGGTGTATTTTGCGTTTGCATGAGCACTTTGTCAAACATGAGATTTATTTAAATATTGCTTACAGTTTTTTAAGTATTGCTTTCCACATTATTATTTATTAAGATCGGAAAAGAAATACAACCACTTCTGCCGGTACAAGAATGGGCAGGCTGTAAGACAGTCTATTCTGATGCTATCAAGTTCCTGCAAATCACTGAGTGATTGCCAGCTTTCATGCTTTCTGTATGCTGCTTTGAAAAATTGACTTCTGAAAACCTGTTTTGCTCAGGTTGCCACAATGTTTTTGAATCTTGATTTCAATGTCAATTTTTAAATTTTGTTTATCTGTCTCTCATAGATGACTGAGACTGTGGGCAGATTTTTTTCTCTGTGACTATTGCTGTGGGACACTGGAGTCTGCAACAGGTACGGTCCACAGTCTTTCAGTTGTGCAGTGAATGAAAGAATACATTTCTGATACGCCTGTGCAGTTTACACCCTTCAAAACAATGAGGCATTCACCGTTGTTCTGCTTTTCATCTCTCTGCTCCAAAGTTCAGTAAGAGGAAAGAGTGCCATTAATTTCTAACTCCAAACACTCTAATTATATTGGCCAGGTAATTACTGATTAGATAGGAAAGTAGTTCCCTACTAGACACATGAAGGTGATCACCTCTTATCGCATCCCAGGCAAATGCTGCTCAGTGTAAGTGTGTGCTCTGTTGTCACCATCTTTAGTTCTCCTCTTCTTTGTAAACCAGATACTTTGAGCACTGAGAAGGACAAAACATCACCAACTATGATGAAATGTTGGCCTTTCCTGTTTTGAAATGTCTGAGAAAAATGCATGAGGATGGGCACTACCTTGATCCTGGGAACATGAAGACTCCTCTCTTTCAGTGAGCATCTTCCAGCACTGTTGAAGGGGCCATCACTTCCCCTGGACTGTAACTGTGATCTCATGGACCCTGGAGAAGGAGCAGCCCAAAGTTTTGGTGAGCCACATGTGCACCAGGCAGCACACACTCTTCTTGTGGTCCCAGAGGAAACTTTTCTGCAGCTGGAAGGACACATAAAGCAAAAGATAGCCAGTCACCTCCTCCTGGCATGGCATCTCGTGAGTTCAGTGCTCAGTTCCTGCGGATCTTCCATGGACGATGGGAAGCAGGCTTTCTGCTGCAGCAGACATTGGCCAAGCTGGCTGCTCAGGGAGGTGGCTGCTTCAGCACAATCCCTAGAGGTGCATTGAGGTGTGTTTATGCCCAGGCAGCCAGGATCAGAGAAGAGGTGGGAACAGGGACAAACGTTATCATTCCCAGATGAAAACTGGTCTGTAACTCCAAATGGAAAACACTCAGTCCCTATCTGAAAGCTATGAACTTTGCACTTTTTTTGTACACCTTTTTTTTGTGTGTATGTGTGAAATACCTACAATTTCTATTAAAAGTTTGATTTATTAAAAGACAATTTTCTATCAGAAGTAATAAATGATGGATATGTCCTTAACCGTCTTCTTTAAAACTGCATAAACCCAAATAAAACATTCCTTGTGGTATTAGTAGGCTAATGCAATATGCTGTAAAGGTCATATTTATGAAAGGATGTTGTATACTGCATAGCCTTGGTGTTGGAAATTAGCCCAATACACTAATCTTTCCTTACGCTTTGTGCTCCCTGACTTCTGCTGGATACTGATGGTCAATAAATAATTATATTCCCTTAAGCAGAACGGTATCTGATGACTTTTCATGTTCCTTGATTTCTGTTGATAACATAGGAATAAGTCCTTTAGCAGGCAAAACTCTGGCTCAAGTAAAGTTCTCATTTCCTGGGCACGAACTCCATAATGAAGCCATTAATCGTAGACTGCCATTGAAGGGAGTCAAACCTAGGTTTGCTCAGAAGCCACCTACAAAACATAAGGTGAGATTAAAACAATATATTGTGAAACAAGGTGAGACTAAAACAATATCTTCTGAAAAGTCTTTGACTTTTCAACTACAAACAATACTAATTACAGGAGGGGCAGAGAAGTAAAATAATAGCAGTTACCCTAATTATCTGTAGTCTCTATTTTGTGTTGGATGGATGCTTTAGGTGTGCTTACTATCTGTTTGATTTCATTAATGATACTTCATAAATTATATGTAAATAAAGAATGCAGATGGGAATGATTTCAGACTAAGTATGAGAATTTTATTGCTGACTATCAAAGACCTTCTAAAATGCTAATTTTTTAGACATAGTTCTTTTATCACTACAGATAGTGAATGTTAATCAAATAAAACTCTTGACATTGTTCTTGTGATTCTAAGTGGGAAGTGAAAAGTAGTCTGCCAAATTTTAATTGTTCATTTGGGCTATACTACTATCACTTTGCAAATCTCAAAGCCTGGTATTAGAGAATATCCTTCTTAAGAAGAATAATATATTTCTGGAGACATGCCTGAATATCACTTGCTTGAGAGCACAAGTATTCCTCACTTTTAAGAGCTAAATTAATACTTCCTCTGTGTGCTGCAGCAAGTTGCAGTGGTGGGTGTATTGTGGGTTTGCATAAGGCAAGACTAGACAGAATATCTCTAGGTTAGCTAGAAGGTGGGGTGATGTGGACTGCCACACTCCTCTGACTGGCTGATGGCAAGGCTGGGGCATGGTTCCCCCAGCTTTCACAGTGCTCTTTAGGTTGCAGAAGTGAGGCCACCACAACATGCCACCCACCATCCCACTAAGCCTTGGCCACTATGGGCCTTGCAAACACCTCCTTTTGACACTCAAATCATGCAGCCAGACAAGCTATGGTTTACCTGAAAAAAAAAAGCGAAACAATTAGGAGGGAAAGGAAACACCCTTGTTGTCTTCTGCCTACCAATCCTCTGATGGGGGAACTATAACTTAGCACCAAAGTATTAAGAAGCCTTTTTGGTTAGGTACTAGGGGAAAAAAATATACCCTGGAGGAAAAACATCACAAGAAAGAAGAACAGCACTTTTTTTCCCCTTTTCTTAGACTCAGGTCACCCATGTTTACATTGCTCAGGTGTTTATTCTACTGTAACTTAAACTGTACACTGAAACTGAAAATTATGAGATACTATTTGTAGAATACCTTCTAACATAGACTTTCAGGTGTGAATCAAGGTACTGAGGGGGAAAATGCTCGTTCATTTCATAAATATAAGGATTTTTTAAAACATCCTGTATAAAGCTCTGATAAAACACTTCTATGAGCATTTTTATCTGAATTTCTCCTGTCCTTTTTAAATCTCAGTGATAAGCTTCTAACCTCCTTTAGACAGTTTAAGAAGGAATAAAAAACTTTGCAAATACATAAACTTGTGCAGTCCTGACTCTACATCCATACATCAGCCCTTCCCCAAGTAAAAAAAGGGAAACTCCTCAAAAGTGATCTGGAGAGGGGCTGATTGTTGAGGAAGTGCCACCACCATCTTCAGGGGTCAGCGTGAATTTCCTTTAGGAAGGGGCCAAGAGCCACTTCAATGACTCTGGAGAAGAGGTTCTCTCTGTAAGCAGGTCAGGTGAGGGTGAAGGGCAGACACATGGTGCTACACCCCTTAAGGTGCTGAGAGTGGCTTCCCCACCCTCCTGGCACCCAAGCATGCATGTGCCTCACAAGTCAGGAATCTCTGTCCTCAGGTAAGTTCCTGCCTTAGGCAGGGCAGGGAGCAGTGGAGTGGGAGCAGTGCCTTGCAAAGGCACCCATACCTGAGCCCAGGGCTGCCTGAGAGGGAGGCAGCAGCCAGTGCTGGGAGGAGTGGCCACGAAATGGGAGAGGCAGGAAAATTCCAGAGGGTAAAAGTTATGTTGGAAATATGTGGGGACAAGTGTGGAAAAGACTTGGGCATGGTTCTCCCAGAGGTTATTATTACTATTTATTAGTTCAAGAGCAAAGAGCAAAGGCTCTTCTGTGCCTCTTTTCTTATTTCAATGTTAAAGGTCCACCATAAGCCAAATTAATCTTTAACAAAGAATACTTCCTCCTGTTTTTCATGGGTACTCTATCATAATGATGGTGGTGACTGGGTCTCCCCTGAGCAGGTACACAGAGGGAGGCATAAGTCTTTCTTTAACAACCCTAGTGATACAGCCAGAATAGCCTTTTGACATAGTGCCTGGCCTGCAATGTGCTAACAAGAAACGCTCCACTTTCCTGGACCCCCTGTGTTTGCAAGAGCTCAGATCTTGCCAGATAAGCACAAGGGGAACTGGTATTTCATAGAATCACAGAATGGTTTGGATTGCAAGGGGCCTTAAAGATCATCAACTCTTCTGCTATGGGCAGGGAACCTTTCACTAGGGTTACTCAGAGCCCCATCCAGTCTAGTGTTGAACATCTCCAGGGATGGGGAGACCACAAACTCTCTGGGCAATATTTTATTTCAAAATGGAAGTGTAAAGCCTTTTCAGAGCCTTTAATTACAAACCAAAAGTTGCAAGCTTATCATCAGAAGTGGGCTCTAAACCATTTTTCACAAGGTGGACGGAACAAAGCTCACCTCCTCAGAGTCCCCAGAGGTGCTACTTCTCTGCACACACCATAGCAGGATTTCTCTGTCAGAGATTTTGTAGTCTTCAGCCTGGAGAGGAGATTTTTATTTCTTCACATACACTGGTAAATTTTACAGTCAGAGTAGGGGAGGCTGCTTCAAGTAAGGTTGGGAAAATCCTTCTTTTGTGTGCAAAATATTATTCTGCCACATAGACATACGCACAGACGCATCAACCATGGGGTGGTTATTCCACTGAGCCAGGACAGCATGTGGACCATGGTTTATCACTGTCCTAACACCATATGAAGCATTAATTTCTTAACTGGCAGCACTGTAAGTGAATGTAGTTTCTTAAAAGGCTGACTGCTTGGCATTCATACTGTCCTTGAAAAGTCCTTCATCAGCAGACAAAGGGTGTTGGGGCTGATAGAGCAGAGGAGGATACCTTTACTGCGTTTGGATTTGTGCCATGGAAAGCACCCATGTACCAGCAGGGAAGTACCAGTGCTGGCCCTGGGGCACACTGGAAAGAAAGTACTCTAGGGAAAGCAGAATCCAGGTATCAGTCACTGCAAATGTGTGCAATAGTGATCTGGTAAGAATACAGCTGAACATGGGGTTATGTGTTTTTCCCTTAAATATCTACGTTAATGAAGATGTAATCTGCATTAGAATGGGAAAACATGTAATAGATATACAGATTATAATTTTCAAATAAATCTTATTCTGACTTAATGCACCTTTTACTTGCTGCACCGTGTTTTATTTAGGTAGTGTTTAAGACCTCCCATAACAGACCAGGCATCTCTTCCACACAAACACAAATTCACAAGATTCCCTGCTTGGGGTCTGGGCCATTTTTTTGCTCCTGCATATTTTCTAGTACAGCCTCCAGGAAGTATAAACACGTACAAAAGGCACTATTTGGTCTGTAACAGGGGTACAATTGATGAGAAGTATGATGAAAATTAATGAAAATTTAGATCTGAGAACATGCTGGAGTGTATATAGTTATTATCCACAATTTCACTGCTGGCATGTTAATCATATTGCATACATGATGGTGTAAATAGTTCATAATAGCAGCAAGCATGTAACCTGTGCTAGAAAGTAAATGATGGCATGGAAAGAGCCAGAAACCAGAGGGTAGTTCCACAGTTCACCATGGAGATTGTCCTTCCCACACAGTCCCTCAAACTGGGCTGAAGTGTAGCTCAAGCTTATTATGAAGATATAAAATCTTAATTGGAAGCAAATTTCGGTTTCCTCTTTTATTCTACTGAAAAAAATAGTGTTGTAGAAGTCCATTACTCCTTTAACCATAGTCTATAAATGCTTTTAATTACATCACCTTTCATGGTATGACATTAATTACAATTACTTAAAATGCTGTACATGGCTCAGGTATCACAGAGAACAGTTTCTCCTGAAGTGTTATCAATAAAAGCATACATGATAGAGCTACAGATTTATGGCAAATAAATACTACTTTTGCTTTTGCTAGACATTATAAACATATTGAGATGGTTAAATAAATTTTAAAGTATTTGTTGAAGGAAATTTCCAATACAAAGAAAAATTTTTTCTCCACTAGGTCTGTCAAAAAAATTACGAATGGTGGAGAATATATGACAAAAGCCATTTTTCCCTATTACTGTTTATGGATAGTGCCCCACACACATCACTGGCGCTGGGCAGAAAGGTGTAAATACACCTGAACTCTCTTGAATAATGTAAATGTCTTTCCTTTCCTTGTAGATCAGGTTTAAACTGGGTATAATCAGGTTATCTGTGAGAAAATAATTATAAGAACCATCTGTATATGGCCATTTGGAGGAAGTGAAATACTAAACTTGCTTTTCTTGCATATTTGTGACAGTAAGACCACTCTAACTCTAATTAATGATAAAGAATGTCATGGGATTAATTTCTCCTAATCCTAAAATCAAAATAACAAATTATGAAAAATATCAAAATTATCCCTTCCAAGTAATATTCAGTAAGAATATTTTTGAGATTTCCCTTTTGTAACAGCTTTTTTGTGAACAGAAAACACTGGTTTTTGTGTTACAGTGCTTATAAAATGGGCAAAATTTTGACTTAATTGTTCATTTAGAAGTGGTCTTGGAAGCCATTTTCAAGCAGCTGTATTTCTGTGGATTATTCCCTCAGTGTTGTTCATGACATACGGTATTACTAAATGTCACAAATTATCCTGGGACACCACGTATTGTGCAGGATACGTTATTTATTTTGCCAAGTCCAGGTTTTTCCTTCTTAGCTTTAGAATTTGGAAACAATCCCAAAGGTAATAGGGAAGTTTGAGAACCTTCTCTTAAATATGCCTCTTGGCTGGTTCCCTTTCCTCTTTTCTTGGCCTCTCCAGGGACACACAATCAGTGCTACTCATGCAGTCCTTATGAAGTTGCCTACAGGCCTTCTCAACTTCTTACATTTCAGCAAAGAAAAAAAAATATTGAGCAGACTGTTTTGAAAACTAGGCTTTTTCTTTTAATTCACAAAGTCTAGCTGCTTTACAGTGCTGGATAATGAAGCTACATGTGACTGCTCCCAGCTCTCCCACACCTGCAATGTGAGGGATTATAAATCAAATGCAGTAGTTTACCTTGCTTTGCTTCCAACCGGGTCAACCTCCCCCCGAAACAAAATTCCAGAAAGCAAAGAACCATAACAATTGGTTGCTGCACATAATGCTTCTCTATCATTACATAAAGAACTTCATAATAATCATAAAAAGCTGGACTGGTTTTTCAGGGATTTCACAACTGGAGGTAAGGTATTTAGGTTTGTCTGCACTAGGATGCTCCTTTCAGCTATTTACCTTTTCTTATGATTTTGGTACAAAAAGGGTTGTTTTTGTTCCAGATCCCTTCATTTACTAAACCAAATACAGGCCAAAAGGCATCGATGAAGTCCAGAACAAGATTTGGATTGATTTATTTGTTTATAGTCAAGAGGGAGAATGAATGCTGAATTCCAGCAACAGCTACATGTTTACATGACTTTGAATCTAGCAAAATGAATGGCTGCCTGCCAATTAAAAAATTCACCTCTCTTAAATCTTACAGGCTTAAAACTCATTTGTCAATAATCTTATTTTATTTATGAACATGTGTTATAAAAGAAGAACCATCATTCTTTATGTTTCTGGAGATGTTTGGGTTTCAAAATCTCACCTCTTGCTTTTACAGCTGAAATAAGCACCCTTTGCCTGCCCTTCACACCCTCTCCCCATTAATATTGTTCAATACCTATCTTGAAAAGAATTGGCTTTGCTTTGAATGGAGCAGAAAACCTCTTGAAAAAGTAGTGTGTGGTCAGGTAGTGAAAGTGTTGCTACATGATGTATACCAAAGAGCTGAATCAAAGACATTTAGGCCTTTTGCTAACTTATTAGGCACCTCCTAAGCAAGGCTTTGGGCTTTGATCTTCCAGCCTTAGTGGCCTTTTACCATAGTTTAATCTAATTATATCAAACTTCACTGGAGCCAGCCAGAGTCCCCACACACTGATCATCAAAAAGTGAAAGCACTGTTTTAATTACACACATACTCCTGTATGTGGGCAGGTGTCACAGGTCTGGTTGTCACATCCTTCTAATATCCCAGACTCCTCAGTGCAGGAGTCTTGTCAGCACCATCACTGTGTATGCCATGATCACAGTTCTGGATATGTGGAAGTGTTACAGAGCAACATAAAATTTAATGGAGGATGAGAGCCTCGGTCCAATACTGCCAGATGAGCATCCTTCTGATGGCACCCCGAGCTGAGGTCTGCTGAGATACACGTGACAGTTCCTGAGGTAACTACGAACAGGGATTTTATATAGTCCCTGCAGAAGGATTCTGTTCTTCAGAGCTTGTTTTGTGCGGTCAAGCGACTCCATGAGGGAAGAAGTAATCTCCCTGGTGCTGTGTTGCCAAATCATGTTCAGCTCTGACAAGAGAAAGCCAAGAGGAGAGGAAGTCTCAGGTGCTGGGGTCCAGGGATATGGAGAGGGTGACTGGGAAGAATATCCTACACAACCCAGGGAGATGCAGCAGGCCCAGACAAAGATTAGCTTTGATTTGGGAGGGGGTATTGTTATCCAGTGAAAAGGGCATTAGACATAGTCAGGAGGTCTGGATTACACATCCTCTGCGTTACTGCCAAGTGCTGCTGTCCTGCTGTGTATTTCCTTGGGTCATCCCTCACACTTCTGTTCCCTGTCCCAAAGTCTGACAACCTGATCTGGCTCTTAAGGCTCTCCTGGTGCACTGATTCCAGAGCAGTCCTGACCCCCACCTATGCTTCCACAGCAAACAAGGGTGATTAATGCCCTTCTGAAGGTTTGAATTCACCTGTGGTAAATGTGGACATTTGCAATGCCATTTTTTTGCTGTCTTTAATCAATTTCTTGCAGGAATAGAAGGGTTTATCAAATAAATAGACTGGGAGAAAAATAGAAAAAATAATTAATTTTCTGGATTTTTTGCTCATGGTGGAATTCACAGCCATCAGAGAAGTGAGCACAATAACTAATAGATGTATTTAATTTAATTTTTTAAAAGATTTTGAAGCTTTTAAGTAGTTTTGCTGACACTATGTAGTAAGGAAATCTTCACTGATTCAGGAATTCCTTTAAAGGTCTTAAGCAATTAATAAGTTGAGCCGAACTGATGAGTCTGTAACACTCATAATATTGTTGATGGACACAGAGGAAGCATAACTTATATAAGGAAATCCAAAATTTGTTAGTATAATGGGAAATGTATCAATCTAATTATAGAATTGTTATTAGTCTAGATCTAATTGTCACTGAAATAGAATAATAATTCTTTTAGACAAAATCCCAATTATAGTAATATGGTCAGTCCCTTTTCTCAGGCAACCAGCAATAGGACAAGAGGACACAGTCTAAAGCTGTGCCAGGGGAGGTTTAGGTTGGACATTAGGAATTTCTTCATAGAAAAGGTGATTGGGCATAGGAAGGAGTGGTGGAGTCACCGTGCCTGGAGGTGTTTAAGGAAAGATTGGATGTTGGTCTTCGTGCCATGGTCTGGTTAACAAGGTGGTGTTGGGTCATAGGTTGGATTTGATGACTTCAAGGATCTTTTCCAACGTAATCAGTTCTGTGATTCTGTAATACAACTGAAATCATAACACACACAGTTGTTAGTAGATATCCTTTTTCTCAGGGTAATGGTCACCCTTGCACTGCACCTTTGTGTCCTGAAGTCAGCAGCTTTGGGCTACTGGGGAGGGTGACACAGCAAGTCATCAGCCTCTGAAGTACCTCTTTGGGAGGAAGATTGTATTGATGCAATTGGTTTCTTCTCCCTCCCTCTAGGATCCACCTGAGGTACTTTTGTTAGTTTGCTAACATATTTGCACACTTTTCTTTTTCTTCTTCGGTCTACACTGTCTCATTACATCAGAATTTAATATATATGATGCCTTCTACATAGGTGAGTTACTGTTTCTTTGTTCTGCTTTCCCTAAATCAGTTTAGTGCAGCTCTACACTTTATCATCCCACATCAGTCTTTCTCTATGCCACCCCCTGTGTCTCTGCTTCTCAGGGCCCCTGCTATTGTATCAGAACTGTGTTTCCCTCCATCATTGTAAATATTTTATTTTACAGGAGACAGCTGCTTATTACTACTACCAATATAAAACTGAGATTATACCATGCAGTGATAAACAAATAAATTATCTCTAGATACCAGGTTAGTTAGAAAAATTGCTGCTACAGCCAAACTGAGTAAAACAAAGCTACAGGCAGATGAAGGAGAGAGCAACCTGACAAGTCTCAGTCCCAAGGCTGTGCAAACTCACTGCAAAAGTGATGGCCTGTCTGTAGCAATGACGTGGCCACATTGTGGAGTTACATGGTTGCCAAAGCCCTAAAGTCTTCTGCCCACAGGTGGTAACGCTGTCCATCTCACTGCAGCAAGCAGTGCTTCTTATGCAGTTGTTTAGGTCAGAAGGCACCTCTGGATATCATCTGGTCCAATGCCCAGCTCAAAGCAGGGCCAGCTTCAGTGGCCTTCGAAAGACAACAATGGCTCTGCTCTTCAGGGCTGTTCTTCACAGTGGCTTTTCTCACCAACTAAAATCCAAGGTGTGATACTGCTGTGGTTTAACCCCAGCTAGCAGCTAAGCACCACACAGTCACAACCATCTCCCCTTCCCTGGCCAGATGGGGGAAGAAATAGGAAGGCTGAAAGTGGGAAAACTTGTGGGTTGATACAAAAACAGTCTAATAATTAAAATAAAAATAATTGTAATAATAATTAATAATAACAACAACAATATTAATAAATGGGGGGCAGCAGGGCAGAGTGGGAGGATAACAGAGAGATATAAAAATAAAGCCCAAGAAAGACAAGAGATAAAAATTGAAACAATTCCTCACCTCCAATCAAATGATGCCCAGCCAGTCCTCAAAGGGCAGTGCCCCCACCTACTTCATTATTGAGCACGATGCTGTATGGTATGGAATATTCCTTTGGTCAGCTGTGTCCCCTCCCAACTTCTGGTGCACTCCCAGCCTACTCACTGCTGGGGTGGTATGAGACCAGAAAAGGCTTTGGCTCTGCGTAAGCACTGCTCAGCAGGAACTAAAACATCCCTGTTACCAGCACTTCTCAGCAGAAATCCAAAACACAGCCCCATACCAGCTACTGTGAAGAAAATTAATTCTATCTCAGCCAAAACCAGCACAGGTGCCATAAGGTAAAGAAGCCAGAGTCAATAGGCTTAATTTTCTACATGAAATAAAATAAACCCCTCAAGCATCCCCAAACTAGCACTCTCAAAAACAGGTCCTACTGAATAGTCATGACTTTAAAATAATCTGAATTTTCAGAAGTTGAAAAAATTTCAACTTTTTAAATCAACTTTCTTTATGCTATATTGTTGGTCTAACATTATTTTAGTAGAGAAAGATGGAGAAATAGGAGCCTGGGCAAGGCATTGCTGGCACACCTTTCTATCTCAAGTTCATCCAGCAAGCTTGCCAATCAATTAAGAGGCCTTATCTCTGATGACTCTGCACCTATTCCTGTGCAGAGCAGGAATTCCTTGTGACATGGGGGGTTCCCAGAGGCTGGAGTGTGTCTGCTCGGGTGGAGTGCGGAGCCCAGCAGCCTAGGGGAGAGCAGGGTGGGGGAAGTGAAAAAGGAAGAGGATACTGACCTTTTGCTCCCTGGGGCCCTTGGTGAGCTGGGAAAAAATCTGCCAGTGAAAGGTGCTGTATGTCCAGGATCACCAAAAGCAGCTGTATTTATATGCTTATCTTAGAAGTACATGTTTTAAAGGAATTTACTCAATGTGTCAATCTACTCAGATGGAAACAATCAGCAGGGGTAGTGGTGTTTTATTTAAACACTCTCCTTGGTTATATATCATGGGGATTTATATGCTTAAATAAGTCACAGAGGGGTTATTTGAGTGAACCAGCCAGTGGCTTGATGGCAGAGCTGAGAAAGAGCAGAGGCATCCTGCAACCCTGCATATTGAGCTGACACTAGGACAGTGTGCCCTTCTCACTGTCCCAAGGAGAGTACTCTGTATTTCAAAAAGGAAAGCAAATTCAATGTGGCAAAAGTAAGATAAAGTTCAAAGGCTGTGAGTTGTAGTGGAGCAAATACAGTCTAGAAATATGTAAAGGGAGGGTGCCAAGAGGATGGAGCCAGGCTTTTCTCAGTGGTGCCCAGCAATAGGACAAGAGGCAATGGGCAGAAACTGATGCACAGGAAGTTCCACCTGAATGTGAGGAGGAACTTCTTTACTGTGGGGGTGACCAAGCACTGGCACAGTTGCCCAGAGAGGCTGTGGAGTCTCCCTCACTGGGGATATTCAAGAACCATCTGGACACAATCCTGTGCCATGTGCTCTGGGATGACCCTGCTTGAGCAGGGAGGTTGGACCAGGTGACCTACTACTACTGTGGTCCCTTCCAACCTGACCCATTCTGTGATTCTGTGGTTCTGTGAAATTAATTTCCAAGCAGCAATAGGAATTAAGCATGGAAAGGGTTTAGATGCCATGAGCTCTTTGTCTCTCATTTCTAAATAAAGTTCCCTTCTAAAAAACATACAACCATTTGGAAAAGAAGTCATTCAGGCAAGGCTTTGACCCATATTGTTTACAATGTAAAATGAAAACTTTCCTGATAAAGTCTATAAATTGACCTATACATTTCCCTCTAGTGGCAAAGTGACATAGTCAGTATCTGATCTCAAGTTAGTAACTAATCTGATGTTGTTTTGACTTGTGGCAGTTTTTCTTGTAATGTCTCTCCATAATTGAAATTACCATGTTCTGGATTACTATTTGTAATATTCCAGGAAGTGAAATTACTCCATTTCTCATTCCTTTTTTTTTTAATGTAAAACATCAACCTTGTTCACTTCTTGTCCCTAATGACATTCTTAAATTTTCCTATTTCAGACTTCCTGTAAGAAAAACAGTAATGAATAAATGTTAGCTATCAGCTCTATGAAAATCAGCCTAAATCAAGTAAGTGTGTAGACTAAGTCCTGATTGATTTATGGTAATGGAGAAATTTTTCATAACTCCAAATAAATCTAATCTTTCTTCTTAACACAATTCTTTGTTGTTGTATCCTTAAATGACCTGCTGGTAAATAATTGTATGTATAACCAAGTTCTTAGTAAGTAAGATATTAGCCATATCTCTCAGCTTTGGTCCTTAGCCAGTTTGTTCTCAGTTGTCCAGTACCCCACACTAGAGATGACTGACCAAAATGTTGATAATAGACCAGACAACTGGTCCTAATGTTGCACCATGCAGTCATGTGCTGCCTTTAAAAATCTGAGATTTTTGTTGAAAATTATGTGGATATTCTAATATTTCCCCCCAAAACTTTATTGTTCCAATACATTTTTTGCTGAGGCAAATACACTGATGCATCTTCTAAATACTTTTAGTCACTTTTGACTGGACCAGAATACGATGAAGTGATTATAGTTACTTGTGATTGTAGCTCTGGACTGTGTGGATATGGGCTGAACAAGTGTGGACTGAATTGAAGGGTAGCAAGAGTATGTAATGAGATTCAAACTAGGAAAACCATGAGTTCATTTGACTGGGTTGGGCCCAAGATAGAGAGGTGTCGATTGATGGATGTTGATGGAGGGGAATTGTTGGAGTATAGAAAGATGCAACTGGGCAATGTTAGCTCAGTGAGAGGGAGCTATGGGCCTCGTCCGTTCCAGGCTTGGGTCCAGATTAGTAAAGACTGTTTTGTGTCATCCCCACCATTTATTCTACACATATTTCTGAAAGCCTTTCCTTTATCACTGGAAGTGGTGATATATATCACACATTTGACTTGCAAAGTAATCATCCCCTACTTTATGCCTGCCTTGCAGGTCTCCTCCAAGAACAAGTTCAGCCATATCTGCTGATGATCTATTTGAGGAAAGCCTTTCCCAGTCCCACCCTTCTGGGTGTTGATAGGGCAGCAAATTAAAAATTCAAAGCCTCTGGCATAGGGGTGGCTGTTTCAGGTACAGCAGAAACTGAAGATACCTTCTCCTATCTTTCTTTGATGTTATTCAGTTATCAAGACATTGGCAGGTTCCAGCACTCTGTCTAAACCAATGATGTCATTTCCACAAGTAGGCTTGAAGCCCTTGGCAAACCAGCCCTGTTTGTTTCCTCAGTCCTTATGAGCTCTGTTATTGCTATTCCTTGTTGAAAATCAAGGCCTTTGGAAATTCGGTTGATGTTAGAGCCAAACTCAGAACTCTGAAGCTCTCCCTTCCTGGACATCTCTTGGGGCAGGGGCCAGAGTATAACTCCTGTGCTAGAGCTGGCTTGCCTAAACACCACAGGCAGCAGCTGAGTGACCAGGAACATTTTCTGGAGGGTCACCTTGTCCTTGGCTAAGCCGTAAAATCTCTGTAGGAGATTATTCAGCTAAATGTGACTGTAGTTGAAATACCAAGAACAGGCATGATTAGTGGGCCAAGAATCTCTGACTTTTCTCCCTTTTCTCAAAAAATGCTCATGCATTATGCAGAAGCCCTAAAGCCACTTGAATCCACTCTTCATGTGAAAGAGCTTCTCACTTCGTGCCTTGTCCGGTGCCACATAACTTTTTTCAGGGATATGATTTTATCAATTAACATTTATCAATCAAATCATCCTCTCTATTGCACAGTACTTTACCATGACCAGAGACACGGAAATGAAGAAAATCCTGTCTAATTCATACTTGCTCAAAGACCCCACCTGCTCTTCAGTGACTCCCTCTATGCAGCTTTGTTTTTCATGTGTGCTGTCAGTTTTATACCCAAGGTAGTGGGAGAGTGCTAGCATTCCTCTCTCAGGGCACAGACACAGGAATTCCCAGGGTGCTCACTGCTCAGAAATGGCAGGCATGGCAAAGGCTTACACACAAGACCAAAATGGAAATAAATGGAAAACTTAACACAGCTATAAATAGGCAGAGCTATTATTTAAACTTCCACATATAGGAATTAGCTGCTTTAAGGAAGATCTTTGGTATGAAAATTCTCTGGAGAGGATAACTGGAGAGGCCCCAAATAATCTTATTTATGTTTGCCAAGTGGCAAAAGCCAGTAGTTTGCTATTTAAAGGGTATTGGAAAGGACCCCAAAAAATAACATCCTTTTGAAGTCTAATAAATATAAGGAGATAAATAATTTCAGATTATCAAAGACAGTATGGGCAACCCCATCTCTATTGGGAGAGAATGTTTTTCACGGTAGTCACTACTGAACCTAGCAGTAAGATCTGGTGATGTAAGACTGAAGCTAGAAAAATTGCTATTGGAAATGAGGTACAAAATTTTAATTGTGAAATTGATTAAAAATTGGAGGACCTCATGGTGGGTTGGGACAGATTCTTCACCACCTGAAGACTTTATATCAAGACTGAATGTCTCAGAAACCATTTTGTTATTTCCTCTTGAGATTACTGGACCCAATACAGTAATCACTGTGAGAAATTCTATGTTCTGTATTTTGTCAAAGGTGTCAACATGGTCCCTTTTGACCTTAACACCTGTGAAAAAAATCATAATAGAAGTAAAAGCTGTACCATTTTCTGGGATAGGACAAAGATTGAGAAAGCAACCCCCTCCAAAACAAACAATGTAATTACAATGGCAGAAAAAGGCAGGTGAATAAAGCAAACTGGATCCACCAAATGAAAACATGATGATGGCTGTAACATTACCTTCCTTCACTGATCTCACCCAGTCCAACGTTCACATAAATCAGGCAGGGGTGTGCCTGAGAGGCATTAGTTCACTGAAGACATCTGACCCAGGTCAGAGACTGCATGATAAACTGGAGCACGGCTCCAGGCACTTGCCTTGGGATTGAGCAGCAACCTGCACAGATATGCCCTGCTGAAATGCATCCAGATGATCTGGTTCACCAGGTCAAAATGATCCCAGCTTCCCACCCCACCCTGTGTCCCACCTGGCTCATCCATAAGCAAGGCTTACCATTCCTGCACGTTCCTTCTGGCTGGCAGAAGGCTGCTGGGCAGCTCTCCTACAGGCACACGCTCCATTTCACGCAAGGCAGCAAAGTACACACACACGCGGCATTTTCAGAAAATCTGCTCCCTAAGTCAACACGAAAATCCCCGCTGACGTCAGCAGCCACAGGCGCAGGTCGCCGCTCAGTGCTTTTACACTCACCCGTCCTTGTGGGCGGCAGAGCAGGACACCCCAGCACGCAGGCGTTCATCGGTGTGACACCGGCGTGAGACGGCGACACAGAGATCAGTGCCAGCCCCCAGCTTTAGCAGGTCTCGGTTCACCCCCAAAACAAAGGTGTGCAACAAACCAGTCAGGAACCTGCCCAGCTTGGTACTGAGGGATGGCGACCTCCTGCAAGTGCTAACGGCCTGACCGCACTGCCCCGATGGGAAGAGACACTTCCTGGGAGATTCCCGAGGGAGAAATGCTTCAGGAGAAGCTCAGGACCCGACCACTTAGAAATATTAGGTGAAGATCCATTTGTCTTACTTCATATGATGGAAGTTCATTTTTACCAATAATTGAAATCCATTTTAATATATTTTCTAAATAAACATACACAGTGAGCAGAGCCCTTTTCCCGTGAGCATCCCCTTACATTTCCTCTGCAGCTGGTCAATCCACAGCCTTTAAATAAAAGCATTGATAGGGCAGTTGCAACCAGCAGTCCCTTTGCATGTGTTTTTTCACAGTGCAAAGATAAAAACCTCTTTGCTAGAGCTAGCTCGGGCTGTTTAGGATGGAAATAGTTGTTGGGATAAGTATATACTACAGCTCTACCTTGCATTAGTCTCCAGGGAGACCATGCTCTCCTGTCCCTCCTCCCCTCACCTTTCTCATGCCCTGGGGAAACCTCTCTGCCAGCCTCCTCTGCTCCCACACCTGACCCAAATCCTCACCCTCCTTCCTTGACATGATGCCATATTCCACAGCCAGTGCACATGTCCTTCCTTCCCCTTGCACAACGGTGATGGAGGAGCTGTGGTCTGGCTGCAGACATCCCAGGCTGGAAGTGTCTCTGCAAAGCAAGCTTAGCTTGAGATGAACGCTGTAGCAATACCTCAGGTGAAATCTGCTCTTCAGATGCGATGGTCCCTTGTGGTCACCTCTGGAAAGGTAGCCCCGTGTCTCTGAGGAACACCCACCCAGATATTTGTGTAAAGAAGATCTGTCTGGTCTTACCCACACTGAGAGATAGCTCAGGGAAGTGGTGGCTCTCCCAGCCAGGACTTCTCATGCAGCTTCAGACCATGACAAGGTGTGAAACCTGGTCCTGAGAAGGGCACTTAATGACAAAAATCATGCACTTAAAAACCTTTCAGACTTCACAAAAATAAGAGCAGTCACTTAAGTTACTGGCATAGATTAACTCTGCTGATGGTCCCTGGAAATGCCTGCATGTCCATCTTGTCAATGGGAAATACTCAAAGCAATTTCACCTGAAATCACCCGAAGACTAAAGAGAAAAAATAAGGACAGTGGGAGGTGCATTGGCAGATGGAAGGGATGTAAGGAAGTTATCATAACTGTATGACACTGGAGCATGAGAAAGCACCTTTACATGCAAGATTACAAAGAAATTTCAACAAGGTGTGTGATGCATGCTAACCAGCATTGCCCCAGAAGCTGTCACTGCAGCAGCTGGTACTGGCAGCCTGGCAAGGAGCACCGTGAGACACTCAGTTTCTCTAATAATTAAGAGCTTGCTCCTACCAGCTGCCAAGCATGCCCATCTTCTGTCCCTTTCAGCTGAAGGTAAGGACAGTCTTATCTGCATGACAAGAAGGTTTGGCAGGATGACAGGGTTTGAAGGCCAAAATTTCCTCAATAAGATCACATTAAACATTTACATGTTAAAAAAAAAAAAAATCTGGAACTAAAATAAAAAATCAACAGCTCTGTCTACCAATAAATAAACCTCATTTTCTGGCCTTTCTCCTGACCTGGGTTTTAAAAACATGCTGAATTGTGGGAAGCCATTCCAGCCCTGCATAATGAAAATGCAGTCTGTGGAACTGATGAATTGCAGCTTAGCTGTTAAATACAGGACATCCAGCCTTTACTGCTGCCACAAACAAAGTTCTTGGCAAAATTTGGTGAAAACAGAAAATGTCATACATGAGTAGAAGGACGTATCTTGATTAAATACCTGAAGGAGAAAGCTTATCTTTATATCTTGCATGTTCTTGTCAAAAACAGTCTGGAGAATCTGAGACAACCAATGGATT
This sequence comes from Dicrurus megarhynchus, assembly GCA_013399195.1. Classification (NCBI taxonomy): domain Eukaryota; kingdom Metazoa; phylum Chordata; class Aves; order Passeriformes; family Dicruridae; genus Dicrurus; species Dicrurus megarhynchus. The sequence goes on from VXAD01013448.1 coordinate 378,450, forward strand.
CCTAATTTTGAAATTATGTCAAATTCAGAATACAGAAATAGTAATAGGATGGTGAGATCATGTTACGGTCATCTACTGTATAGAGCACCCCATGGTATTCAAATAAATACAAACCTTTTATAATCCCAGAGAATACATTTGGTCTGCGGAGAGTTGGATAGTTTAAGGTTCTGTTAATAGCCCAGAATGTTTTTTATGCTGCAATTGAGAAAGCAGTTTTTAAGTAATTCAAAGCAGAGACTACTTTGAGATAAGCAGGTTTTTCAAAACTCTTGCTACTTCTTCGATTAATTGACTGAGGAATATTATTGGCAGGGATATAGTGAACATCAGGAAAAATCCTGGAAGACCTAGATTTCCCAGGTGATATCTGAATCATTGACCAGACGTGATGGCATGTGACTGCAGAGACTGGCCACAGGACGAAACTGAAACACACAAACGTACAAAGCAGGAAGCTGATAGAGCAGGGAAGATAAAAAGGATATTGAATAATGTAGCAAAACACACAGACTGCAGAAGTAGAGTCATTCAAGCTGAAAACTTTGTGAGTTTGGTCCTATGACAAGAAAGGAGATAATAGTACTGGGACTGGAGGGGAACCAATTGCTTTTACTGTTTCAAAGTGATGTGTAAATTAAGATTAATGGAGAAATAAACTTCAATTCTAAACAGAAATGTAAGGGAAATTTTATTGAACAGGTCAGAGACACTGGGGACCACAAAGGAACTGATGAGAATACTTCTAAACATTGCTATCCCTCCACATTTTAGACAGTAATGGATGGTTGGATGGATGACAAATGAGAGCACAGTATAGTACAAGGGAGACACATCAAAGCTACTATTAAAGAAAGTGGAAATGGATTAGCTACTGTCTAAGGAAATCAGATATCAGAGCTAGCAGTCAAGCCATGGAGTGGAATCTACAGGGAACAGAGAAAAAAGGAAGACCATAAAGGTTTGTGCTAAAGAAGATTTGTCTGGCTTGGAAAGACATCAAACAGCACTCTAAGAAAAAGAGAGAGTTATGGATGGATCATCTCAGAGGCCCTAAGTGTCTCCTAGATAAGTAATATTAGGAGGAGGCTTGTGCAGTATGCCTTTAGACAAGTCTCTGTGAATCGCACTGGAAAATGGAGCTCTGTTAAACAGGAGGTTTACATGTGTTCTCATGAGGGTGGCACTTGGCTGTGCACTGATGATACATTGCCTGCTTAATTGATACCTGGTTGAAATATATAGCAACTGTAATATAGGACATTAAAAAAAGACAATTTTTATTTTTTGCTCTGTACTACTACACTGCTGATGGCTGCTGATGTCCAAAGCAATTGTTGTGACACAGACACATTTTAACTTTTTCTTACCCTGTCACAGCAGTGATCTCACTCAGCTTTCCTCCCTTCTCTCCTCTCAATGACTCTCCTGTTTCTCACTTTGTTCCACATCAGCCAAAATTTTTTCTCAGCCCTTTTCCCTTTTATCTTAGCCACTGATTTCCCTCACTACCTTTATATAAATTTTGTTGTGACCAAAAAGCAGGGATCACTAAGTGGGCTTCAAGTTATGTGGAGGGGACGAACAGACACAAGTGGGGACCAGACACAAGGATCTGTATCTTCACACATGTCTTGTGGAAAACACAAGTCACTTTCCTTCATGGAAGGACCAAGCTTCCCTCCTAGGAATCTACAGCAGAAATTGCTCTCAGAGGAGAAGAGAGAGAAATGTTTTGTATTCCATATTGGCACAAAGTTAGCTAGTAATTAGTCAGGGTGAACTAACCAAAACACCAAAAGAAACTATATGGAGCACGCACATAGCTTTCATGTCAAGAGCCTTGCAGAGTGATTGCACCATGCCTAGTGCTTATGAGTCCAGGAAACTATCCATCTAACCAAAATACAATCTTTCATTAGGCAGGCTACTGGAACTAGACAGTTTTGGAATTATTGACATTTAGAAACTCATTTTCAGAGACAGGCATCAGCTAACAAATGGAAAATAGCTAAGCCAAAGAGACTATTGTAATGTGCAGAATAAATAATGCACACATTGAATTATTTATTAATTAATTAATGGTGTCATAAACAAACTTTTACTGCCTAGCCTTTCAAAAAGTGTAAACTCATCTAAGTAAAATCCAACTCAAGCTAAAAGGAAGGGAAAATTATTCTGGATATTGAAAGCAGTGAAGTAAAAAATCTTACAGAGCATTTTTGCTAAACTTCCTACCTTTGGGTTCACAGAGACTGGAACTACCAAAATACCAATGAAAACAATGGTATTTCTAGTGTAGTGATTTATCAAAATACCTCACAAAGTTCTTAACATACACTGTTAAGAACACAAATTCCTCAATGTCATTTCAATCTACTTATCCTAATATTCACTCATCTTCAATTGCCAGTGACTTCACTCATGACTTATTAGCAGTTCCTTCCTCTAGAAGCTTTGCCAGTAAATTGGTAAAGAGTAGCAGTGGCACAAATATTTGTTCATGCAAACCTTTTTTCCTTTAAACACACTGTTTTCCTTTAAAAACTGTAAACGAGTTTCTTTAAGGTGTGCAGTTTTCTTACCTTGGAGCTGCTTACAGAGAGTTAAGCTCTCTATCTCCCTTGTCTGCTAAAATCGTAGTCCAAATCATTCCCAACCCAGTCTCAAAGAGAAATATCCTTCAGGTCAATTTTTGGAATCATGGCTTTTGGCTGAAAATGCTTTAGGGAACTTTCACCCTATTACAAACTCACACAGTGATGCCGGCAAAATATGAAAAGCCCTGAGGTGAAGTAGACCCAACCATTCCTTGACCCCACTAAAAGTAAGCTTGCCACATGAAGACTTAGCTGTTCTGTCAGTTTCCTTGGCTGCTTCCTAACATAATTTCTGAGGAATAGCATCTGGTGGAAAATAGTTTCTTCCTCCCACAAAACTACAAGACTTCGAAATCTTTCCTATCCTGAGTTGGACCAAACCCAAGACTTTTTGAAGCAGTTTGCAGAAACTAAGAGATGCCTCACCAGCCAAGAGCCTGGTCTGAGGTGTTCAGCACTGATTGTCCTTCTCCTGGGCTAGCAAGCCATTTGTTCCACCTGCCCCAAGGTGAAAGGAACCATTAATAAATAAAAGAAACAATTATGTCTGCAAAATGAGCAATTTTCTATAACAAGCATAGGAAGGAGCTTTCACAGAAACCACCCAAAACACATTCTTTATCACTCCCCAGCAGAGAAAACACTTGGGAAGGAAAACAGTGAGTGCTGTTCCCTTGGCCTGGAGCTGGCAGGGTATGTATCCAGCCTTGGGCTTTTTTCTCATCCCAGAGGAGGGCTCTATTCCCAACCAAATGGGATGTTATCACCGAATAGCCTGTTTTGTCTTCACAAACACTTCTCTTTCTCTCCCTTAAAATAAATTGAAGAAAAAGAAAGGGAGGAGAGGAGNAAGGATTTGTTCAATACATACACGACCTAGTGAAAGAGTCTCAAGCCTAACCAGAGCAGGCAATATCTGATGAAAAGCATTTGGCTGCAGAATTCATGACCAACTCTATTTGAAAACTGCTATTCAGAGGTAGCTTTAACCACTACCAGCGCTCTCTCTGAGCTCCTCAGTGTTTGCTTTTCCATAGCCCCTGGTAAATTTGCACAAGGGTTCAAGGTCTGCCGCCGTGCGTGCACCCTTTGCCAGCCTTGTTTCTGTGCCGTGTGCAGGAAGCTCCAGGGTGACCTTTGCAGTCCCATTTCGGTCCCCGCCGCAGCCCCTGCCCTCGGGGCGGCCTCCCTGCCGCAGCCCCGGCCGGAGGAGCGCAGCCGGGACGCGCCGCCGGGAGCGGGATGAGGGATGTTGCCAAGTGACTGCCAATCTCATGAAGCAATGCGGCGCTGCTGGGGCTGCCTGACCCTCCGGGACGGTTTCTGTCACTTGGCCCGCAGCACGCAGCTCTGGGCGGATATGATTTCTTGGCTTTGCCCCCAGCACAGCCTTCCTGCCAATTTCTGCGCATTTGCATTCTGCTGGCGCTCCCAACAGAAAAGGCACTGCTCCCACGAACGCCAGCCACACCTGCTGGTGGGTCACGGCGGCCCAATTCACAGCGCAAACCTTCCGAAACTTCAGCCTCCCCTACTGCACCTTCTGCATCTGCCTTGAGGCATCCCGTGTGGTGATCTCTCCCAGGATAAGCCCCTGTTCCCTTTGCCCCTCTCCCAATGGCACATTGCCCAAGCCAGCATGTCTACAAAAACTCCAGAAAAATAATTTTAAAGTCTGTGTTTGTTGCTGTTCTAAATGTAAGGGGGACAGCAAAGGAAAAAAAAATTCTACTTAATTTTCAGATTCTTGATAACAAAAACTTTGTTGAGTCTACAACTAAAATATTCAGGAAAGACTATCAATAAATGAGGTTTCTTTGGATGAACAGGAAACTCTGCAGGAAAAAAAAAGGACAAAATTAGAGTGGGGTAAAGTCAGACAACTAGAGTGAGATGAAATCCACAGTGGGATCGAGTGGTTGACAGTGGCTAAATTAAGAAGACATAGCTGAAGAAACACAATATTTTAGGCTTGATTTTAGATAGTAGATACAAGCAAGTATGCATGGAAAGTGATCCAGACTCATTGGGCACCAGCTGCTCTGAGCGAGTGCAGCAAGGACAGCCCAGGCACTGGTACAAGTTGTACACAGCCCTAGGGCACAGTTCTATCCACGAGTCTCTTCTGGCTGCACTTCTTCACACCACAAAGACAGTGCAATTACATGTGCTCTTGCTGTTCCTCGTATCTTTTTTGGTTTTCTGTCTCTTCTTTCTTTTCCTTAAATTCTCAGTCTGTAACTTAAAAAAAGGATGACGTCACTTAGTAGAATGTAATTAGCCTAAACAAGGGAAATTGAATTTACCAGGAAATCCTGGTTTTGCTCTAATGCTTCCTGCCTGTTCTGGATATTAGGCTCAAAAAGATCAGACAGAGAGTACCTGTTCTGTCATCAGTGTGTTTTTCCTTAAAATCTCTGGACATCAAATGTATGCATTTATTTTCCTAACCAGCATTGACTCATATTCTTACTGACTGGCATCTAACGACATCAAAAACTCAGCTTATAGCACATGACATACATGGTTTAGCCCCTTCCAGTTCTTCTGCAGGAGGTTTGCCTACACCAATTTCAGTAGTACCGTCCTGCTTCCTTAGCCCACCTTTTTCCAGGCCTGCTCACATTTCAAAGCACACAGATGATACAGGTGAGGTATTCAGCTCAGCTTTATCTCCTTTACCTACTTGCTGAAGACGCTTAAAATAGGTGAAGCAAGGATGCACTGGGGATAGGAAGTGAGGGAGCAGTTTCTCAGCATCTTTTGTAGAAATGTGTTGTGTTGGAGTGCAGCTTGCAGCTGGCCAGATGTGCTGCTTCAGTGACCCATGGAGACTTGGAATGTACCTACCTATGTCACACACCAGTGATGGGAGTGCAAGCAGACTCCCTGTGCTGGTTTATGTGTGGGCAATGCAGAGCAGGAACAGAGAGCTCTGCTCCAGCTGCAGAGTCAGCCAGAAAGTTTAGCCTGTGGGAAGCCAAGACATGAGGTTATGTTAGGCCATGGCTCCTTTTCCAATTCCATGAACAGCCCAAGAAATTTTGTTCATGTCACCCTCTCCCTGGACTCAACATGGTTGCTTGTAGAGAGGAAGCACAGGATCTCATCACACTTGTTCTCAGGCAAAGTGATCTCAGCTCTATCAGTTTGCCTTTTCCAGAGGTGTTTCCTGCTTCACCTCACCACATGTTTTGCTCTGCACAGACTATGGCAGGATGCATCCTATCACCCACTCAGTCTGTCATGCTCTGCTCCAAGGTGGTGTCTCTCCAGGATGAACAGGCAGTGACACAGGAGAATAATCCAGGAGACCAGCCTGTTTCAATCAGTCTCAGTCATGGCCCAGTGGTGCCCAGTGGCTCTCACACACTGATGCTTTTCTCAAGGCCCCCTCTGTTTTTAAGAGTTACTCTCCTCTGGATCTGCCACCCCTGCTCACACCAAAGACAAAGCTAGGGAATTTTGGAGGGCACTGCCCAACAAAGCTGTGCTCCTGCCATGCCTTGCTCCAGCCCTGCCCTGTTCACCCATCCCTGGCCAGTCACGGTGTGCCCACACCAGGCAAGGGGTGTTTGCTGTCCAGGGGTGCCCTGCCCAGCCTCTCACTGCTCTCTGGTGCTGCATGTATTTCTCTTGTTGCATGGGAAAAAGCATTAGTCTTAGCGTCCTTGGGTGGTTTTTTTAATAGAAATAACATTAATTTGGACAAAGGAAGTTAATCACCTTTCACTAAAAATAGACTGCAGTGCAGATCTAGCAGCAATATAGATTGTGATGATTTAATGTTAGGGCCCACTCTTGGAAGAACAGCTCAATATTCCAGCTTTCTAAAGGTTAAGATCCATGTCTAATCGTGATCCATTTAGAGACTATAGTTCAGACATCTAATACATAGCCAAAAGTGAAAGGTGCTTCTTAAAGTCTTGGGTGGCAAGGACTGCTGCCTGTCCCTGTGTCCTAGCACTACCCACAGTCCCTCCAGCCCAGCAAGAACTTTCAACATTTTCTGCTACTACAGGTCAGCTTCTTTGTCCTGGCTCAGTGCCACCATGCTCTGCACTTTGACTAGTTTATACCCAGGAAAGGCAGGGCTATTTCAGGGTTAGAGTGTCTGAGTGGGGCTAAGGACTCTCCAGCACCCGTCTCCCTTCTGCCTCTCCTTTTGCAGAGCATGGTGAGCCCAAACAGAATCATTTAATCTCATTATGTTTCCACTACTGTGCTTATAAAGACAGAAAAAATGGGACATCCTCTTCAGAGCACTTGAAAAATCTGCAGATGGAAAGTTCTATAGAAGAGCAGAGAAATGGAATAATACTTTCTAAGTAGCTCTTTGCTAACAGAGAGATGTAAAATTGCTGAATTCTAATTGGAAGTGGTAAGTTGAAAACATGAACTTTTTTCTAGGTAAGATTTTTTTTAGATTGTCAAATTACAACACCCAGTATTAAATTTCATACCATTGAAAGATTATGGGCACAATAAGATGCAATATGACACAAACATCTTACTCACATCAACTTAAACAAAATATTTGCATTTTCGATCTTTTTCTCTGCTCACAAACTGAGCAGTGACCCAGCAGCTGTGCCATGTGTCAGTGATGTGAAACAGGTTCTGCCCCTCACACCTGACTCAGAAGAAAATTGTGAGGTCAAGTATTGCCTCACCTCTGGGAGTCTGACATCCAAGACTTTCTGATGCCCCAGAATTAGATAGGACAGCAGGTTCAAATTAGGAAAAAAAAAGCAAGAAAAAGATTTTCCAGTTCTCTTGTGTGTTTTCTCTGGAAAAAGCACATTTAGATCGCTCTGCCAAAAGTCAGGCATGTGCATTGTGTAAGGAAGAGTGAGCCTGGGTTACTGAGCTGTCACCAAGTATGGACAGAAATTTGTATAATGTATAGAAGATGCGCTGCTCAGAGATTTTCTTAAGGGCTTGTTGTGCAAAGCATGTCAGAAGGGCTGCTCTCTGTGTCCACATGATTGCAACATGAAGAAACTACTGCTCAGCACAGCTAGAGGCTCAAGAGGGTTGTAAAGGTCATAACAATGTAATGTGAATCTTAAATTATCTTGCTATGTTTCCTAGTAGCTGTTTGTGACAGAATATTGTGATACAGTCAGCATATATGCTGTGGTGTGGTGCTGACTGGGTAAGCAGGATGTAGCCATCCTTCTTCTTGGTCTTTAGCCTTCAGTGGCAGTTTTGGCAGAGACAGCACCATTTAGCATCTTTAGAAATAACACCACGTCTGCCTTTTCAAACTAAGGTCTTTCTGACTTGTGTGATTGCTCCTTATTTGGGGACTGAAATAGACACAGCCACAAGAAGGTGTCTTTGGTGGGTAGGTCAGCAAAAGCAACCAGGGTAACCAGTATGGAATGCGTGGGATGCCTAACCTTCCTTCAGTTCCGATGTTGCAGCTTCCTGCCTGGACAAATGAATTCAATCTGAGCCCAGAAGGATATCAGATGTGTTAGCGTGAGCTCTGATTAAAACTATTACCTCTCATTGTAAATGTTGCCTCTCTAGATAAGGCAGGGGCACAGAATTGGCAGTGGGACCGTGCCCTTAGAAGTGCCTGCAAAGACTTCCCTGAGTGTGAGATTCATCTCATGTCTCTTCAGAGTGGGATAAACCTGTTTCTCTGATTTAAAGCAAAACTGACAGTTATCCATTATTCCATCTAGCAAAGAATAAGGAATATGGACCCAAACTTGAAGCAGAGGCATTGCATTTTTCTCTTCCAAACCAAACGGTGCCTTTCCACAACTGTATCAACAGCTGTAACAATCTCTGTAGCCAAGGCTGGATTAATTCGTTAGCAACAATTAATGTAATCACATTGCAGAACTACCAAAATCAGGCATTACTACTTTAAATTGAACCGCTGTTGAATTTTCCTGGGTGATCCCTTTCTTAATCTCTTGTTACAAGTGAAAGGTGAAAAGTCTTTTTTTAAACTTTGCTTTATTACTAAAAATAAAACTAGCATGGATGAACTTTGAAGTATATATAATTGAGTCTCATGTGATCAGAGGATCCAGTGTTGACAGGGACTCTCTTACTTTACGTAAGTTAAATGATGATGTTCTCAGGCAGTGCTAGTGGAGAGCATGTTATTGTTTGCAAACAGCATAAATCTGCTTTTGATTTGTAACATTGGTGGATCACCTCTAAGAAACAGACTGAGCTAATTTTAGGTCAGTATTTGTAATACATCAGTTTAGGTCTGTCAGCACATTACAGTAAAATTTAATATTAAGGATTCCACTGAATTTCATGACAAATCCTAATACAGAAGCTGGAAACCCTGGGTTTCTAAGGTGGAAACTGTGTTTAGCTTTAACACTACATGCTATTTAAAGACTTATTAAAACACTTTCCAGAGCTGTGCTGGCCTGAGATACTGCCTGGGAGTGAGCCTGCAGCTGTTTGCTCGCAGCACACGCAGGAACTGTGTTTCTTCTTGTGGGGCAAGTTGGCGCCTTTTTGTTTCATATTGGTTGTGTTTTGCTGGATGCAAATAAATAAATCATGTTTGTGAGAGAAGGGCGGCCCTTCGGTCCCGAGTGCAGCCCGTGTTCTCTGTGAGCAGTCAGGAACCTGTCTCCTGATGCGTTGCTCGCTGCGGCGGAGCAGCACTGCTGGAGCTGCCCGGCGGGGCTGCCCTGCGCGCACAGCAGCAGCAGCAGCAGCAGCAGCTCTGTGCTGCGGAGAGCGGGGCTGTGCCGAGCTGCAGGGCCTGCCCGCAGCCTCCAGCGCAGCTACACCGCGGTCCTGTAGCTGCATGTGCCAGCCTGGCCGAACGCAGCCCCAGGGAGCAGGTGAGGAGCAGCACAGCTGCTGTGTCGCCCCACATCCCGATGGAGCCAGGGAGGTTTTCTAGTAGCACTGCGGAAGTGGTTTTTTGCTCCTCTGTCTCCATTGCCATAAAAGGAGGAGAAGAGCACTTTTCTACTCCTCAGAAAAACCGTGGCTAAAAACAAATGAAGGATTTTGAGTCACTCAGTAACAACGATGGGTATCAGATAGCATAAAGCAGAGATCACTCTGCTTGTCTTCTGCATTCTCTGTCAACTGATTCATTGCTTTCAGGCTTTTTCAAACTTTTTTCATGAACTAAGACTTCCATGATCCTAGTAACTACAGTACAGTTTTCATCAATACTTTTTCAAACTAAAAATTATTTATAATAAATGGAGACTTTTTTCTTCTCCAAATCATCCAAAGATAATTTCTTGGACAAATCTCATGGCTTCCGCTTTCTTTTGGAGGTGCTGGCAAGGAAGCGCCTTTAAACACCAACTGTTTGAAACAACATTACCATCTAGTGGAGAATATGATCCAGCACTGATGTGAATTCCTTAATGCAGAAATATATACACTGAGTGACTGTTGCACAAATGCTGAATTAGGAAGTCAATTAAATATTCATTTTGAAAATCAATGCTTGCAGTTAGCTGACTGGTTTAACAGAGGAATGAAAGAGTCTTTGAGTCATACTGTAGATCAGTAATACTAAAAATGCAGGAAATCAGTATAAGAATCTCTAGATTAGTTTTAATTCCATAGGATTTTCAGAAGGAAACTTTGATATTCATTCTGACAAAGCAGCTAAATCTATATCTGGAAAAGAGATAACAAAATGCAATTACTCTCTCTCTATAAATGATGTAAAAATTAGAGCCTGAGTTTAATCAATACAAATCAAACCCAAATTCTCAGCTTTCACGTTGGTGTAAATGGAAATCTCGAGGCAGACTCAGCCACGTGGCTTGTTCTGGAAACTTCTTTAGGCCTCACCAGCTGTCCTTCCCCTGTCCATCCCCTCGTGTGCAGGTGTTTCAGTGTCTCTGGTGCTGAACGCTGTGCAGCACTTCCAGTGTGCAGCACAGGAGCTGGTGATCAGTTGGCCAGTGGCAGAGGACAGGACTGCTGGTCACAGGGCTTTCACTTTCTGCACCTCCACTCTGCCCTTCCTACACTTTCTCTCTGGTGCTCAGTTTGTTTATTGGGTTTCTCTACCGTGTCCCACCAGTTGCTTCTCCTGCATAGGCTTTGGTAAAACAGCCAGCGTTTGGTGGGGCCTCCACAGGGAAGCACAGCTCTGGGAACGTGCAGGACACCTAACAACCCTCTTAAATCTGTCTGGTCTCATCTGTATCGCTCCTGACCTACCATGCTTCTTCCCTCATCACCACATTTACTTCAGCATTGTAGCTGAAACCAGTTTGCAGTTCTGGACTTGGCTAGTTTGTCAATCCTCTGCGGCATAAACCCTTCTGATTTAGGCAAAAGTTAACTGTTAGGAAAACACACCATCCTCTGGGGACACTGACTTTATACAGTGCTCAGATGCCAAAGCAGAAAGTTTGACAGAAAAATCAAGGCCAATGAGTGCTTTTAAATCCACTCATGATGAGGGCCACATTTTCACTTGTAGAAGGTTGCCTAGAGCAACATGCACATGTGTGAAAAGTCATACAAGGAACTTGGTTCCCTCCTCTACTCTCCCGGCTGCTCTGTACACCCCCCCGTATCATTTAGGAAAGCTGCATCTGATGGGAGTTGGTGTCTGGAGGAGATGGAAGCGCTCTGCTCCGCACAGCCACGGTGGTTGCACAATACTGAATAACAGTGTTACAGCACCTCCTTCGACTGGGGTCACAGGAGCTGCTTTGCTTTGGAGATTACAGGCTTAGGTCTTAAACTCCAAGGGTAATGAACACATTAAAAAACAACCCAGCAACAACAACAGAGCACCTCTCCCAGAGGCACTTTGTTATCTGAGGTAGGAATAATCAGGGTGTCATCCTGTTCCTGTTGGAATCTATAATCAAATTCCTCCCTGGGCATAAATTTGGGTACTTCAATATCAGACATTAAAAGGAAAGTAAAATGGGACAATAAAAGATCTGCCAAAAATTTTGTGAGTTCTCTTTTTAAAATCAAATTTCTTCCCTTCCTGATAAGATGCAGCAGGGTAATACTTCACAATGTTGGTGTTTCTTCACTTACATAGACAGAACATGCTAGATCTGAGAGACAGAAAGTCCTTAAAACTTGTAACTAAGAAGATCATTACAATCTGCCCAGGGTAAGACTATATTGTAATCAGCCTGATTTTTGTCATGTGCCTGGGTATGAGACCTGTTTGATTTTTAAACCTCCTCCAGTAACAGCAATGGCTACATAGCCAGGCAAATTGCTTGAAGCTTTACAATCCTTTTACAAAAGATGGCTGGAGAGAGCTGGAAAAAGCTCTTTCATTACAGTCAGAAAATAGGAAAAATGGCCAAATGAATTAAAGCAAGGGAATGAGCTTGGTCTGTACTTTGTGGAATATGCAGTACGTCTTTTCACAATTCCATCTAACCTCCAGTGAGACTCATAACTGCTCTTTTGGCTCCCAAATTAGGCCTGTTTGGTATCCAGTGAGAACATTAGACTCAATGTCCAGGGGCTTGGTAAGCTAACACAGCTGACAACTTGTGAGTTGCTTGCTTTTAAATGTTGCTCCTATCTTTAAAAAATGCAACCACGATCTGGTCTCAGACCAGTGCATTGCCCACCTATGTAAGAGTGAGGACTGGAAACAGGGGAAGCTGGGTGGTCATGATGTACATAATTCCAGACTGGAAACTTCAGTCAATCTTGCAAACCTCCATAGGGGAGAAAGAAATGCAGGTATAGAAGATTATTTGCATAGATGATGTTTCAGAAAATACAAGCTTAGGAAGGTTTCTGACTGGTCTTGATTCTTATAATGGTAATGTGTCCTATGGAAACAAAATGCCTTAATGCAGTGGAAGTTACATAATTGGGAATGAATAATCTATGCCATAGCTACAGAATAAATCTTGGGGTGATGAAAAATGACTGAAAAGGCCTTAGGAGCCATGGCCATTGCCAGCATATTTAACATGAGCTCCCAGTGGGTGCTGGAAAAAAGAATGTTATCTACAAACATGGAAAGGAAGGACTAACCGGGGGCATGCAGAAGACCACCAATGGACCATCACATACAATTTCTGTGCCTGTCTTCCAATAACTATGAAAAATGGACTGTGGTACAGAAACCCACAACATAAATGGCCAGGGACTGATAAAACACTTCCTATTGCCTGCACTCATTGTACTTCAGTGAAGTCTTGAAGTTGACCTGAAAACACTCAAAGTATGTCAACATGGAAAGGTGTAGGCTGACATGAGTGAGCTCTTTCTATACTCCAAGCGTGCTAGGCACATGCTAACTCCCAACTGGGAATCATGTAACTGCCTGAGTTTGGGACTGCACTGAGCTCAAACAAACAAACTTGGCTGGGAAGCAGAGCAATAAGGTGTGGGTTCTGGGTAAAATTACCTACCTCTTTTGGAAGGCATAGTATATCTCAGATCACAGACAGCTTTTTGTAAATCTGCTTCTTGGGAATTGTGGAGACATGCCTTGAGAAATAGCCAAGAATCAGGAATGGAAGGGAGGAGCTGAATTTGGAACTATTAATTGGGAAAGGTACATGGCCTAACTTAAATCCTTCTTTCCTGACTGAAAAAACAAGATCTTTGTACGCATAAAAGCTTCCAGACTGCCCATGCCCTTAGTTTCCTTAGTGAAGAGGGCTCGCAGTGCCAACAACTTCTGGGCAGAAACCATGCTTGGTAATGAAGGAAATCTGGGAAAAAACAAAATCTTTTTCGGCTCTGCAGGGTCTTCAATGTTTTGTTCTTGTTTGACCTCTTCTAGATCAAACTGTCATGGAAAGTGGAAGAGTCATCATCTCTTGACACTTGATGGATCATACGCTGCTGGTTTTCCCGAAGAGATGCTTCACCAAAATGCACAGGGCTGGAGTCAGTACAGAGCAGGTGAGTCTCGTGCACCTCACAGCTCACAGAAGAAAGTACCTTAATCCCCAGTGATGTTTTTCCTCTTGACTGTTTGGCTCATCGGGACAGGGAGTTCAAGTGACAGACAACAGAGCTTGCAGATGTTTGGCTTCTGTCTGTGTTGTGTGCATGTCCCACCTTTATGTTGGAAGATAGAGTAGCTGGTGGGAGGGGAATACAGAAGAGGGAAAGTATAACTATAACCTTCTCTCTGAGAGAATTTTTAGTCACTGCAGTAACTAAAAATTCCTGAAATTTATAGCCCACAGCAGTGAGCTGTTGCATGTTTTTTGCTGGGATCTCTCTGGAGGTTATACAAAGGGTTTGGGTAAATCCCTGCTGTCAGCTCTTTGCTTCTGAAACTCTCATTTCCTCCTTCTCTCACAAACACTTACGTTCCTTTAATCATAGAACTTCCTACTTCTTTTTTAAGCAAAAGCTGACAATGGAAGTTTTTATCTTTTGTTGAGGCATGAAGTTTTTTAAAAGGGGAAACAAGAATTTACTGTACTTGCAACACAAACTCAGCAAATAATAATAAGCACAGATCCACTCAAATGTCCAAATATATATTTTCCTTAATTTGTCCACAATTTTAAGCAACTGTTGCCTTAATTTGTACCTCTTTAGTCATGTCTTTTAAACATTGGCCCCACTTAAAAAGGTATTGCTTCCTGGAATTGAGATGCTGGAACAAATTATGAGAGAATCTGAAATGCTGGCTTCTTTTTTTTTCTTGTAAACAAATGCTAATAATTTTGGATGCCTTAAAATGTTCTGAGGATAGAAGATGTTGTTTATGCCTGCTTGATTTAGGCTAAAACTAACTTATTTTTCCTATCCTGTATGGAACTTGGCAGCTACCAGAGTAGGGGTAACAGCTTGCTCTGGCACCTTTCATGCCAGCCAGGGTATCTAAACCAGCACGCAGTAACACTGAAGTCAGCAGCTGTATATGACTCCATCACTCTGTCCCATTAAATCCTGCGGGAGCTGACTGAGCCACCTGGAGTTTCTGCAGCTACAGTTTCTGTTCAGGCATGGTAAAACACCTACATATGTTCTGTCTCACCATCCTTTTTCTTGTTTTTCTGCAAAGTCAGTGCATATATCTATTCCACTGATGTAGTTTAGCAGTTTAATGCCAAACAATGAAGTTAAGGTCAGAAACACAACAGTCAAAAAATAAACCCCAAATCTGTCAGCAGTAACTTCCTCATTAAGCATAAGGTAAGGTGGCAGGTATCACCAAAAAGCATTTCCAGCAGAGGCCATATAATAATAGACCAGCATCATGGACTGCCTTTGTGTAAGCTCCAGCAAAGTGACATATTCTAAGTGTCTGTGGCTGAACTTGCTACTTAAATTGTTATTTGATTGATGTTTCTAGGTACAATGGAAGCTTGTTCTCAGCATGATGATGTCAGTGCATCCCAGAGATATGCCAGAAACTCTTGGAAGATATAGACGATATTTTTGTATTAATAAGTTTTCCTTTCTTTTCCATTCTAGCTGGAAGCAAACTTTTCTGACCAGGTGACTATGTTAAGTAATCAGGTCTTACTTGACTTTCTCCACTGTTTGAAAAGAACTGCACATTTTCTTCACCAGAGCAACCCTGCTGACCAGAGAAGCCTGCCTTTATGAGCTCCATCAGGAACTTCTAAAAACCTGAAGGTTTTCTGAGGCTTACCCCAATTATTTCACTATGCTCAGATTTGTATTGCCTTTCAGTTCAATTGATATTTGCACTCACACCTCCTTATGTCAGATATCCTACTGCAGGTCTTGAAAATGTCATGGCTGTATCCTGTCTGGCCCTACATGCCTTCTTAACAGTCCATCTCTTTCCATTTTTAATAAGCATCTTGGTTTTACCTTTTCTCAAAATGAGCATAATGTATATTAACAACTTGCTGGACAGGTTTACTGTATAGAATGCGCTTCAAAGGCTGTAGAATTATTCCATACTTACATACTAATTACACTGCTATTTTGCCATTTGCAAGGTTCACTGCTCCTCTGTATCTGCCTGTTACCTCAGTCTCTAACCACTGAAACCACCACTTAAGAGTCCTTACCAAAAAATACCAGAGACAATTGGTGTATCAGGCCATTAAACAACAACCGCATTTCAGGTTTTGTTTGTTTTGCAATCAGATTTTTTGTGATATGCCCTAAGAGAAAACTGCAAATAATGAGCTGTGAAGACATACGTGTACCACTATTCCCCACCAAGAATCCACGGCTTCAGGAGCTTAAAGTCCCAGCCAGCAGCTGACTCTTGAAGCTACTCAGCTCATCTTAACTAGTACATGGAACAAATGTTCTTTAAGTCATCCATTGCCTTGGCAATTTCAAATCTTCAACATTACAAGAAATGTCATAGCTACGGAGCCAACAATATCCTATGCATCAAATGCTGGAAAGATGGAAAAAAGAGACTGTCTATTGGAGTGTTATTAGTATTCACTCATCCTGTAAAAGCTTATGAAAAAAAAAACCCAAGAAAACTGAACTTGAAACTTCTTAATGCTGGTTAAACAGTCAACCCCTGCCTCTCCTTCTCCCTCCTCCGCTTCCAAAAGAAATAGGACAGTAGGATGAACCAAACTGTAGGAAGACTTTTCTTCCTGAGGACCATCTTGATTAGAATGACTTGCAAATAACTACTGAGAAATGGAAACTCGCTGCCTCACAAGTTACAGAGGAGCAGACCCATACAAAAGATAATTTTCATATTCTGCTTTTAGCTAGAAAATGAAAAATGTATTTCTATCTCCTTTGCAGACAAACAGTCTGGTGTGAAATGTTAACAAAAGGACAGATTACAGAAGAGTGCTAGAGAGCAACAGAAAGAAATAGGCATCTGGCTGAACCTAGGATCAATGGCTGTTGTCAGAACATTTTTGTCAGTTCTTAATCAAAAAAGAAATGTAATGAAATTTTCCTAAAATCTCTTTGGTTCTGAAATGATGCATGAGAAAAGTCAGGGATGGGGAGCTAGTACAAGCTTCTCCAGAACCCCTGTTTCAATCATCTCTGTTCTCTCTGCAAGAGGTGTTTCATTATCTTTCAGCATCTATAGCCCCAATGCTTTTCTAGCACCATGCAAATAAATATATGATACAATTAGACAGAAGGAAAACTGCTTTTATACAAAAGAATAACTAGAGTCTTGTACATAATGAAGTCCTTATTGATTTGCTTTGGGTTATGCTGAAAAGGCCTACTTTGAGGCACAGAATTCTTGCAGCCTCAGGTTCATCTAGATGAAAGGAACATTTTCTGGCAGCTGCATGAGCAAATGAGTACCTAGTGATCCACCCTAATTTAGGTTATGTAAAACTTAGTGGGTGTAAGCCACACATGTGCCTTCCAAAGGCAATGCCTGGATTGCACTCCTGATGATGGTCTGGCTGCCAGTGCTCTTCTCCCACCCACGCACCTGTTCTAGTAAAGTTCTGTTGAAGAAAAATTACTTCACGTCACAGGGCGTGACACCATAGAAATGCTGTGCAATGATCTAAGGTGCCTCAAGCAACCATGGCACTCATCCAGCTCTAGTCAAAATGTATTCTTTTCATTTCAGGCACTTTTTCTGGTGTCATCAACACCAAAATTGTGTTTGCAAATATGGTGCACTGTTTGATGTGGAAAAGAATGTGAACATAGAATTTTGAAACAGATGGAAGACTAGTAAGGGCTGTGTTACAGAGCAACCATTGTGCTGGAGGTGCCTAAGCAGGCTCTAAGAGAACAGGCTGGCTTCAGGGAAGAGCAGTGGCATGCACAGACACCTAAACAAGCCCTGACCAGCCCCACCCCAGAACCAGCAGCAGTGTAGACGTGAAACCTGATCTGTATATTGGGGAGCAGCCAGGGCAGGGCTGCTCTGAAGGGGACAGTGAGCCAGGAGCTGAGGGTGACAGGCAGGCAAAGGGGACAACTTACTGACAAAAGGCATGTCCCACAATACCTAAAAAAACCAAGCAAGGCAGGTCAACAGTTCAGGTCACCAGACAAGGCTTAGCTCAAGCAGGAAAACCAAGTCCATAGGTCAGGATCAACAAGGGTACGTAGCCAGGTGTAGGTGCGGCTGCAACATAGCTCAGGCGAGGACCAAGCACAAGAGACTCGGTTTAAATGCATCTCCTAAAAGATAGTGGCAAGGTGGGAAGCACCTGGCTTCTTCCAGCTTTCTGGTGAATGGTTGCACGGCCAGCAGGCACTGAGGCCCTGAGCTGCTGGAGGCCTGAAGTGCCTCTAAGCCAGATATCTGCATTATCTAATTAAGCAGCCAAATCTTCAGAAGAGAGGGGAATGTATTGCGGGCACTGACAGTATCCCATCTGACTTGGCTAAGAAGTGGTATGCTCTGCCCTTTTGACATACCAGGCTGTTTTATTACAGTGGAATTGCAGCACCTATTGTAGTGGGCTTGAAGTAAAAAAAATTGGATTCATCCCCTTGCTCCACTGAATGGTGGAGTAAGATCCCAAAGGAGAAAAAGCACCAGCTATGTTATCTTCTTGGCCATGTATAGACTACTGTCCTTCATTCAGAGTCCTACTAGCTGCAGTTTTGTGACTTAGTCCTAAATAATGCAATTCTTATCAGATTATTATGTTTGAAAAAATCCCAAGAATATTGATTGACTGCTACACTCCAGTCCTTGCTGCTCAGGATTGCTGGCAGTGCCTCCCCTCCAGCATGTGTCAAGCAAGAGCTGGCAGGTGCTGGGTACCTGCAGAGGAGGTAGGTACCTGGTAAGGACACAACATGTTTTAGTGGGACTGAGAGAGTTACTGTTGGGAGGGAGGAATAGCTGCCAGTAAAGGACAAGGTTCCAGTGGCTGTGTTTCCCATTTTACATTGTTTCTGCAGAGCATTGCCTGACATACCAAGTACACGTTACAGACCTTCTGGAACAATCTTTCAGAAAACCTGTAAGACAGTTTGGCACGACTTAGAAGATCTGGATTGCACTGGATGCCAGCAACCAGCGAGAAATTGAAATATCTGGTGCAAGTCATTGTGACTCAATTCTCACTCTGAATAAGGGAATTTGTGCCTTTATGAAAGTACTTTGATCTTCCCACAATAGGCACTGTATCATTTCTCAGATTCTGTATTAAATAATGATCTCTGGAAATAGACAACAGGGCAAAATATAGAAGTACATCAAACAGCCAGAAGCACAGGGAGTCCCAGGTACCTACCACAAACTATCACTCGCACTAGCTGGAGGAATACCAGACCAGAACTGGGTGACCACAACACACCACAGCTGGTCCTCCACCCACGCAGCGCTGTTCAGCGCAAAGGTTTCAGAGATCCTGCCTTTTTCTTGTTGCACATGCCAACATCAGTTTTTTCCACATTTCAGGCTAACCTCTCTGGACTACTGCATCCATGTAATTCACTAGTACGCTTACACTGCACCCCTTGCTGCCTTTGTCATGCACCTTTGGAAGCCTAAGTTGCACATACCAATGAACTCCTTCCTTCCTTCTCCACTGTTTTTTCTTTTCTTCAAAGATTAAGCATCACTGCTGGGGATTTTTATCTGTAGAAGTGATATGGAGAAAATGTTGATTATTTCATCTTCGATTTTACAGGAGTGGTTCATTTGCTATTTCTGCTGAGGGATTCAAAGTATGGATTTGCAGGTGGCTTTTTAAAAAAATATTCTCTGAATCAGAAATTACTATTCATGTGGAAGACAGTATGTGAAGACAATTTCTGGTACTCAGAAAACAGGAGATCTAATTTTACACATTCTTAAGGATGCTCACCTCCAGCATAGTTGGAGTATCAAGTATCTGGGACTAGCTCTGGGCTCTATTACTTCTTTCTCATACTTCTGGAAGGAAAAGCCCCAAGCTTTTACCAAGTTGGGAACTTGTTAAGTGGTATTACTTCCCTCCAGCTTCTAGTTCAAAGCCTTTTACTGAAAATTTGTGTAAGTCCATTACTAAGTGCACTTAGATGAGAACAAGAGTCACTGTTCTCAGAAAGCATGACTGGTAAATAGGTAACAAGCAACTTTATGCTTTTCTAACTATATAGGAGCAACTGTTTTATTGTACCAGGGAGTTGAATGGAAATTAACAACCACTGTAGATGGTACTGTACTTTCAGGGGAAGTCTCATCTCACACAGTTCTGAAATGGCACCCCACCAACTGTGGTTTTGGTTTTCAATGTCAAAAAATGTAACAACATAGATGGAGGCAGAGATTATTATTATTTTTATTGCTCTTGTTAAAAAGTCAGTGTATGAACTACGGCACTATGCTGTAAAAATGCAACATTACTGAGTGCTCTAACAGTATGAGGTCCATTATGACAAGATTTTAAACATGAAGCGTAAGCTCCACCATGGATTTCCAAATTTAAAAAAACAAGCTTAAGAGGTAAATGGATTAATAATAACCGATGTATGTGGAATTTCAATACTAAGTGAATACAAAGTGGACTTGCAAGAACCAAAGATATAAAAATCACATCCTGAGTGAATCTTCACTGTAACAAAAAACCAGTGCCTATTATCTCTGTGCTTGGGGACTGAACAAAAATATGGCAATATTCCTAATTCTGAAGCAAACCCAAACAACAGTATATCCACGGGTATTATTGCACAGGGTTGCTTTGACTGGCTTGAAAACTACTTTTGCATTAAGGAAAGTGAGACTTACTTTTTTATTTATGTAATCTCATTTGAAAGATGCATTGCAAAAAGAATGGTGTCCTAATGAGAACTTCTATACCCTTTATGAAGCAGTTTAAGCATATCTGGCATACCATGAAGCTCTTGAAATTTTCTTCAGAAAAAAGTCTTAACATTTCTCAGAGGATGGGTGGGTACAGAGTAGCAAATAAAGGGAAAAATATGACAGTGGACATTAGTTTCCCAGCAAAAAGATGTCTTGCATCACACAGCAGATCAGAAATAAATAAGATGAAATTTGAGGAGTCTGAATATAAATCCTTGAATGATGCTGCAGGAGTCACAGGCTTCACCAAATTAATGTCAGTATATTTTGTTAAGAATAATGCAGTTACTATATACAGTATGTTTATCAGATAATGCCACCTAACAATACACTAGATTAATGGTTGTCAAACAAGAAATACACTAAACTAACATACTTAAAAAAAGGAAGGCAATCCCCCAGTTATGCATAGTTACATATGATATTGTCCAGCTCCCTGGAGTCCAATGGATTGACACCTTCAAACATCAAGAAGCAGTCTTCTGAAGCGTAAACAACGTAATTAACAGAACCCAGCCAAACTGTAGGGGAATTACATTGTCAAAAATCTCAAGTCCAATCACAAATTGCCCTGTAAATGCTACCACTGCATAGCTGCAATGGGGCAGTCATCCATTCAAAGGTTTACACTGATGTATTTCTTCAAAAGACCTTCTAAAGGATGTGCTATTTAACGTGGTGGTGATCCAGACACAAACAAAAAATGGGACAAACCCGAAGCACTTAGGTTTAGAAGCACTTATTGAGGAATCCATACCATATTTACAGTGTGTTGTGTATGACTGCATGCACTAGTAAGTTTCTCCTGTTTACTATTTCTGATGTGGCATCTTACTCTTCATAATATTTCTACACACTAAGAAGAGTCTTTTCCCCAAGGAACCAGCTTCTCTGAAATGGAAAGCCACCATGCCCGTATCTTGCTTTGCTACAGTAAGGCAGGTACAATGAACATGACAATGTCAAATCCCCATGGCCCATGACAAAATGACTCAGTTCTTCCCTTTGTTTCTTGCTCAGCTTCTCTGCTCCATCACAACTGTGCACGTCAGTCACCATCCATGTGTTCTTGTCTAGAAAGTAGAGGCTTCCCATCTGTATCACCCATCTTTTTTTGTATCTCTTCCACAGCTTTCAGCAGAGTTGCTCGCTCCTGCTCGAGAGTGAGAATGGACTGCTTCAGTTTGCTTTCATTAGTCAATAAAGCCTCTACTGTAGCTTCAAGGTTTTGGATTTTTCCGTTAGCCACCTATCAAAGTAAAAAGGAGGGGAGAAAGGATGGGAAGGGAAAAAAAGGTAAATTCATTAATGACAAAAACCATCTTTAAATTATTTTTTGAGATACATGAATACATATAAAATACTTCAGAAATTATGGAAAATGAAACTCAGAATATAATACAAAGTAATGAAATTAGAAGGTTACCAAATCTGCAAATTTCATACCAAAGAACTGCAGGTTAAGATAAGCCTCTGGATGGGTCAGTTGGGAGATATTTTTGGCTCTAACCATCCCTCTCTCAGAATTTATTCTGCATGTAAACTTTGAGGGCTAAACTAAATAAAACTTTTAAGTGGCTACATTTTAAATTCACTAGACCAAACAACAATCCCTCCTGTGATGTGGTGTAGGACAGTCTCTTCTGAAAAGGTGTATAAATTAGAAAATTAGAATGTTAATCATATATGAAATATAAATTGTACCTGCAATTCTTCCAGGAGATCAAAGTTTTGTTTGCGCAAGCTACTGTTTGCCTTTTCTAATTTATCCAGCCTCTGACTGTCATTTAAAGATGAATCTATAAGCTCATCCTGAAGCACATGATATTCAACTTCATAAGCTTGCAACTGTTTGGCAATATCCATTTCAAACACCTGTTGTATATAAAAAAACATTATTAGGTGCTGTGCAGATCAATGCTTTAAATGCTCTTTCAATGCTTTAAAACCTATTGATCTAGATCTAGATATTTACTCAATGCATACAAAAAAAGGTTTTTGGCATTCACATTTCCTATTGTGGAAATGGCAATATTGAGGCAGTAAAGTGCAATACATTGGCATTGGATCTACTTAAGAACTTTGCTACTGATTTGCTGCCTGACTTCAGCAAAAACTACTTACACTAAAGGTTTCCAAGAGTATGGTCTTTGTAGGATATTCCCCTTTTCAAATTTAACACATCTCAGTTTAGCATAAACCCTTCTAGACAGACCCAGAATTAGCTGTCACTTCAGAAAAAGTGTGGTCCAAACCCACCTGCCACATGTACAAGTGTAAGGCTAAGTAAAATAAAAGCTATAAATGAAAAACAGTAGACTTTGCTATCTTTATTTATGATTCTATAGTATTTTTACAGACTGAAAGAAAATGAAATTATCTATCCTTACACTAACATGCTTAACAAAAACATTATGTAACATCAAACTAGATTTCTGTTATGGTTAACTACAAATCACTGAAATGAACACTCAGTCTTATACATGAACATTAAAAAAACCTTTTATTTTAAAAGCAGAGAAATAAATTGATGTGCAGAGTGACCCAAATGAAAAAACCTACTATTTTCTTTTTGTTTTTCTAGGTTTTGGCAAGCATCTACCTTCAAGTTATTCATAACTATGACTCCAATCTCCTCTAAAAGCAGTGAAGAAGGTAGTAAATTAAAAGGACAAGTGTGCCAATCACAGAACAAAGAAGAAATAAAAGTTGATTTTAAAATGTATTTGAAAAATAGCCCAACAAGAAAGTTCCAGGGTTATTCTTAATTTTTAAACCTCTTGTACTTTATTAATTTTGAAAAAGAGTCAAATGCCAAATCCCATCTTAAATGCCTGTTAAAAGTAACAGGAACGATCACCTATTTTATCTGCTCTGTCTACAAAACTTTAACTGTTGGTTAAAGAAAACAACAGTTTACAAAATGTTTGTCACATGTGCAATAAAAATTTATCTCATCGTTAAATAGCAGCAGAAACATATATACTGAGCATCTAAGCACAGAAGGCCAAAATACAATTTTAATTCGAGTTTGATTACACGTGAGGAATTTTAATTTTCTGTGAATCTGAGCATCTCTGGAGAAGACACCCTGCTGAAATTTCAATAAAACAAGCAGTGCAATTCAGCAGGGCAGAATGTTAGTTCCTGTCATGACTTCTACCACTTCTAGGCTCTGTACTCCCAAGGAGGGAGGGAAATCCCTGCTGTCATAACCAGACTATCAAATCTGAAAGGAGGGAAACATGAGGCAAATAAAAAGTTTGACTAGAAACCTAGCCAACTGAAGGCACATTAAGGCAACCAAAGGCCATGCTACAGAAGGATGAGGAGCATGGGGATTAACCCAGGAGCTCTGTATGGACTCGGGGCTGGTCAAACAACTGCTCTCTTCAAAGTCAGCCCTGATCAAAGTGGGGGAGCTGCTCTTCCTTCAACTCACTTCTACCTACCCACTTTAAATTTAGAGCAGTCAGAGCTGCCTAAACAGAGCATCCCTCTCTCCTTCCACTCAAAGCACATGGTTTTCTGCAGGTCACCTAAGCACTGCAAGTCTTTCAGCCTGGCAGGTAACATACAACCCACTTCACCCCTTGGAAATTCCTTGCTTTCCTTCCCCTTGCACAGACTTTCTGGTTCTCTTCCCCTTCCTTTGACACTAAGCACTATGAGCAATTTTTCTGGCCCTAATGTGAGCGTGTATCCCCAGAAGCTTTGCTGCCAGGGTTCGGAGGGAGCCCCTCGCCAGCCCTCTGCAGAGCATGTGCTGCTGCTGCTGCTTTCTTCATCGAGCCACGGGCTTGGATCTTCGGCAGCCCTTGGGGGGGTGTCAGCATCTGCAGTTCTGCACAGAGCAGACCTATGTTCTGGACCACAAGAGGCCTTCAGAAAAGCTGGCTAAAGCCCATCTTCTATTTGCCTGCTGCAGTTTAAATGTCAAATGTAACAACATTGAGGGTTTTTAAACAGTCAAGCCTTAACAGAAATAATTTATGATTTTATCAAATTCCATAGGTATCATCTGGACTATTCTGCTAACTCAGCAATATTGCATCATTTTCCTTGTCTGCTGTTTGAAAAAATTGTATCAAGGATTCCAAGTTTTGCTGTCTAGAGTCACCACTCACTGCAAGAGTCTGCACTGCCCTACGTACTCCTGACAGAATGTAAGGTGCTGTTGTTACATACTGGGCCAGCACCATAAAAGCCAGTAGAGACAGAGTCAATGTAGGGAGGCTTCTAATTTCTTTAAGCAAGGTTAACATTTGTGAGGCTCTTATAAATCAATTTTCGCTTCTCAAATGAGACTTGGAGGGCAAGATTCTTTGGTGAAAAAATATTAAAGTAATTTTCACTAAAGGCTTCATAAAGTGACAGTAACCAATGGTTACAATACCATAAAAAACTACTAAGTCATCTTAGCTTACAAGTCATCTGCTTCCAAAAGTTTTCAACATCTTCCAAACTACAAGAGCATTCCTTTGCATACCTCTCATGTGTTTAGTTTATTTCATACCTGACTAATGGTCTTTTCCATCTGTACCAAACCCAAGTTGGGGAGAGTGCTTTTAATAAAATCAACAATAGTTTCTAGATTCTCGTGCTGCAGAATCAAGGGCTTGTGGCTTCCCAAAAGGCTTAAAGCCACTTTAAATATAGCTTCTGATCCTTGAAGAAAGAGCATATCTGTGAAAACAAGGAACAAACAGATTATATCAGGCAAACACATCTTTTGACAAGAATATTAAAACAACAAATTGTCCAAGGACAACAACTTCTCATAGGAGCAACCCGGAGGTTAGATACACTGTCCCGGACATGTGCTTTTGGATATGGCTTTAGAAGTTTTATAGGATCAAGATTATTACCGTGAATAGCACACTTGACTAACACAATCACTTACTAATTTGTTTAGTGAGTTTTCACCAAAAAAAAGCAATCCAAGTTTAAGCTAAGTCTACAATGAACTAGGTGGTCAAGTTTATCAGTGTTGCCACTTTTTGTGCATGTAATAGTTTAGTGTTTTGATGTTCATAAGAATATAAATTTGAATAGAAATCTAACCCAAATGCCCTTTAAAAATTGTAATACTACAGGGAAAAAAACCTACACCTGAAGACACAACTGAAGACCTGAAATTCTGTTCTTCTCTCATCTGGTGGAGAAAGCCACAAAACCACAATACAACATTGAGCACATGAGGCTAAATGCACACTTTCCAGTAGCCTCAAGTTTCAGGTGCATGTGTTTATTTTTAGTATGTGTCTCAACCACTTCTGTTAATGTGCTAATAACTATATTAATAAGTACCCTGAAATCTCAGTCATACGGTGTAAGTGTAAATATTGCAGGTGGCCCTGCAACGACGGCACCTGGCATGCCAAGCACACTGAAACCACAGTATATAGTGGTATATGTATATAAAGTAATATATATATATAAAGTAATGTCCTTTCTTTCTTTTCCTTCACAAAGTGCCTATGTATTTATAACGAAATGTAAGTCTGCAATAGAGGCATCAGACAAGAAACCCAACCTATATAAACAGCATTGCCCTGCATTTGACTTTCCTGCTACTAAAACTCAGATTCTGCTCCTGGTTTCATTGAGCGACTTGTGTTGCTACAGACAGAAACATCTAACAAATGAAACAATACTGATGGAGGTGAAAAAGGAACAGAAGATACTGTGGGGTTTTATCATATTTCCTAAAAATAAATTTATTTTGAAAGGGCTTCTCTCTTGTTCTTTCCCTGCTTTGGATTGTGAATGGCGCCACAAAAAAAATCAATCACATACAAAGTAGCACAGTGACACCAAAATAAAAAGTATGTCTTGATAGTAAAAAAAAAAAAAAAAGAAAAAAAAAAGAAGAGTAAAGAAAAGAGATAGAAAAAACCCACCATGCTGTAAGGCAAGCAACTACTAGCAAAACTACAGGTATCTCTGATACAGAGAAGAACCTATGAAAACATTTGCTAACAGCCTTTCTTAGTAAAACCAAACTGTATTTCCAAATTTGTATCATAATGAAATTCCCCTCTTGCACTCTTTAGCTTGCAATGTTGAAGCCATGACTCATTTCACTCTCTCCAGGAAAGAAAAGCACAAGTGAAAACTAACCATAAATCTCACACTTTGTCACAGTTTGTCCCAAAAGCGGTGTAACATTTTTCAGCTCTGTGTTGAGCTGAATGTGAACTCCAATGGCAGAAATGATTAAAAAGTGGTAACAGAGCAGGCATCTGCCTCAATTCTCTATTGAAACTCAAACCTATGGGAAAATGATTCATAGGGAAAGCTCTATGAAATAGAGCTTTTGCTACTGATTTGCTGCCTGACTTCAGCAAAAACTACTTACACTAAAGGTTTCCAAGAGTATGGTCTTTGTAGGATATTCCCCTTTTCAAATTTAACACATCTCAGTTTAGCATAAACCCTTCTAGACAGACCCAGAATTAGCTGTCACTTCAGAAAAAGTGTGGTCCAAACCCACCTGCCACATGTACAAGTAGAGCAGGACAGGAAATACTGAAGATCAGCTAGGAAACACGAAATGAAAAAAGCAGAGCTAAAAAGAATGTGTTTTTATGATTCAGCACCTGCCCCATAATGACATGCAGGTTAACTCAAGGTGACCTAAAAGTTGTTAATGAATGTCTGTATGACTGAGCTGGTAAAACATAGCTGACATCCCTCTCTCATTTAAAAAAGCAAGTACTTAACAAAGACCTGTTTGTTGTCCACTCCCCATGCTTCATGTTAAGCAGGATGCCAGCCAACAACAATACAGTGAAGGTACCCAAATTAATGTCAGCATGACTGGCAGCCTATAGGATTAAAAAAATTATGTTTTATCTACAATCTTGAAACAAAATAAACACTATTCCATCAATTCTCCTCTATTAATAAGTAAGCAGGGGTACTAAAGAACACATCTTTCTTAACCCTGTACTTTCATCAGTTCCTGCTCAGAAGTGTTGAAAGTTTGGACAGATAAATAAAAACTTAAAAGGAGTTTTGCTATTTGATTCGTAAAACAGTCTAACCCACTTCTTTTACGTATTGCCAGTCAGATGCCTGCAAAAAGCACACTCTATGGAAATCCAAAGGAATGGTCTGTAACAAATGTATAATTAAATAGGAGTGGGCTAGTTTCAAACACCAAGGGTTGAGAGATAACATGTTAGAAAATGGCAGTGTAATCTCAGACTGTTAGTAACCTATAAATCACTTACTTCAGTAACAACATTCTTTCCTCCCAACGGTTCTTGTAAGTGAGCAATGAAAATCTACATACGTATGTTCTGCAAAAGTGTGTTAACACATACGTCAAAAATGACTGGATCCTAACTTGCCACGCTGCTAATGACAGCTGCTGGCAGAGTGACAGCTCAAATATTTTTTGTTTAAAATTGTGTTTCAGAGTCTTTAGTATGGGTGAAGACAAGATTTTGCTTTGTAATGTAGGAGAATGTCCAATGTTCTCATCCTACATAGCTCCGGTAAATACTGTTTTAAGGAAATTACTAAATACTTTGAAACATTAAAAACTGCAAGTGTTGGGCACGTTGAACTTTCTCTCTAAAAAGCATCAGAGGTTTTTAAGAGGCAACAGTTTCTGTCACACATGCTTTTTTCTTCTTGATGTAAAATCCGACACATGAAGATCATCTATCTGTATTTTAGCCTTGTATTCTAATGCAAAGTCTTGGTTTTCTAAAGCCCTACAACCCTCCAATGACAGATAAAGTACTAATCTGTGAATTAAGGCAGAAATCCAAACATCCTGGATACACAATGCACTTTTATAACCTCACTGCAGTCAATTGTCCCATTCAAAGACGCTTCTTACCACGTACAGTACTATGAAAGATTAGGAATAACAAAAAGATTAACTGATTATAAACTCAGTATATGACACTTGTATACAGCACTTCATTTGATTCCTACACATTATTACTGCCAGCTACATACTTGTTGCTGTACATTGACTGGCTTTGAACTCGTCCAGGAAAAAAGCATGCTGTTTTCCCTGGAGTTTGGATGCTAATCATGGGACATACAGTTCTACTCTACACACCATCCTTTTCACTGTGAATTTTTCTAGCATTACTTTTAGCATGCCCTTAAACAGAAACCAGACAGGATTCTTGTTGTTTCTTCTTGAGCTCTATATTCCTATTTGTGGTATACAGGACCATATTGTTTTTAAGTCAGGAAAGTGTCAATATTAATGCGCTAATAAATAATTTCTTCATTGTATCTCTTAAATGAGACTGACTAAGGAAAATGAAACTGCCTTCTCATTAGAGGAGAAGAACTGGGGAGACAGCTCCAACTCACCCCGCTCATTATGGACAATCCAGTACCACATAATGAAGTTGAAAAACAAACAACTGAAAAGGAAACAAAGCATCTTCTCAAACACCAAACAATCTATGAAATATACCTCCAGAAGATAGCATCAAGGTAAATTCTTAATTGGAATTTAATTAAAAAAGAGAGCTTCTGTAGATTCTAAAAATAGGCAACAGAAGTGACTTTAGAAACTAAACCCCAGGTGATTCCAAACATTTTGGAACTAAAATTGTCAGGATAAGAAACACTAGTTTAAATGTCTTATATTTCTGCAGAGTAAATCCATGATTACACTGCAAGGGCCATCTCTGTGTGTGTTTTAAAACATACCCCTCAAGCTAATTTTCTGCTGACACTGCTAGAAATGATGATAATGACTGCTGGAAATGATGATAA
This sequence comes from Dicrurus megarhynchus, assembly GCA_013399195.1. NCBI lineage: Eukaryota > Metazoa > Chordata > Aves > Passeriformes > Dicruridae > Dicrurus > Dicrurus megarhynchus. The sequence goes on from VXAD01013448.1 coordinate 407,481, forward strand.
TGGAGATAATGGAGCAAATATTTCTCAAATTATGCCTTTGTTACATCTCTTTTCAGCTTGAAAATAACTCATTGTTGGTGTTGAAGTGTCATTGTCATAACACAATGCCTGCCTTCATGGCATCAAATTTTACATCCTCTCTAAAAGTGGTTACAAGGTGGGGTAACAATAAGGATGAAAAGACATCAGGGACTGTTGTTTACTTTACTCTCTCTTCCAGTTTTACTGAAATACTGCACACTCCATATGATGACCTCTGTTTTTCTTCTGTTCACAGTAAGCAAAATATTTCTCCTGGGTGTCTGAAACAGATTGGATAGTAATGCTGTTCCTAATAACAAGATTCCAAATATAAGACTTCAGAAAGAACAGAGAGAAGTTTTATGAAGAATTACCAAACACTCTGGATACAAATCCAAGGGGAAACTGGGAGGCAAACATGGTGAGAAACCAGGGAGCAGCATAGAGGCTGGGGCCAATCTCATGTTCCTCTAGGTGGTTATAGAGATCTCGATGGTAGTCATGAAGAAGTCGAGACAATTGGTACATCTGGATCTGCATGGAATCAGAACAAGAGACTAAAGATCAACATGTTTTGACATTCATAATAGCAAAGTCCATGCTTCATACTTATCAGAAACAGAGAAAGGTATTTGTCAATTGGTGTTTGGATAAAATTGTGTGAAAACAAGAAATACTTGGAAGCCACCTAAAAGGCACAGGATGGGTCACCTGTGAGCCTACAACAGGCTCATCTGCAGGATCATTTGAACCTCATTTGAACACAACAGAAGTCTTCCTATTTATGGTTTCCGTAGTTTCCCCAGAAGTATTTTTGATTTGAAAATAGTGCATATAAGATGACATATTCTTTTCCGAGGTTATTCTTCCCTATTTTTGAGAACTCAATTTAAGTTCAGGTTTTGACAATGCTAGCTGTATTGCATTATTATTATTTAGCAGCAGCATCCTTTACTTTAAAAAAATGAAATCATACCTGTAAAATTGTCATGTCAGGACGGTATTGTTTTCTCAGGCCCATGTCAAACATAAGAAACTTCAGCATTTTAAAAGCATCTTCTTCACTCATATGAAGTAGTAAAACTCCTGCTACAAAACTAAGGCCCTGGCAATATCCTACTTCCTGGTCCAGAAGTGAATAGGCCTTCAAAATATTGTAGAGTGACAGCTGCCCAGCTCCCAGCTGTGCTGAGAAGTATGGATGTGTTGGAAATGTGCGCCCTGTGAAAATAGCCAAAGTTAGTGACCTAAACAAAAAGATAAACAACAAAACTCCCAAAACCTTGTCACATTGTCAAACAGTCTTTCAATGTAGATTCTTTTGAGAAGTAGATTTTGAGCCAATCCACAGGAAGACCATGAGAAAGTTAACGACAAAAACAATTGATTCTTTACCACTGTGTTGTTACAGTCATGGCAAAGTTAATTTAGAAACTGTCAGGGGGTGGGGAAGACCTGTTGTTTGGAACAGCTGAATACCTGGTTCTTAAGACTGGTCCCTGACCAGTTTATTAAAGCGCTTGTAGGGCCTGGTTGTCTGTAATAGTGATAGACTTGATTCAGTGGCTGGATGTGTCATCCAGTTCTTTCTTGATTAAAAAGTGTTGGCTTTTAAACAACAGACTTAGAACATCTGGTCTACTTGGGTTGAGGCCCCTTCCCTTTTCTTTTTCTTTTTGTCTTTTTCATGTAAATGTGTCTCTTGTCACATCCCTCCTTGCCTTGGTCCCTCACAGTCTTATGGGTCCTTCCTCCTTTCCTGCACCATGAAGCTCAGACTTTTGCATGTGCTGATCCATTTCACCAACATGACAGAAAAGTCCCCTTTTACATGGGGTTGGTTGTTCCGCCTATGAACACCAACACAAATGACAAGTGCTTGGAGAGTGGGACTCAGATGTCAGAGCACAATTTTCTCTTGCTAGCAATGGGCTTTGTCTCTATTCCTCACATCTCTATAAATCCCAGCCTAAGGTAAACTATACTAATTGTAGAGCTGTAAGAGCACAACTGAGCCATTTCTAGTCCTTCAGTTCTGGAACAAGATGATGGCTTTCACCCCAGACTGGCTTATCTGTAAACTTTCATACAGCATTTGGTGTCCTAAAAACAAACCAATGCAACCAGGTACCTTACACAATCAGTTTGACCCACAATGTTTGCTCAATGAGTAAAAACTCAATTTGCCTTTTTTTTTTTCCCCTGCAGCCTCTACCATACCAAGAATTGTGTAGCTATATATAAGCTATGATATATGCTTTATACATATTATGTGAGAGCACAGCTAATGGAGGCAGCCAACACACACAGCCCTTTGTGCAGCCATTTCTGGGCTTTCTTTCCTTAAGCTATGAGCATATGGAGACTTTGTCCAGGATCAGCAGGGGACTCCTGGAAATGTGAGGGTACTGCTGCTGGCTGGTAAGGCTGGTGCTGGTAAGGCTGATGCTAACCAAACCTTGTCAGTTGCCCTTGATGACAGGGTGCCTGGAGCCTTTGTTCCAGCTGATCCCTTTTTAGGGAGGGTCACTAATGACCTGGGCAATGGTCCACACCCTCAGCAGTTTGAAGATGATATAAAACTGGGAGGAGTGAGAGATACACTTGCTACCATTCAGAGGGACTTCAACAGGCTGGCCAAATAAGCTGCCAGGAGCTTTATAAAGTTCAACAAAGTTAAGTGCAAAAATCCTGCACCTGGAGGGAACAAACCCATGCACCAGCATTTGCCACCCATCTGGAAAGCAGCTTTGCAGAAAAGGACCCGAGGGCCCTGGTGGTCAGCAGGTCGAACATGGGCCAGGAATTTGCCCTTGCAGCAGAGAGGGCTGATGGTATCCTGGGCTGCATTAGGAGTGCTGCCAGCAGCTGGAGGCAGGTGATCCTTCCCCTGTACTCGGCACTGGTGAGGCCACATCTGGAGTGCTGTGTCCAGTTCTCTGTTCCCACTACAAAAGAGATATGGCCATACTGGAGAGAGCCCAGCAAAGGGCCACTAGGATAAGGGAGGGACTGGAGCATCCCTTCTATGAAGAGAGGTTGAAAGAACTGGGACTGTTCTGCCTGGAGAAGGAAAGGCTCAGGGGGATGTTACCAGTGTGCACAAATACCCAGTGGAAGGGAAACAAGAAGGAACCAGTCTCTTCCCAGTAGTGCTCACTGACAGAACAAGAGGCAATGGGCACAAATTGAAAAACAGTAAATTCCACCATTTTTTTTTCTAAATTTTAAGGGTGGATAGACACTGGCACAGGCTGTCCAAAGAGGTTGTGAAGTCTCCATCTATGGACATACTCAAAATCTGAGCAAACGTGATCCTAGGCAGCCTGGGCAGACCTTGCTTTGAGCAAGGGGTATTTGGACTAGATGATCTCAAGAGCTCTGTTCCAATCTCAACCACTCTGATTCTGTGAACAAAGACATTAAAGACTTAACCTTTAACCTTTACAGATTTTTTTAAAAAATCTTCCAAAGGCAAATTTTTCACTTTTAGTAAAAAACCCTCCCTCTATCAAACTTCCTCTGTGAAATACCTCAACAGAGATATTTTGAAAATTGAATACCTCTTTTGTTCTAGTATTAAGTGGAGCTTGTTTTCTGGTTGCCCACTTGTTAAATACCACCCCACCCTTTAGCTCCTTGGAATGCTGCTGTGCTGCCAGATAATATCAGAACTCCTGTTTCAAGACAAAGCCCGGGGTAGAGTCCTGCCATCTGGTAGCTGCTCTAGCCTGTCACATGGGACATGGCATTCAGTCCTGAGTAGGTCCCCCTGGCCAGGGTGTCAGAGTTGAATGTAACAGAAGAAGTATTTCTAGCTTTCAAATGAGAAGGAGCTTGTGTTCTTTTGCTTGAAGGACAAGTTACTACAGCACAGTCTAAAGGCAGACCTGCACTGCCTCACTCAGGTAGCAAAGCTCATTTCATGTAAGTCATGAAAAAGAGTTACAAACTCAGCAAGAATAAAAATGCAAAGAAGTTCTAAAAACCAGTAAATGGAGGAGAAGAACTGCTAAACTCACAAGCTGATGTGTTTTTGGTGCTCTGAGTTAACTAAGAATTTTAGCCTTTATTTTGGAGCAAAGGTCTCTGGCCCTGCTGAAAAGAGACTCTAAATGAACTGTGATACCTTTAGAGCCCCAGAATGTGGGAGTAAGTACCTACTACTTTATTTTTTTAGATATACTAAAATGAAACATAATTTTCTACCATGTTCAGGAAACACCCAGTGATGGATGGTTTCCTGCACTGATAGCACTGTGACATGTAAACTGGGCCAGCAAAGCAGCTGCTATACCTTAGTTCTGCATCCACATGCACACTGCTGGCCTCATTCTCAGGAAGCACTATTTACATCTGAGGATGCATCAATTCAACTAAGTGCAAGCAATGCTATTACAGCTTTGGCTCACACTGTGTCAACAAGACCTATTTAGCCTAATTTGGGAAAGATTTTTAAGTATTACAACCACATGTTGCGAGAACATAGTTTTTTTCTTTCAAGGTAAAAGTGCATGCTTTCAGAAGGATTCTTAAAGATTTAAGAGAAAATGCTTCTGATAGCCTGAAGGAATGCAAGGCAGAACATGCAAACTCCTTCTAGCTGCCTACCCAGTTATGCTGCCGGTTACCATGCAGCACAGCTCTATTTCAGTGTGAATCACTAGGAAGTCTTCAGCTTCCTAATTCATCTTATGGTTATGACAGGGCCCAATCCCTCCCTCAGCTAATGGGCTGGCAAATAGCACCCTGGCAAAAACAACACCTTGCATGAAAACAACCACGAAGTTACCAATTTGCCAACACATGCAGTCATTTGTTTCTACAAGAAGAGCACGTGGCTAAGATGAGAAAGTGTTAGTGCGCAGAACCAGGCAGAAAACATGAACAGCTTGCCAAGCCAGTAAGCCCCAGTCTGCTATGTGAGACAACCAAGCTCAGACTGATTGTGCTCCCTACTGTCCAGGAGTCATCCCAGCACCATCCCTCTGCTGAAGGTGTTCTGAAACACGGAGTTTTGAACATTTAAACATTAGGATTTTAGTTAAAGGTTAGCTTTGTTGAAATTAGTTAAAATAGATCTAATAAGCAAGCCCAGCTGGGGTTAATTAAGAAAATTAATGATTAGCAGAGAGTTAGGCCTGGAATAAGTTCTTAGGATCTAAGTAACTGATTGCTTGCTACTTTATATTTGTTCAGCTGTGCTTATAATGAGAAGCAGACAACACTGATTAACAGATCTAAAGAAATGTGGACAATTACTAATTTTTCATATGAAAACCTATTCAGAAAGGATGAAGGGAGGAACTGGAGGCCCTCCAAGAGCAATATGTATTGTCAAAAACCAAAAAGGTAGAAAGGTCAAAGTGAGGTAAATAATGGTTACTTCATGACTGACAACCCCTCCCCAAATTACAGGACCACTGACCCAATTCAAGGAACCAACTATGCATGCTTAATGATTTTTTTTAGCTAATTACCATACAAAGCGGGGAGTGGGAGGTGTTACTGTTATAAATATGTATTTGTATTTTGAATATTTTGAGCCTTTGTAGATAAACAGACCTTGTAGTGCTTTGTGACTTTGCACTGTGTATTAGGGAGCTATCCCACACAGCTGCCCAGCGCTGGAATAAACATACACTTTCTAACTTTGTTAGAGAGTCTTTGTCTGTCTCAGTTCGGCATCGATATTAGATCAATGCCCATATTTTGGTAAATCAGTTCCATTAATTGACCCAGCATAAAACTGTTCACCTCTTACTGAACCACTTCAATGTCCCACCCTTCACTGCCAGGGCAACCAATACCAAGTATGCTGGACCAATAGGTATTTGCTAGCAAATGATCTTTGGCTGCATGTAAATGTCTCTCTCAAACACAAAAGATGGTTGTCTGGCACTGCTCAGTCCAGGGGAATTCCTAGATCTGGTGTGAAAACTCTGAAGGGAGACAATTTGCACACATTGCCACTGCCTATTCCCAGCTGGCACCAAGGCTCCTTGGCCTGTTACTTTCCCAGTGCCAAGCTGAAAGCAGGCAGGTCTGCCAAGTAGGGGAAAGTGAAGGTGACATCCACCACCACCCTTTCCCACCTCTGGTCATGCCACTTTCTGCAGAAACACACCTGTTCCTTCTCATTCCTATGCATTTTCTATGAACTACTTTGGTATTTTGACTCACTTTACTAAGTGTTGCAAAAACAGAGAAAATACCCTCTTTATCATCTAAAGCTTAGGTCACCATCTAAACTTGACAAATCTTCTCACAGTTTGGTACCCACTGAAGACAGTCAGCATGTTGAGTCTTTAATAAAATAATAAATGGGTGCTCCCAGACAGCCCTGGGTATAGGTAATCCTTCCTCATCAGACAAGAAAGGGGGTAGATTAATTTGCAGTGAAAAATGCTTAAATACTGTTTGAGTAGTTATAAAGAGCAGTATTATGATGGGATAACTCTGTACTACTGCTTTACAGAAAAGAAGTAAGAGAAAATAATGCAATGGGTATTAATCATTCAGATCAGACCAAGTACAACTTTTCCCATAAATTTTTATCATTCTTTCACATGACATTTGGTTACTTGCAGTGCATAATTTCCTTTGATGGAGTTTTTCATTGCAAATTCATTTAATCAAATGTAGTGATAATGGACTTCTTAAGTTGCCCCACACAGCTCCTCAGAACCAAACTGCCAGTGCTGTGCTCTGGAAGACATTGATTTTTCGCCTTTATTAGGGAAAAGCATCATGAATGCTGAGTTCAGTGTGGGATTATCCCACACACAAGAGCTGTGATCCTCTTGGAAAAACATCAGCTCCTGGTTTCTCACACAAGATTAAAAGCAGTTCTTACCAACAACCTATTATTAAACAGTGAAAGGCTTTTTGTGTGTTACCTTCTTTAAGTATCTTACAGAGATCAGAAACCCCTTGTTTTAATTTCAGACCACTACTGTACTTACCTAGGTCAATAAGAATTGCATGCTGTTGGGAAGTTAGTTGTTTTAGGAGTTCTTTATAAGGTGTGTCCTTTGGTTGCTGTTTACTTGGAAACTGATGTTTCAGATGGTATTGCTCTGCTAGAAACTTCCATATCTCCCCACGGTGGTGACGTGGTACTCCTGAGTAGAGAAAGCAATTAAACCAGTAATTTGTACTCCTCCTGAGGGTTCTGCTATAGTTGAGCTAACAGGACAGGAACTGAAGATCCCTATCTGCTACACAGGCAGGCAGATCCCTATTGGCTACCTCCAGTGGACCATAGAAGTAGATTGAACTACAATGCTTTTACTTCCTCAACCAATAAAAGACATCAGCACCATAACAGGAGAGATTTAAGGCAGAAAGAAACACCATGAGCTGCCTAGGTTAATGCTTACATCCAGTCTGAGAAGCACTAGAACAGGCATCAAGAATTGCAATACTTGTCTCTGAAAAGTTGTATGTTTATCTCCCATTTTTCCATGTAAAGTACACAATAAAGCACTGCAATAGAACTAATTGACAGTTTTCACTAATCTAGCATGGACTCTGTTGTTACAAGTATGTTTTAGGAAGGTGGGATGCACATGTACCAAAATTATAAATAGGTACAAATGAGAGGTGATGTAGAGACTACAACACGAGGCAGATAATCAGCTGGCAAGTACTGTATTTCTAGTTTTGCCATCAGCTTGCTTAATGACTGCTACACATAAAAATGTTTTAAAGCTTGAATTTATTTATCTTTAAAAAGGGAGGATGCTACTTAACTATTTCACATAAGTAATGATAGCCTTCATTTTTAAACTGTATGTAAAGCTCTGAGAGTGTAATTAATTCAGCACAAGACTCTCACTCACTATTAAATTATCTCCACAAGATATCAATGCACATTCACTTGGGAAAGTATTCTGTCTAATCCATAATGCACTGGAACCAGATATTACAGTTTGAAGTAACTTATGGCTTGAAGTTTTTAGGACTGTTCTTTTTCTTTTGGTATACATGTAACATATGAAGGACAATAACAACAGGAGAAATCAAGACTTGCTCAAGCATACAACTTACAAGGAAAGATAACAAAACATATCAGGATTTGATATTGTTAGAAATCTAGACTTATCCAGTCATTTTAAATGGGCAATTTGGTTTAACTTGCTTGTATAATTGCACATAGTCTGGTGCCATATTTAAAATATTGAACTTCTGAAAGTGGTTAAATCTTGACACTTTCTTTACATGTTGGAAAGCTCTGTATAGAACTATAAAAAGCTCCTTGGAGTAGCCATCTTCACCATCAGCTCCATACAGCGCTCAGCCTAAGGCCTTTGGGTCCAACCATGGCAAATGTAACATCGAGTAATAGCCCAATTTCTTAGAACATTTAATAAACATCCTTAGGTTATATTACGTTTGCTGCAGTGGAGATAGGGGTGGTTGCTCAGCCCTGCAGTTGTGAGGTGTTTGCAGGGACAAAGTGTTCTTGAACTCAGAGAAAAGGCAGTTCTGCAGAGATACCCATGCCTACTGTTTGTGTACAGACACAGTACACAGGCTGGAACAGAAAATTTCCAGAAAACAGTGCAGGGCTTCTTCAGTTAGTCACACAGTCATTAATTGGCATTATCCAGGCTTTTTTTTCTTTAATTGCAACTTTTAATTTATAAAATCAGATTGCAACAATTGTAATACATTGAAGTAGTGTACAACTCTCCTGTAAGGGCAGCTGTTATTCAAAAATGTATGCTATAGCTCCAGTATACAACTGCAGCTACCACTGAAAGGGACTGGGACTTGCACTTGAATAACCACAATGGTACCAGAAGTTGTTACTTGTTTAGTCAGCAGCCTGAGGAACAGCACTAGAGAGAATCTGGTTATAAGGAGTGGTTAAGTGGCCACACTACTCCTTTTCTGATACTATTTACATGCATTTCAACAATTCAAAAAACCAAACTGTGTTTACCTTGCCCAACAGCAGAGTGTATTTTTTCCACATCAAATTTAATCTTTGACCTTCCAGGTGTACTCAACATTTTTTCCCAAATCAAAGTTACATCTTTTAAGCACGGTGTGATTTCTTCGTAGTCAAGTTTCAGACGTCTGTTCTGCAAATTGTTTTCAGATGCTAAAAAGTGATATAATGAATGTAGCAGTTAAAATTGTTTACTATTTGTAAAATGGATTAATTTAACTTACAACTTCATCATGCAATCCACCTCAAACATTACATATTTAAACATTCGTGATTGTGGGGTTGGATTGGTTTGTCTGGTTTTTTAAAGATACTACATCCAATATTAATTATGTTTGGCCAGTTAAATTAAATTCCCTACTACTAATCAACTCCTAAATATGAAGAAACATGAGAGATGATGACTAATGAAATAAACATAAGATTTTCAGTACAGGAATTTTCATTTTCCCAGCTCTTAAGAGCAGAAGACCTTCAGCAAATAAAAACACAAACCCAATTTAGTCATCTATTTGTTATGCATACAGCTCCATAATAGTAAACACAAAGTAAAAAAAATTACTTTAAAGGTAATTTAATAATAATAACATTATTATTATTATTAATTTAATTTTATAACAATAATATTAAATAAATGTAAAATCATTCACAGATTTACAGATTACATAAAAAGGAAAGTTCAAGTATAGAAAATCACAGAGCCCTGAACACAAATAGGACTATAAGCACTATATATACGTGCGACTCTCCTGAAGTCCCCAATGAATAAATCAGAAAAAAGGTCAGTGCATAACTCAGTCTTAAATATGACAGTTTAGATCATCACAGCTCCTGGAGCAGAGATTTACTGTTGTACTGGTGGTTCTCCCACATTACAATTTATGAGAATATTGCACTGTATCTTCATGTGTTACCTATAAGGGATTAAAAAAAATTTAAACAATAGCTGGGAAAGCATCAAAAAATGGCAGAAATGAAAACAATTCTGTAGCTGAGTGTAATTCCAAAGTTTAGAAGTGGAGTGAGAATTTCAAAGGGAGTCTTGGTAAAGCTTTAAAGTTTTTTTTTCTGTGGGGGCATTTTAGTACTATAATGTGCCTGGAAAACAGGATTTATTAATGGTAATCATGTAAACTAACTAATAAAGCGTGTTTTGTGCCAGTGGATGGATTTGTGCAGGTAATAAGACTGTAAAAATAGAAAAGGAGAAAAAGAGGTATAGTTCAGATGAGATACAAATATGTCAGTCATCTATTCCTAAAAGGATGAAATGATGAAAGAAAATGCTATAAGGAATCCAAGACTAAGCTAAAAAGAGAGCACTAAGGAGAGACATAAACAGTGGGAAATCTCTGGAGAAATTAATAAAATAGGTTTCAATTTTTTAACTAGGCTGTAATGTGGCTGAGTACTCAATGCACCTAGTTCCAGGACAAGAGCAGCTCTCTACTTGCAAAAAATGAGCAGAGCAAAAGTTCAAAATATGTAGAAGTCTGGAAAGGTTCTACAGTATTAAACAAAAATTAAAAAGTAATTCTCCTACAAATAACACAACTTGAAACTATGTTTATGAAATAGTGTACCATGAATTGATCATGTTTTTTAATTAATTTGCCACGATGTATTTACAGTACTTCTTTGTTGTGGTGATGCATTACTGTCATGGTAACAAATACTCTTATTTTGAGGACATTCTGCCATATATCATAAGCCCGCTGCTACTTTTGAGGATTTCACAGTATGAACTCACAGGATCATTCCTATGTATTTCCGTCTTGAGACAATCTATGTTAAAATGTTATTATATTATCTTTTGATAATTTAACTCTCTATTATTTGTATTTTCAACTCCTTTATATAAATTTACTAAACAGTTAAAGATTGCCTGAAATTTACATTGCATAATGACACTATCAAGACACTAAACTCAACTTCTTCTGAGAGCTGTATCTGCAATTAAGGATCTTTAGATTATTGAATTCGGAGAGTCACAAAGGGTTATCTTGTCCTGTACTCCCACTGACTACACAAGCTTCTAGATTTTAAAAACTGAGAAAGAAAAGAACTGTTTATATCTGGGAAGTATACCTCCTCATCCTGTAGTTGCTTTCATATGTGAATGACTTTATTCAATGAGGTTATTTATGTGAGTTATGAGATTACCTGTTTGCAAGATTCGGATCTCAGAGTATTTAAGTTTTAATTCAGTGATTAACTACAGATCCATTAAATACAATTATAGCTGCCTGTGCACACTGAAAGTGATTCAGTCTATCTAAACTATTTTTCAACTTCTTCACATTTTTGTCAGGTCAAACCCAACATTTTTATAAATCAGAGTATTAAAAACCCGCAAAACACAGATGGTATTGTATGAATATAACTAAAAAAAAGGGCATTTAAATCTCAGCCTATATGAAAACTAACTCGGAGAAATCTTTCAATGTTTCATCTTCTGCAAACAAATGTTTTCTGGTGCTTGGCAACTTTTCAGACTTTTCTGCTTTATATTCAGTCTTCATATGCTATGTGCAAAAATGTGACGTGTGAGGACTGAGGTGAGAATATGCCTTTATCAACAAGCTTATTTAGATCCTGACACTACCCAATTCCCAGTATCACACATAAGCACACAGTAAAGATGCTGTGCTCACTGCAGCACAGTTATCTGTTGTTTTCAAGGACTGTCTCACCATCTGAGCTCTTCTTGCAGCAGCTACCTAGGAAAACTTCCTCACCCTTCAGGGCATACAGCATAGCTGGGCCTTCAGTTCTGCCAACACCCACCCCATTCATTCACTAACTGGCTTTTTAGACACGCTCATCTTAATGTATCTGTGATGGTTTTGCAATTTTTTCTTTTGGGCAGACAGAATTGGAGCACCTAATTAAACTTGCTAAAATGTGTATGGATATTAATGACCTGCACTTGCCAAAAATTTGACTGCAGGCTGTAGACTCAGATAATTTGAATAGAAGAGAAATTTTAAAAATATCAGGAGTATAAATACACAAACCAGAGAAAATTTATTTCTAAATGCCATTAAAAAGTTACAGAAGCTCATTTACAACACCACTGTTCTAAGCTTGAAGAGATTGTATAAATAATTTCTCTCAGTACCTCTTCTCCGGATGGTCTCAGCCTCTGGCCAAGGACTCTGTATATTTGGTATCCATTGCCATATTTTATTTTACTGGTTTAGCTAGTACATTGCTGGGAACATGCTTGTCACCTGTGGGGCTCTTAGGAAACTCGGGTGTCAGGTGTTCTTCAGACAGGGTTGAAATAGGAGAGCTATACTGCCAGGTGCAAACAGCCTACAGGTGGGCCAAGTGCTCTGGCAGGCCATATCCAATATCCAAGAGGTGTTTTGTCTTTCCAGCCACGTATCTTAGCCTGGGTTTAAAGAAGGATTTCAAGTTTGGTGTACTGACCTTTTCACACAGCTGGGCCCTCTCTCTACACATTTCTTGGAAGTCAATCCTTCCTCAAGTTTACACAAGAAAAAGAAGAATTGCCATTTTCATGACAGATACCTCCCCTTTTGAGGGTTCAGGTGCCTACTCCCTTCCTGAACACCTAAAATCACCCAGGTAAATATTTCTGTCCTCATCATTCATATCTTCAAAGGAGCAGCTCTCAAAGGCAATCACTTGTGATTCTGCATACAGCTGTTCTTTATGTGTAAAAATTGCCACCAAAACGGATTTGTCGCAGCTCAATCATTCACAGACAAATTGTGGTTAAGAATAACTGCAAATTACAGTTTCTCGAGTTCCTTCTCATCACCCTTTGGACTGATCTAAGTCATTACTTCTCCACAGAAACCTTGCCTGCAAAGTGTGGGTACTGCTGCAGGCACCCATAGTTCCAAGTCCACAACCACCTCTTTAAGAACTTCCTTTGAGCCTCAAGACTGGCTAAAACACAACGTTGCAATGACCAATATTTAGACAAGGACCTGTGGATGTGAATGTAGAAAAGAATTCAGTTCATGATACTGATCATGCTGAATTCCTTGTGAGAGCTTCTAGACACCAGCCTAATAAACCTCAGCCATGGTAAACCTAAGAGTGTCACTTCAGATCAAGTAAACAAATAATAAGGTGAAGTAATAAAAAAATTATCATCCATTGTCACCTACACTAATGAGGGCTGAGGGAGATGTTCCTAATCTGATTTACCTGTATGTTCCGAAAATGTTTCCTTAAGGCTTGGTGCAGTCCACTGCCAAGGCCACAGAGAAAACCAAAAGGTGAACTTGTATTAGTAGGGTGTAGTACTCAAGAACTTCACCAACCTTGTAACTTCTGGTTTTCTTTCTCCATTCTGAGGAGCAGTATCTGCTGAATAATGGCTTTCTTCCACAGCTCACGAAGCTCATGGGGTGTCCGTTTCCTTTCTTCTTTCACTGGCCCAAAGGGGCCATCTTCACACACTGGTTCCAATGGGGATCTGGGTGGAAGATCTCCCAATTCACAGTAATCTTTAAAAAAGAGAAACTATTGTTAACTACTTGGATATCACGAACAGGTGAATGAAGGGACACAATTTGAAAGACTGCACATATATACAACCACATGCACACACACGTACATATATACACTCATATATCTATCTGTATCTAGATACATAGATAGATAGATAGATAGATAGATAAATAAGAGATAGCAATACCAAGCAAGGTTTCCCAAGTGACAGTTTCAAGCAGACTTACTAGCTGCTTCACAATAAGAATCATAAATGCTAAAGCCTAGAATAATTTTTTCTGTAACCAGGTAAAAACATTGTACCACACACCAAGACCACATCTTGCTAATTACAACTTGACACGCAGAGAAATGAAAGGAAAAGGCAAGTCTAAGAAATTACAAAAACATAACCTACAGCTGAAACATGGCATGACTCAAATAGCAGATAAAATCAAATATAGCACCCACATAATTTGAAGAGTAATCTCTAAAGTGTGTTTAACTAAGAAAATACACGCCCTCAGCTGCACAAACACACCACCACCTAAGGCCATACAATGGGATGATTACCAGTTCTTAAAGTAAATAGGCGGAAAGAGAGACAGGCACTTAAGACAAGTTTGTTTTCACTTCTCATTTTTAACCATATCATAACCTTCTGAACTTTTTCTTTTGGCTTCAGCTGGCCTACCACAAAATATATCATTTTGTCAAGCATGCAAGGTAATTCTAAGACTGAAAACATTACAAAAGAAAGTGAACATTAAATAAATCTCAGGCAAATTGAAAAATAATTTATTTTTAGGGAAAGGGTATACAACATTGTTTTAAATCAAGCAGTCAATGTAAGAAGCACAAGCTCTTATACTTTGTTTTCTTAATACCTGCTGTAGTATCACTTAATTTTATTGTTTTATACAGCTTCTCTGGAGGCTCAGTAGTCTTTGACATAACCTGTATCTAGAAGAAAAGTTACTCAATTCACCAACTTTAAAAAATGGTCAAAACAACTGATCTCTTCCTACCAAATCCCACACGGAAGGCCATCGCAACAGCACTTCTTCACCCAACCGGAATGGCTATGAAATGGCTCCCTGACCTATACATGCAAGATAATGCTTTAAAGTTAGTGCAACAAAATCCATTCACAGCCTTGCCAGCCAAGGACAAGTACATCTGTGTGTGCTATTTCAAACAGCTCCTGCAGAAGGAGCATTCCTGAAGCAATTATTCTGATGGCAGCTCAGGGCTCCACTTCTTTACCATTGCCTAGCACAGTGGTAAAGATTTTTAATTAAACACACACATATCATGTCATCTCTTCAAAACTAACAAAATAGGAAGGTTTTCACCCCTTCAAGTTCTGCTCAGACTGTCACTATACTTTGACTCACGCAGCTCATATGCAGCTATTCTTTTCTTGTTTGTTCGAAGGCACTCGCACAAACTGGGCTCAGATGACTAAGAATGGAAATGTTCACAGCTGTTCACTTCTGCTTTTCTAAGTCTTGCCACTGTCAATCTTCTCCTCTCAAAGAGTCAGAGAGAAGCAGAGTGGGTCCAAATACCACCCGTTTCCTTATACATTTATTTGCTTGCCACCACAGTTAAAGTCTAGGGCTAAAATATACATATAAAACTAAGTGTAACATATTCAGCTAGAAGAACAATTTAAACCTTTACAACCTAGCACTCTGGATATAGGTGTGGATACCCATACTTCTGGTATCTACAGCACTTGAAAGAACAATGAACATCATGGGAATGAGAATTAAGCAAAGGTCAAATATTTAACACTTTAATGGCAATCACCATTTGTTGCAAAGAAAGTAAAAAAACCGATGAGTGCACTCAGAAATACAGCTGGTTATGAAAAGTATCAATACAACGAAGAGACTGCATTATATTAATTAAAAGAAACTGGGAAACATTAATTTTTTTTCTTTACAGGTAAATGGAAAGACTTCAATGGGCTAAGATCTGCATTATAAAAGAGATATGGGCAAATGTCAGCAGGTAGAGAAGGCACACACAGTCAATAATTCTCAACTTGTACTGACCATGAAAGGAAAATTATTTTTACTTGATTGCTGGTTTTGATGCAATTGTTGGTTTGGATGCACATGCTATACTGTCAGCAATGCTCTGTACATTTTTATGTAGAATTTCTAAATATAGTAGCTTTGATCCCAATTTTCCCTAGTGCATTTTAAGAAATATTTAAAGGGAAATGCTCTTAAGGATAATGCTGGTAGAATTCACTTTATTTGATTGAATAAAATAATAAAGAAATAAAAAGACAATCTTCAAGGGAAGTTGTTAATTTCCTCTAAGGCTGCATGCAATAATAACACCATAAGAAAGAGGAATCAACAGAAGTGGTCACCATACACCAATGCAAAAAAGTAAAAGTGATCCAGATAGGAAACGCCTTATCTACTGTACGCTGTCTGTGGTCTGTTCACATCTTACATTCATGTTCCATTCTCACAGCATCCACTACTGAATGCAGGCACATCTTGGGGCAAACAAGTCTCTTCTATACATCCTCCCAGTGGTTTATGTATCTCTTTTAGAGTCAGATGTGTATTCTGATTTTATGTATGTATATGTGCACTAATACGTTAGAAAATAATAGACTATGTCCAGATACAGTTTATGGCTACCTACTTGCAAAAAAAGCCAGGCTGGCAAAACACATGCAAGGAAATGGATTAAACATGTTGCATTCCTAAAGCAAGAATGAACACATTCAAAATCTAGAATCTTCCTGTCTTTAATGTACACATCCTGCTTCCTCAGGAAAAATTTTAGGGATTGGTATTCAAGTACCAAATTCACAAGTTTATCAGAGATATTACTCACTTGTCGTCCTCCAGTGATCAAACTGCGGCAACACCTGAACTGCTGCAAAGCATTAACTACTGAAGACCATGGTCCTGCTTCCATTCAGGCTGAAAATCTCCCATCTGTTGCTGACTAATCTGATAAAATCAGTATTCACTAAAAGAAATCATGCTTAAGGCTATAAAAGAAAACTGAAAGGTTACAAAATTATATAAGCTGAACAATTATGATTATAAACCCTACCTCTAATGCTTCTGTGAAGAGTCCTAGGAGTGATTTTCCCTCCCAAACGGCAGCTCCTTTTCTATTTTTCCTTTTGCTTCTTATCATTTGTGGACATTTAACAGAAAGTCTAAAGTCTACTCTGATAAAGTGCAACACATTGAAAAGCTGCCTTCCTTCCTGTCTGCACGCTGGCATGAGGCAGGATTTGCAGAATGCAAAATGAACCTGTTTAACTGCTCAGGTGGCCTGTCGGAAGTCTGCAGAGTTGCATCAGCTGTTTGGCTGGTAAGGGAGGGAGGAAGGTGGAATGTGAAGGTAATCCCTCAAAGCAAATCAAAAAACTCAGACATTTGGTAAGTCAGCACTAACCCCTGTGATTAGATGAACTTAATGAACATACAAGGTGATGGAGAGACATGCCACCCAGCTTCCAGACCCAGAACAGACAAGAGCAGAAATATTGTAACAAGGAACATGAGTATTCCATTGTTACGCACAAGGGATCTGGAGGATAGCAGAAAAAGTGAAAATAAACAGTAGAGCAATTCAACTGCATGTAACTGGGAGCTCACATTCCACTGAACCAAACTGCCATGTGTTAAAATACAAGCAATGTGCAGCCTTCAGAACTTTTATGAGATTACTAAGTGCACTTAAACAGGATCTGAATGCTTCAGCACACACTGAAAGACTGCTTCCCTGTTCATCTGCCAACTTAGTCAGCTTTTGTTGACTCCTATTCCACGTTTGACCTGACCCTAACTCCTTTCAAATATATTGCTTCCTTTCCTGCAGCTTCCATATAAAATTCTACCTCCATACATGCTACTCGTACAAGCCTACCACATTTCTGTTCTCTAAGGTTCAGGATTTGGCAAGTTGTCTCGATAATTATTAGTATATTTGATCAATGGTAATTTTATGGTAATTTTCCATTTGAGGGTTATACTTGGATCACACTTGAGAACTATTCTTCTGCACAATGAAATTTTACAGGTCTGTGAGTCAAACCCAAGCATTCCCTGAGAAACTGCACTTCACTGGGAAAACCACCATCTTTCCTGGGCTTGTGAGAACTTCTGCAAGGTACTGAACTGTAGATGACACTGCTCATGAACCAGATGGAAATGTTGCTCAAATATTCTAGCGCATCCACTGTACCTCAAAAGCACTCCTCTTGTGCTTCCACCACCTATAATACCCAACAAAGGACAAGGCCAGTAGGAACAATGCACTCAGATGGAATTTGTACAGCTGATCCATTCACTTATACTCACTGTTGGCTTCACATGGCAGTGCTTCACCCTAAGGTGCAGAGTATCCCTACACTCCAAAAAGATCAACAAATGAATTACACAAAACTCTTATGTGGAAAGATGACACAAAAAACAAAGTACAAAAGATTAAGAAGGAAGTATCATGATATATTACTACCAGGGACCACAGTAAAGAAAGTCTCTACATGGAAAGCTGGTGAATGACCACAGTAGTAATTAAAACAGACAATATCTGGCTGGGAGCGATATGAACAGGGATATTTCATTTGTAAATGACTAAGAAGAAGTTAGTTTATCAAATATTTTCCTAATCAATCCACCTTAGTATTAAACAAGGTTTAAATGACAAACCAACCTAAAAGCCTAAATTTAAAAAACATTCTTTCAGAAGCACTTAATCTAACCAACCTCAACTATCAAAGCCAAGACAACAAGATTCATCTTTGACCAGAAACTCCAACACTTCAAGTAGAAAGGAAGGGCTGATAGGGAGGAGGCTCAATAATAATGCATTACCACCATCCGCACTAAGGAATTGTTTACACACGGCTCTCTACATGCAGTGTTTACCAGTCACATCCACGCTCTGGGGTTAAATAGTCAGACAAGATATCGTAAGATTGTGGACAGAAGAATCCATTAAGCCTTTTATTTACTGCATTATGTTATTTTTCTTTGTTGCATTTTAAACTTTACAAAATTCAGCTTGGCAAAAAAACGAGAATTTCACAGTCACTTAAGATTGAATTGCCAAAAGAAAAGACATCAACAACATCCTTAGTTCTCTTCAGATTTTCCATTCAGGTAGTGCAACACCTTCTTTCACAGAGAAATAAAGAGAAATGCAAACTTCTATAAACAAGGGTATAATATTCCTATTATTTTACATAGCTGCCTGGAATATTTAACTTCATAACCAGATGTGGTAAAATGACCAGGAGCCTTCTGTAATCAGAAAACTTCAGATACAGAGTCACAAGAAGCAACAAGTTCAAATCTGACATACAACCTAAAGCAATGGCCGAATAAGGAATTCTTGAAAAATTGTGTATTTCAACATTGTTGATTACAATCAGCTCTGAAAGATGCTTTGGACTTTGCTTTTCTTTTAAAGCCAAGAACTTCTTAAAAGGTACTCACTACCTCTAAAATAATCTCATTTGCTAATATTATGAATCCCTGAGAAAGGAATACCCTGATATTTCAGTGGGCACAGAAGCCATCAAACATTAATCGTGTACTTACTGGTTACTTACCAGCCAAACTCCTGTGCCAGAAATCAAGATTGAGAGCACATATTTGCTCTGAAAGGGGCAGAACTGAGTAATCAATTATAACCAACTGGCTTTGATTAATAATAATTGTGTTGCTAACACAGTATTGGCAAACATATTACAAATAATTTACACCCCATAAACATTCTAAGCACAGAATGCTAAAGCAACAGTTTATAGTGTTTGCAATGCTACTACAAAATGATTTTTAAAAAATTCACTTAAATAATCAAGACATATAGTCCACACCACAAAGCACATAAAGAGAGGGGTAGGTGTTAAGTACAGCTGGTTTCAAGAATAACAGTTCTTCAAATTCAAACTTTTCTTCAGCACTTAGGATTGAACAGTTTGCCTCTATCTGACAGAGACGGAAACCCAAATAATTTTAATTAATGTATCAAGTTCATTTTCCTGTACAGAGATATTTGTACTTTCTAAACAATTTTTTTTTCCCACAAGTCAAGCTGTAAAATAAAATGTAGTTGATTTTTTAATCTGAATTTATTTGCTGAGTACTTCTAAGTGATACCAAGCATCTCACTGCTCTGAATTTCAATTTCTTTCACTGTTCAACAGGTAACTACATCACACACTGCCCACCTTAAAACAAATCACCCATTCTCCAACCTAAAACTGACACAGCTGTTACAGAAATCTTGTTATCTACTTCCAACACACCTCCCTCAGCAAGAAAGCTCCAAAAAGCACCACTATTTTCCCATTATTTCCTTCAAAATCTATCCACATCCCCCTTAAATGCAGCAATTGACTTGACTGTGCTGGGAGTTTCTGACAACCTGCAAAACAGTTCTCCTACTACAACCAATTCTGAACAGTCAATATGTGAAAACTGTATGAAAATTGTCCACTGCACAGAGATTTGTAGATGCTGAATACATGTATGTGAATATCTTGTTGCACTGCAGTGCAAGGTGAAGTTTCATGATCAGTCTACACTGATTCAAGGATGTTCTGCTCCTGAGCAGGTTAAGTGCACCCACCCTCACCTTCCAGACCCCTGTCCTTGCCTGCTCTATTGCTTGTGTAATACTGTGAGTGGGACTAGAAAACTGACCCAACTGAAAATTAAGGCCTTTGAGTGTGTTCATACTTCATCTGGTTTAACATTGTCACTGAGTTGCTGTTCTCTTCCCCTTTTTACCAGTGAAGAGAGAACTAAAGAGTCCTAGACCATTTACATAGCAAAAAAAAGTGGCTCTTGAGTGATGCTACAGAAGTAGGAACATCTGCCTGCAAGTAGGGTGGGGAGGTATAAAGGTAAAAATCAAATAACTGAGGAAACACAATTATTACTTAGAATGTTTAAGACAGTGAGTAGGAGAGAGAGCTTTAGAAAAAGAATAATGAAAACCTTCTTTCAAAATAAGTATAATATTGTAACAGATCAAAGTGTGATCCATTTTGTTAAGAGATTCTGCTTCCCTTTTTCCATCTCTCCATCTTGCGGGATTCAACACTCATTACACTCCCACAAATAAACAAACAAACAAAAAAATCCGAGGATGAGACACTGTGTCTGAAGGTGCCAGTGAGAGAAACGCTGCCCCGTGGTGCTCACACCACTTGCAGCATCACAACCACTCCAGGGGAAGCTGCTAACAGCAGGAGTTGGGGCTGGATAATTTGAACTGTAGCTTGCTACAGTGGAACTAGCATAATTCAACACTCCATCCTCCAGCTACCAGCTGTAAAGTACTAAAAGTCTCTACAGATAACTTCTGCATGGGTATGCAGAAAATCCTTTCTAGAACTTCAAACTGGAGATCAGCCTCATCTTCAGGCTCACCAGGGATCACCTGGCTCTCCTGCTGGGCAGCAAATTGCCTAATAGTTCTCTGATGTGCTTCATGGTAAAGTTAGGTACAGAAGCAGGGGAAAACTGTGTGGGAAAGTGGCAGCACCGACAAGCAGGAGGTCGCTAGAAAAGAGCATGTATGTGGGACATTGCTTCCACAACAACCAAAAGCAATGGTTTCTCTACAAGGCTTGCCTTGCTGAGCATGACTACATTAGTCCAATCATCAGGCAAGGCAGGAATCTCAACTGGCAAGAAAAAATGGCTTTCCAGCGTATCTATTTGCAGTATTTTTCTTCTACTAATTTAGGACTGAAAACCCTCCTTCATGTATAATAAATCATTGCTTTTAAATAATGGTCTCTATAAAACAAACTGCTCTCTGCCTGGTGATTCATGATGCAACCCCCAAAGCACAGCCAGCAACCATTTTGCTCCACCTGAGCTACAGAAAATGAAGTTTAACTCAAACTGTTTATGAGCACTTCCTAAAGAATTAAAGGATTCAGAAGTGCAAGACAGTGGGACTCAGTGCTGTTTAAGCTGTTCAAGCTTCATATGGAAACTCAGGATATTAGACTTTTATCAAGTTCAGTACCTTGAAAGAGTAAGATCAAAATTTCTGCAAAAGCTATGTACCAGTTGTCTGGGGTTTCTTTATTTTTTTAAAACTTTTAGAAAATACACCTTCATATCCTGCTGTGTTAACCACACAGAGAGCAGCAATGAACATGATGCATCTTGAGATTCAGCTCACCACCTGCCTCTACAAACGTAATCACAAATGTCAGAGCCTAGGTTTTTCTGTGAGTATAAAGCTTGAAGTTGTCTCTGGTTCTTGTGATAGTTTGTACATTCTTCTGTGCAATTTACTCATTACAACCCAGACAAATTACAGCCACAGAGCAGTTTCATTTTGTTGACAATGCCTGCCCACACGTGGTCAAAGCAATGCACAGTTCAGGCACCCTGGTGGATTTTACCTTTTATACAAAGTTTAGTAAAGCAGCCTAGGCTAAACTTGAAAAACTGTATCATCTCTGAGTCACAGAGATCTGGGTCTCTTGGCTGACTGACTTGAAAGAAAACATGAAAGAAAAACAAGATGATGAATGATAGGTATTTACTTTTACTTTTACATTTACTTTGGAACTAGAGGGGTTACTTAGTTAACTGTGGTGGTGAGTCCAGTGTAAGACCAGCTGTACAGCAGCTCTCTTTAAGGCTACAGAGACTGGATAACAAGTGAGTATCCTTCACTGCCAAAAATGTTCCATGACATGCATAAAAGTCCAAACAGAAAAACCCAGTATTTGCTTTAAATATTAAAAAAACCATGCTGACTCTGAGTTTTCTTCTGTTCATAAATTATGTACAGTGAAACAAATGCAAAAAACGAAAATTAATGAAGAAAAAAGGCCAAATATTTTAAATTGCTGCTCCTATTAATAGCACATCCTGTTTTCCATTTTGGCCACACTTGTTTCTCCAACTATTCTGCTTACCCAGCTGTAAGTTGTTAAGATTGTATCTTGCAGCTATTATGTCTCAGAGGAAATGCTTGGGTAGGCAATTTAGGTGGATTTTATTTTCCTATTTAGTATGGGAAGGTTTTGTGGCCTTCAAAAACATGTAAGACCATTTCCAGTCACAGAGAGATGCATCAAACCTGTAAAAACAGTAGTTTCATAGAACAGCCCTTCACATGCCTTTAAGTACAACAGAGCATTTCACATGTATGTTTACACAACATGCTCCAGAGATCACTTCACTTCGAAGTACACATAAAGCTGAGAGGCATCTGTGCCCATATGCACCTTAGCTCACTGTCAGTCAAGTTAAATTGCAAGCAGTGCATTAATGACAGAAACACTTCTGTTGCGTGCCTACTCCAGTTAACCAAGGTCTCACTTCAAGATGCAAGAACAGCATCTCAGTGACACTAGGATGGTTACTTTTTACTACTACTTTTTACTATAAGGTAGTGTTCCTTTCTGTTTCCTTACGCTTTTTCTTACTTCTTTTACAATGGCCTTAGCGGTAAGCCGAAAGTTATAGCTTACAAAGCTCATGCTGTGAAATTCAAACTTTAGTGAGCCAGAGGATTTTCTCAGGCATTCTTGGCCCCAGCATGTGCTGTCCAATCTGGCTTACATAAAGTGAATGCACAAAACGATGCACCTGCATGCTTACGTGCAGTGATTTTCTTCTAGTCTGTGGTTCTTCAGCTCTACAGAATTTCACAAAATAATTATGGCAACAGTGGATAATTATGACTCAAGTGGCAAATATCACAGACTGGAGCAGCATACATGAGGACAAAGTATGCACTACAGAGCTCAGCTGAGATCATAAAAGAAATGTAATTCCTACTGGTACACCTGGAGTTTTCTAGTCTGTAGTTCTATACTCCAACAAGGAAAGATGAAATAGAAGCGTCATCTTTTCTTCAGCACAATACATGGTGATGCATTTTTTTCGCCAGAACTCATTAAAATAGTACACACAAAAATAATTTCTTTCCTGGCTAGTTAACATGAGACAGCAGGAACAATGTTACATATGAAGCTGAAAAGTAAAAACTCAACAGCTAATGAGCTGGCTGTTACCAAAAAGTAGGTGGTAAACTGCAATGACAGTACAAACAACACCAGGCAAATGTGTCCCCTTGGCAGACACAATGATTCACACTTCACACACAAAATGCATGAGTAAGCTCGTGGAAGCAAATGAACCCAGACTTTACCATCGTATCGGCTGGGAGAATCACACGCTTTCTGAGGGGTGGCCACGCGCAGGAATATCTGCTGCCTCCATGAATGCCTTCGAGTCCTTACGGGGCTCTCCGCATCAAGGGCCTGCTGGCTGTGCTTGGATTCGTAGTCGCTAAAGGGGCAGGACACAGAGAGGTTTGTGAGTAGGTCACCTGGATCTGCCAGGAACAGTGACACAGCCTGCAGTGAACACGAGTCACTGCCTTGGGAGTGCAGTGTGCTGTGCACATGCTGGGGCAAGCTCTCAGTGTCAGGAAGGTGAAACCTGCTTTGTGGCAGAGGCTTATACATGGCTACAAACAGCAATGAGGTTCACAAACAGGGCCTGGCACCTCTGTACAGTCTACTCTTTCCAGTTTAAATCAATTTTCAGTTTTCTTTGCAGCAGTATATTAATCAGAACACATTAAAGATACATACACAATAATGTAGTTTTACCATTACACTATTTACATGCCATACACAAAATCTAGCAATTATTCATAGGAGACACAAAGACTTGCTGATGCCTTTTATCAGTACACATCAAGGAGCTTTGTAAACACCAACTAAACTTTCAACCTTCTGTGCACTGAGTATGCAATATATTCCCTCCCATCACAGACTGGGAGAAAAACTTTTAACTTTTGTGTTAGCAAGTCTACCTCTGAAATATGCGACAAAACTTGGGAACAGCATCCAAGAACCTTGGATATAACTCCTTTGATGTCATCCACACATGCCATACAGAGATTTTTATTCAGAATACAAATGAAATAGTGAAGAACAATGCTGTTTTCCTATTAAAAATCCCACTAATAACTTTCATCTGTTATAACTCTAAACTATTCATTGCTTTATTCTAGCCATTGGCTAAATGGTTACATGAGTCTTTGTAGAAGCTGAAAGGGATAAATGAAATCCAGATAGCTCTGGCAGCAACAGGGGGGAGCATTTTACAGGCCATCCTCTCCTTCCAATTTGAGGACACTGACATTGCTTAGGATGAATCATACATTCTCTTAACTGAAAACTCTCCTTTGTCAGGAATAATCACAGAAGTACATAGATGGAAGTTGCACGACCATTGCAACATCAAAAATGGCTAAAATCTGCAATCTTAATGGGAGAGTAGTCCGGGATAGCTTCATCCTTTTGACAGCAATTACATGCAGAACACACACAAGCGAACCATTGCACAAATCAGGTTTTGCAAGCGCCAAGAAGCATTTGAAATACTTCAGACAAAGAAATCTTTGAAAACAGGCTTTAAGAGAGAACCCTACCTTGTTGTGCTCCTAAAGTCAGAGGTGTTATTTTCATCTACAGGAGCCAGAAATTTTAAGAAATTTGGCACAGAAGAGGAAGAATGAAGCTTTTTCCTTAAGGCAGTACGGTAGGAGATGCTGAGAGTGTAGTTGGGAAAAGTATAGTTTAGAACAAAGAAGTATAAATTCACAGAATAAAAATAATACACATTCCTAAGCTTCAAACAAAAGGCAGCTAAATCCTGGAGGTCTGAATATCAAGGAAATCAAAGTCAAAACTAAAACTGCTAACAAAGTCCTACTGTGAAATACGTATTTGTTTGGGCAAAGAAAAATGTTCCGATGTATATAAATGTACTTCCACTAAAGTTATTATTCTTTGCTATATCCCAAGATTTTTAGTGCATGTTTCAAATAAATTCCATTAATCTAGTAAGAACCAATGCCAATTTAATCACATTTTCTTAAATATCAGTTTCAATGACTGACTAAGTCTGGGGGAAAAGGTTAGGAATAGCTGACGCTGATAATCATTGTGCTGGCAAATGAAAAATAAGACTTTGGCAAAAACCATTTTGTAAAGCATTAACAGGGCTTTATTCAGACAAACTTGGAACTTTTAAGTTAAAAGCTAAGCCTTCTGACTGATTATCCAGGATTGTGGCTCTATTTATGCAACAGACAGGAGCACTAATCAAATTTCATTAACATTCTTCTGGCCAACCTAATTCTTCTTGTCTTTTAAAATAACAAGTCTGAAACATACTCAGAAGAAGGCTAATAGAAGGAAGTAAGAACAACTCAGATAATGAAAAGGTTTTGCATGGAATGAAAATATAGAAAACTACTTGGCTGATAGAATACCTTTTCTCAGATGAGTACACAAAACCTCATGAGTAGGAGAATTAACTCCCAAAAAAGTAAGTTTAAGAAAGAATTGTTTCTGATAAACCATAATGATATATCTGGATGGCATTTAGCACTGTTTCCTGAAGATGTGAATGGAATGGGGGTGGGGCAGAATACTCTGGGATAATCACTAGCATGGAGTGAAGCAGGTTCTTCAGTTGCTGGTATCGAGATAAAGAAGATAAGGCTGTAGCATGGTGTGCCCTGCAAACAGGGTTCACTTACAATCACCTTGTAAATCCATTACAATTACATGGTAATTCCACTTACAGAATTGGGAAGCTTGACTGTATTGATTTAAACTTATTAACCCATTTGACATCCCTATCAATTTCCATTTTCAGTCTTGTTGCTTAGATGTTCAATATGGTATGTCCTTAAGAGACAGGGAAAGGAAGCGAGAAGTTGCAACTGTGTGTACAGAATCATTACCAAATCTACTTGGAAAAATTTGCTTTGAGAATTTAACCTTCAGGATTCAAGTAAGTCATTAAATTGAAGAGTGAAGAGGATACTGCAGACTCACATTTCCTGCCCTGAGCTATGTCATACTTCTGAGGTAAAGCTGAATTAAGAGATGCTAGTTAGTACTCAGCAAATACAACTGAAGAAACAGCATCCTTAGTTAAGTATTTTCTCTGGTTTAGAAAAATCAGCACCTTGGGGAAACAGGAAACTTTCACATGAGAGAACAAAAATGAACAATAAACAGCAACAGCAATAAAAAATTGCTTGCCAATGGCCAGTGACTGTTGACAGTGCTTCTGAGGACATTTGGTCTCATTAGCCTTTTGAGCTAAAATAAGCAGTTTTAGCTCAAGGGGTTAAGAAAGGCTTTCACAGTTCATGATTTTTAGGGAGCTACTTAGTTTCAGGTTCTCAGGGAAACAAAGTGTTAACGTCCTTTTCTCAATGCTCTCTTTGTATATTTTAATTCTAAGAAAGCAGGCATGGAAAAGTATAATTTGATACTGCTGCAAGTAACCACGACAAATGATGGGTTGATGGGTTTTTGTTTATTTGTTCTTGGGGTTTTGTTTTATGAGGAGTAGGGATAGTGGTGGGGTTGTATGTGGTGGGTTTTCTTCCTATCGGCTCTCCGTATTCCTGCTACTTCTTGCCCCATTTATTAACTTGGTCATCTTGTCTTTAATGTCAGGCACAAAAGAACAGTAATATGTTTTTGTGTTACCATCAACGAAGGACAGAACCAAATGCTTCAGGAAGGACAGAGTGAGCTCCGGGTTCTTGGCAACTTATCCCTCACACAAGTTAAGGAGTGCTGCTGTCTGCTGCATAACAACAAATTGGAACAACTGGCTCTAAAGAAAGAGCCAGCATCTGAAAGAATTTTGTTGATTAAAACAATAAATTATGTAAGTACCAGCTCAACATTCAGTAGTGGAGCAATTAAAGAGTTCTCTCTCCCATAAAAATCTACCACCTTTGGTCTATATTAAATTATTTTAATTATTTACACTATAGAGATTCATATTTATGACGTAGGAAAACAAACCCTACCCCAAACTATTTGCAGGTGCTAGCTCACCTTTTTTGTGCAAAATGCCCACTTTGTTCTCCACTTGAATTATGCCTTAGATATTTAAAAAAGTTGGGTGAAGAGGCCGAGGGATTAAGACGAGCTAGAGTAGGAGAACGAGCGAGTTGACCAGAAGAACTTTTAGATTCGCCGACAGATTCGTTCAAACCATATAGTGGGGATTCCAACCAGAGCGATGGAGTTCAGGTAGCACAGAGAACAAAACAGTAAGAAAGTAAAGGAGGGGAAAAAAACATGAAATCCCTTCTCTAATCTTTGAAAGGCAGCTGGCATATGTAAATGAGACATTTCCTATGTTTTTCACAGTTAATGCAGTAACTGTAAGAACGCGCACAGTTTTTTAACCCAATCTGCAAAGTCCCAAATACACATTTACAGGCTTCAGCAAGGCATTTCAGAATATGACTAAATTAAAACTCGCCAAAAAACGGCACTAACACCCCAATTTCTTTTTCCTTATATGTGCTTCCCGTTGATTTCTATGATGAAGTCAGGCATATGATCAAGAGTTCCAATGAATGACAAGTGAAATGCTACAGGATGAACTGAGTTTAGCCCTACTTTGAAAACAATTTTTGAATTGAGGTAAACTGCTCAAAAACACTCATAAAACAGGACTTGTTAAAAGTCTATAATTTCTGTGATTTTTGGGAACTTTAAATATACTTCTGTCATAAATTTTCAATTTCCTCTGTTTCTGTACATTTGCTATGAAATGGAAGCAATAGGGATTTCTTTTGGGTTTGACTTATGTGAGGGAACAGGCACATTCAGGCCTTACTAAAAATTACATAACTAAACCCAAACAGATATAACCAAGGAAATAAAAAATATACTTAATTTCTAGCTGCATTCTTATAGTAAGATAACAACTGATTGAACAAGAAGCTACAAGCTCCAGGGCAGCTCTTGTGATGATAACAGACCATCGACAAGTCCTAAACTGCACTACAAAAACATGCTAGTACTTTAGAATTGAAAAGGTTCAGAAAAGGGACAAAAAGGCAATCCAGGTTATGTTTCCTTTCAAATATTATAATTCTCTTTTTTTCCACTGTCATCCTCCATTTCAGGCATGTTCGTTTACTGCCCTGCCTCCTGCAGGAAAAAATGACCTGGAACACATAGCGATTTCCTACTAATTTGTGTAAACGAGCAGTTTGGGCAGTAAAACAGAAGCCTATGGACAGAAGTGTTTCAACAGTAATTGGAGAAAGCCAGATAGAAGGATGGGAGAAAACTGCCATAAAGTTAAGAGGGGACTAGAGATGCAGAGGCAGGCCTTTGAAAGAGGGCAGCTTGAAGAATATTCATATTAAGGCAAGTAGTAGTTTGTTTTTGTGAATAAAATCTGGATAGGCTCATTGAAAAGCTAGACAGGAGCCCCACCTCTACCAATAATTAGGTACTTTACGTCACTTTTGTGTGCTATTTCAAAGTTACATATGAATTCACCAACCAGTAAGGTTTTCAGGTCACAGAGGCTATTGGATTTTTGTCTGTAAATAGAAACAAGAAGTAGCATTTATTTATACTGCTCACAGATCAAAACAACGAAAATGATTGCTTGGACAAATATAACCTAATCAAGTAGTTTTGTGCCGTGTACTGTGGAACTACACATTTCACGTCTTCTCTCCCCTCTGAAGCACACAGGGCTAAAGGTGTTTTTAAAGAGAATACCTACAAACCTCCAAGGAGTGACACACTGCTGCGAAACATCTCTTATCTGTTAAGAGGACATACCTGGTATGCAATTATCATCCCCAAATATGCCCTCAACAAACAAAATCATAGCCTGCTTTTAATAAGGCTTACTTTCTTTTGTGAGGAGTCTCTGTGCTCACTGAGTGATACCTCATAAGTTTCCTCTGAGGAACAGACGGTGATGTTTTGGCAGGTCCCAGAGATTCCTGGCTCTCCGTCGGTAAATGACTGAGTGTGTTTGCTCGCCTCCGAAAGCTCTGCTGAGGCAACGTAGCAGACTGCTCAAGAGAGGAATCCTCTGAGTCACTGCAGAGATCACCCACTGATCCACTGGTCTTGACAGTGTTTTCTGCAGGAAGCGTAGGAAGTCTGTCTTTCTCCTTTTCACACAATGGTGGCTCCTAGCAGTGCAAGAAATAAGGTTCTATCAATATGTGGGCTTAGAATCCATCTTTGAGATTGCAGTACCATGTCAATATTCACATCCCACAGAGACCCACTTCAAACATGCACATTTTTATCAAGCTAGCTCAAAGAAAGATGTTTGATGTTTTATGTCTTTGTTATTCATCACTTAGGCCAACAAAGCAGAGTCTTTATTTTGCAGAGAAAATTTTGAGTAATTTTGAGAGTAATTGTATTTGATAGTATGTTGAATACAACTCAGAAGAAATAGGGTCAGAACAAAAGGGTGAGGTTTGGCTAACAGTGAAAAGGGTGGCACTGCAGAGTACTGTATCTTTAGCACCCCATCTAACCACATCATGTTCCTCTTGTCTACCTTCAGATTCACACAAAGAACTTAAGCCTATGACTAGATGCCTGTTTCAATCCCAAGCCATGCATTTTCTTTATTCTTCACCTTGTGTGCTCCCTGCAGAATCAGCCATTCTTTCAAAAACATAAGCAGAAAGAGCAGACCCTTGTTTACATGAAGCCAGGAGTCTGCAGGTGAGCAGGCATTACAGCAGAATCAATAGCTATATATCCAAGCCTGCAGAGTGTTATGCTCCCTCCAGGGAAGAAGACTGGCTTCCTCTATACTGTTTATTTGTAGTGTTTTATACAGACTAAAAGCTTTCTAACCACACACACAGGAAAGTTACTCTACTTCTTGTTTTAATTTTATGTTTCTTATGAATACAGTCATGGTATGAACTTTCAGGGCTAAGACCAGTCAGATTAGGATTGGCAGCAGGGTCATTATAGCATTTGTTTTGCTGCACACTGTTGTAAAATTCAAATGATGTTATATAATATTTTATTTCGTATATACTTGCACATTCATACAAAATACATGTTATATACAGTACAAGGCATTTCTAATTCAATAGCACTTCTGTGGTTTACAACACAGGGAACAGAATGAAAAGCTTGAAAGCAACTTGAAACATTTCACATCTGACCATATTTCATACTTGCTTAGTTGTTTCAGGGAATATTTTTTGAAGTGCCTAAATATGTACAATTATCCCAGGCTTTACTTACTTTATTTGTGCTGCTCAAGGTACTGAACACAGAGGTGTCCAAATCCACAGAACCAGAAGTGTCCAGTGGACTTCTGGCTTTACTGCCCTGTAGAGATAAAGCACACCAGCAGTTAAGATGATGATATATGGGGCACACCAAAGAGATTTGGGTTGCACAGTTGGGATCTGTGATTTTCACAGACAGTATCAAATTTAATTTCCTGAAATGACTAAAAACACCCTTTTTCCCAGAGGGAAACAGGAGCTTCATTCAGCATAGTCTCTGACAACTTGAAGGGTCCTATAGAATTAAGGAATTCTCATGGGCAATGATGTGCTTTCCCTGATAGGTACATAATCACATATTTCACATGTACTATAACTACTGTTAAAGTACCTTCTGTATTAGGCACTTACAAAGATACAGAGAAATGAAAAAGATGTCTACTACAAAGGACTAAACCCATATAAATTTAATACACAGCAAAACATAATTTCTGCTATTATCATTTCAGTGCCTAAAAATCAGAAAGCATAAATATTTCTGTATAATCTGTCACCAATATTTTTGTATCATTTGTTTGAGTAATGTTTTTGTGTAACCAAGAAAAATATCACAAAACCTAATGATGAATTCTTATGTGCTAACACAATTATGGAACTTGTATCTTCCTAACCTTAAATTATATCCATTTTTAATGTTCTGAAGTTAAAGCTCATGTTCTCTTTGAAGTTTTATTCCAGGTAAAATATAAAATGTTGTCATTATTCACACCAGTGACTATCTCTCTTTGAAGTTCAACCAAACCTTCTGGCTTCAGATCTGATTGAAATCAAGAATTTCCATCAAAACAGCAATGACAGTGAAAATGCAACCAATATACAGCTGTGCTTATGTGAAGGCAGCTTATACCAGTCAGGACAAACTAGAACAAATCAGAACAGTCCTACAGTTAATGTAACAACATTACCATTAGGTTTCATATCCCAATCAAAGCCGCAGAAGGATTTTATAGGGGTGAATTCTAGAAATGCTGTCTGGGAAGTAACGAGGGGAGAAATGAAACTAAAAATCATCTCTATATGTACAATTATAACAGGAAAACCATGTTTTTGCTATTATTTGTCTTAAGAAAATGGGTTAGATATAATGTCTGAAACAAGCTTTGAAAACCTAGTTTTGTCACTGCAAGTTGCTTGTCCGTGAACTGATAAATTGTCCTAGGTACTGCTTCAATGTAACTTTTTGCTGACTACAAATGAGAATGTCCAATTTCTGTTCCTGAATATTTTTTGTTTGGCATTCTGTCACAACTCTTTTGTTTTAAGGGAGAAGGTCTGATTTTTTTAATCCTTTGTCAAGCAGAAGTCTTTCCAAGCCTCCTACTATTTTCCTCAGACTTTTCTCATCAGGTACAAAATGAAGTATATTTGAATAAGACACTCCATAGCTTTAAATTGTAATTAAACTTGACATCTGATTTAATTTCGAGCTGCTGCCGTTTACTTTCAGCAGCTAATTTCAGCAATCTCTTAATGATAAACATTTTCACAGAATCACAGAATTAACTAGGTTGGAAAAGAACCACTATCCCATAGAAGCTCAAGTTTTTTCCACTAATCAGTATTTCCAGACACTGTCTACAGAGAATTTTACCAGATGTAATATTGCATAAATGCCTTCATGTTCTTAGTGCCATTCTTTACATTCCTCACCTTCAAATAATCTACAGCATTTAAAAGTTCAAATATCCCACTATTCATCAGTTCTGTGTCACTAATAAACATCTCATTAGAAATGCTTAGTCAGTTCCTCAATAGTTTCCTCCCACATAAAGAGAAGTGAACAATTATAATTACTGTTTTAATTTTCTAAATCCAAAAGAGAAATAAAACAATTGTTGCTTTTCGTAAGTCCTCATGTTCAACTTCATATTAATTTTTTGAAATGCCTATATACACACTTTTTTCATCTAGGAATTAGTTCACTTCATCCAGGACTTGGTATTCTCTCTACCGAAGCCCTGCTTTTTTTGTCTTCTAAAATGTATACTTAAATATTTTTGTCACTGTGACTTTAATACCCTTTGGGCTACAGCCCGGAATGGTAACAAATAAGACTTTTCTATCACTCAAATAAACAAAGCAATGACATTATGTTCAAAGACAATAAACATGAAGATACTTACACGTGATAAAATACTTTCAAAAGATTCTGTAAGAGATCTTTTTGCTTTGTTCTTTAACATGTCTAATCTGAATCTCGGAGCACTGCTGGACACTTCATTTACAGCGTTCTCAGCAGGAGGTTGCGAAGCCTGCAAGTGTTTAAAAACAGAAATGCAAAATACTCAACAGCATGGAGAAAATCTCAGTGAACAGTCTGAAGACTTTTGTAACCTGAATCAATACTTTTTCCTGGTGTCCTCCGCTTGTCATGCCTGTTTCTCTAGTGATACTTGTACTGAAGTTTAACAAACTATCCTAAAATAAGAACAGGAGATCTCTTAAAGGAAATGTGTTGAGTGAACCAGCATTCTTCAGAAGAATTGCCATTTTGATAGGGATTTACGGCTCTGTTGACAAATTTTCTTTAATGCCAATGTAGAATTGTACAAATTCTAAATGTTTAAGTGTAGCAGATTAGAGATTTCTGATGAATTTCCTTTTCTTCAACCAGGAAATTAATCAAAATCTCATCATTAACAGGAACTCCCAACTTTCTCCATTATAGAAAATAGGTCTTTCTAAGGGCCAGGAAAATGTGTAATAGTCTAACTCTTCTATATTTCACCAGTAGAAACATTTCCACCTTAAGGCTAACAGTCAATTGAGAATTTTGCTTCTTAAATAAATATTTCAGTCCATTTTTAGTGCTGGTGAAGACTAATGTAGCAAACAGAAAAATGATATTATGATGCAAATATTACCATCCAAACCCAGCACCTGCAGTAGAAACCAGAGCTCAGTTTTCAATGCTATTTTGGGGGTTTCATCTCGAAGCTGACAGGCACAATTGCCCTCTCTATTTATCCCTAAATTCAGAGATCTGAAGATCTGTGCAATTACTAGTACATGGGCATCTAAATGGCATATTATAACCATCACCAAATTGTCCTGTCTAGGTATAATTTTAAAGCATCCTATTTCCAGTATGCTAAAGTTACAGGTATTTGCTTTTTACCTTCTGTCCTGGTTATGCCAGGACAAGGTTAATTTTTGCAGTAGCTGGGAGGGGGCATGGCCAGGACCTGAAGGATATTTTACACCATCTGTCATTGCTGGAGGTAGGGGGAAAAGGTCTCTTCCTGGGAGAAGAGGCCCCTTCCAGTCAAAAATATGTGTCAGGAGGGAGCCTTCCAGTACTGTCTATTATTGGGGGGGTGGATTCTGTGTGAATAATTTCTTTGTTTGTACCCCCTGTGACTAGTACTGTCGATATTACTGGTCGTTTTCTTATCTCATTTCTGTTTCCAGTAAATTGTTCTTATCTCAACCTGTAATCTTTGCCTTTTGTGCCTCCAATTGTCCTCTCCATCCCACCACAGCAGGTGCCTGGATTGGAGAGTCTTGGTGTGGGCACTGAATGGGAAGTACTATTCCTAAACCACAACACTTTCTCCTCATTCTTCAAGTGTAAATCAGATGCTGCTTGCTATTACATTCTTATGAAAAGACTTATTTTGAAGTGTTTTTGTTAAACAAGATTCATGTACTAGTATCACATCTCATCTTTTTTCTCCCCTGATTTAAATATACTTTTAAAAAAGGCATTTAAAAGCATGAAGGTGAATATGTAGAACAGAAGGGAACAGGGATATCAGGGTGTCACGGGTTAATGATTGCTGAGACAAATAACAGAGTATGTGTTCAAAGGTATCTGCTATTACACAGGTCTGGAGATAAATTATCAGAGTAAATATAAAATGTTATGCTGAGACAAATGATAGACTGAGGGGAAGTCAGCTCTCTTAGAACACTGGCATCTTTGCAGGTGTCAGATTAACCAATTTGGTTTCAGGAACTGAGCAAACAGATTGCAGTAAGCCTTCTCAATTTTTAAATCACTGAAGATATACTAAGATCTTATCTTGCTTTGTATATCCCTATTTCCAAGCTGTTTGTGACTGACAACTATTTGATCATCAGCTAGCATTACAACAAATAAAAATATTTCAGGTCTAATGATAGATGATCTCAGGCAATGTTTCTTCCTCTTATGCCAGAACTGAAATGCTTTTTTATTAAAAGCATATTTCTGGTGGGATGCCCAAGACAATACATCAGACAATGAAATATGCAATTTTCTTTCTGTTTACTCAGGGAGGTCAATAATTAGCTACTAAGCCATAAAAGGAGAAGAGATTAACAAAGTGAAAATACAATAAATGAAGATTTGCTGCTACTTTCCTTATTTCTTCATGGGTCTAATTACTCTCCATATATACATTTGCTAGCTTATATCTCAAATGGCTGACAGCAGTCATCACAATGGAATGTGAGTAGAGGGACACTCAAGACTTTTAAAAGGCTCTAAATAATTGGAACTGAAAGTTTCCAGAGTATGGATGGAATCCTTTTTTAAATACTAACTTGAATTGTCTCAAGGTAGCTACTCACAAACCAAGGCATCCAAAATCACTCATCCCTTTGGAAAAACCTTAACTGTGCTGTATAAATAGCCAGTTAAACAGCACTGATGGAGTCTGATGGAGAATAAAAGGTAGCTCATCTCTTTGGACATGGATGCTAGTCTCTGCTGCTGTTTCTGCAGCAATCTTCCTCATTTCAAGGCCACTTCAAATGGTCGTTTGCACACAAGAAGTAACTTTCATTCTTGAGTAAATGTAACAGGCTTTATCAATGATCAAATCCGATGTGTTGTCATTACACGGACTCAGCGCTGACAGCGGGATGGCGAATGCCACAGATCAGCTGAGAGCAATCACAAATTCATTATACATTCTCTCACATGTATTGAATTTTCATTGCAGTGAGAACAAATAAACAAATTAGTAGTCTGCCTTGTTTGCACCTCTGTCTCCTAGGCCTGAAATCAGACTGTACCAGGGACCTCAAAATCTGAGCTATCTGTTTTGGCGCATGACAATAGTCTATGAATCATAAGAAAACCCAGTATTCACTATTGCTTGCACACTGAAGTTTCAAATTGCCAGTGATGGAAATTTGCCTTTGGGAAGATGAAAAAATCGAAAGGAAAATTTTTTTCCTGGCTTCTCATTACATGAACTAAAACTGAATGATTACTTACCTGTTTTGCTTCTCCAACATGAACATGGTCCTTCTGTTTTTCTTCATACATGTTTCTCAAAACAGAGATAACCAGCTCATTCTCTTTTTGTTCATTTCTTGGTCTTAATTTCTGTAATTGAAAACACCATAAGCACAATAATTATACATTTTGTGTAACAGTTAGCAAATATTTACTCTTTCCATTTGTCACTGTAATAAATCATCAATGTAGGAAAAAGTTTAGTTTGTTAACGCTACTACTCCAGTCCACCAGAGGACACCAGTGTCCCAGGCAAAGCACCAATACAGCCAGAGAAACACTCAATCTCACTTCATACATGACAGAATTTACAAGAAAGACACAGGACAACAGTACAGCTAGCAAACTGCCACAAGCAAATAAAGGCTTTAAAAATATTTTTGCCAATTTTCTCTTGATATAAAGAAAACTGAACCACTGTAGTTCTGAGTTTGTAGCACACGTGGAGTACTGTCCTAGAGATAAGATTCACAACCCTTCTCCTAGAAATCATTCACACTGGACATTTAGTTTTTAGGAAATGGCATAGGTCTTTTATAAATAAGTGCACAAGGTGAACATAAATATGTGTGTGCTGCATTTTAATTAGATCTGAATTATCGTAAGAGCAGATTTTAAAACAATTTATTAAAGAATTTAATCCCAAAACCCTAACTTTAGAAAAACATACGCTGTTTTAAGCCTATTAGTATAATGCAGAGGATACAGTATGAATTCATTAATGCCAAGGTAGCACATTAGATTACTAAAAGTACCACAGGAAGACAGTTACCGAAAAATGCAAATCATGGTAACATTACATGGATCTGCAAGAATGCAACATTCCAGGCTGTCCAACTGAGAAAGTTAGCTGAGAAAGATGGGCAGGAGATCTGTACTTTACCCTTGGTTTTACCAAGTTAATCGTTTGCAGACCCCCACCAGAAGCAATTAACAGTTTCCTGTGACTACTAGAAGCTTTAGATTGCGTACAGAACACTAAAAGGCACCAGTGCTGCTAGCTGCTGTATGCTAAGAAATTAGCTCATGGAATTGGTCCCACACAGTAACTTCCAAATTTGGTATTGCATGATAAACTGTCACGTGGAAACACACAAAGAGACTGAAATGACTCAAGAGAGGAAGGAAACATTACTTTTAAAAAAGTCTGAAATTTCTTAGTCTTCAACAGTGTGTCAATCCCAGTGACATTTCCTATAATGCACATCATCTGTTTTAAATCCAGCTATGCTTTCCTCTGTCCTAAAATAGATTTAAGTAAGAAGATAGAAAGTTTAACTTCTTTAGTTAGTTTGACAAGAATTAAGATCTAGGATAAATTTTAGGCAAGAAATTTTCTGATCTGGGAATGTTACAGTAATTTGTTTTGCTCAAAGTAACAGTTTGAATGCCCTCACAGTACAAGTTATTGCCTTCACCCACAAAAGACATGTTCCGTTTTACTCAGTCAGAAGGCAACATCTTCATGGAAAGCAAGGAGTATCAGGGGAAGAAAAATGAGTAAAAGTCATTTTCACCAAAAGATAAGTTTTTAACAGCTCTAGAAAAACAATGCTATTGAAATTAAAGCACAAGCTGGTCTATTAAACAAAAATAATGAATGATTCACAAAAAATGAAAATAACTTCTGTGCTTCACACAGATGTTAGCAAAAAACACCAATTGCTTTAAAATCTTGTAGGAAACATAGCTTACCTGAACCTCTTCAAAAACAGAGGCCTGCTCCTGGTTATTTAGTGTGGTTAGATGCTTTTGTAGTTCTAGTTTAGTCTTAGAAGGGTGCAACCCTACCAAGAGGAACAAAAAAGAACAAATCACAGGGTCAAATATTTCAGAATTTATCAATCACATAAATATACCCACAATTTAAGCCAAAGCTTGTCAATTATTTGAGCTGACCCATGATTTCATAACAGGGCGTTAGAAAGTACTCTATGTTAATTTAAAGCTACTACTAAACTCATGTCTTTAAAACAGAGGGACATGAACTCTGCAATGAGGAGATTTACTGAGCACAGACCAGGATTATACTCTTAGCTGAAGATTCCATTATCACACAAGATAAAATAAACCCACAATCTACTGCATTTTAGCAGACTGTTTCATTGGTGTTTTATGCAGTGCAGCTTGGGTTTTGTTTATGGTATAAATATAATTCCCTTTCACTTTCTCCAATTTCTATGCTGTGGTCCCTTCTGAAAATGAGTAAATTGATTGCACTTTAGTGAAGTTCTTACTTTGCCTCTTGGTGAAAACATTTATTAACAGTCTAAAGCAGACTACCCTTTCATTCAGATTATTTTTTCTGTTCTCATCCTGGATTAAATTCCTTTCCTCTGTTTTCTGTGGAAAAACAGCAAACCATCAACAGTATTGTGCACTTCAGTTTCTGATCATGGAATATCTCTTTCAGAAGCAGATGATAAGATTAATCAGATGGCATGACTGAAGGCATTAAGGATCATTTGCCTTTAAGAAACTTCCCCAAAAATCACAGCTAGCTGAAAACCAAAATAGAAGTGAAAGTAGTTTTGGAAGTTCTCCAGTTTCATCAAATTAATACTAGACAGGTTTTAGTCCAACAAGCCCCTGTCATGTGATCTGACAAGCTGCTGTTGCCCTTTATTCACCCCAAACATCACTTAAATGAACAAAATCTAACTGTGAAATTTGCTGAAATTTAAAGAGGTTTTTTATGTCTTGAACTTCTGTTCTGGGCGACAACTACAATTCTAATTTCTGCATTTTCATGAAGGAGCATAGATCAACACCACAAACACACATATTAAAGGCAAACTGTTTAGTCCCTGCTTAGTGATAGCATAATGCCAGTTTCTGAGTGGATTTGACAGGTCACAGCTATTGCAGCATCTATCCTTCAGAGGTTCCTCATCTACAATGTTCTGCATTTATAGGGCCAATAGAGCCAAACAAGCTGCAACTCACTAATGTTTATACTTGTAAATAGTTTCCAAAAGTTCAACTAAAACACAATAAAGGAGCTTAACTCTTGTTAGAAAATTCTTATTACTGTACAGAAAACCTGACACTACAGTCCTCTAAATAAAAGTATTGGCTTTCAACTTTCCACCCCAAGTCCCAAGCACTTTTTAAACATTAATTTCCTTAGGATTTTACATACAAGACTGTCCCCCAATGAAACTGTCAGGAAAAAATATTCAACCAGAAAGTTCTTTAAATCTCACCTTCTATCTTTTCACAGAGTTTATGCAAACTTTGCATAGGACACCCTTCACAGAGCTGGGGCTGTGCCTTGGAAGTTTGTTGCACAGCAGCCACAGTGAAAGCCTGTTTCAATGTCATCATGATTTCATCAACCTGTAAAGAATGGCATGCAAAAAACCAGAATTTCACTATTCCACTGAGCTTCTGTTTTCCTTAACACAAACACAACAGTCTTTTAGAATGATACTGCCCCTTGCTTGGGAATGTGCTTATGATTAAAAAGACAAGCTGTTCCCATGTCATTTCTGTGCACAAACACACAAGCAAGATAAAACTCATCATGAACTCATGTCTCTTCCAGGCCACCCAATTTTTTTACTGTGGTCTAATAAAAGATCCTACCCTCTATCTCAAACCCTTTTCTTGTCTATGACAAAAAACTTACTGCATTTGTGATGCATTGGTCTCACTTACAGCACAGGAGTCTAGTCCTGATTTTCAGAACAGGTGCCCTATGAGAAAACTCTCCCCAAAAAAGAGGCATAAGGTCTAACGTAGTTTGTGAAATGAAAGGAAGATGTATTGGATTTTAAAGGGTATTTTAACTTCTAGCCTCAAAACAAATGAAAAGGTCTTCTGCAGGCTGCTATGTTAACTACATTTTTGAAATACTTGTATTTCTGAGTGGAATAAGATTTGAAGACATTCAGCAAAATACAGAGCATGGAGAAACAGAAGACTTTTAGTGCCTAATTTTCTATTTGGTTATTCTTTTCTTTCACTTACCAGTGCTTCATCTGTACACTGAAACACATAGCAAACAAAGTGGAAGCCTCCATTTTCTGAAGACTCTCTGCAGATGAACCCAAAGTGATCCACATGTCTAATCCCCTAGCAAAGAAACAACAGCAATGAAGCAGTCATATCTACTTTCAATGTTTTGTACCTGTATTTCTTTCAGGAAGAAAAGAACAAAGTAGCATTACATATAGGTCACTTATCTCTGTTACAGCTACATTAAAGACATCTGGCCATTAAAATTCTGTCCTGGTATAGAACCTGTTACTTCTGATCATGGAATATTATGACTCTTCTGAATTTCAATTAAGTCAGATGTTGTTTGGTTTTTTGTTTTGTTTTTAATGGATGAAGTATAAAAGACCCATATAACAGACCCAGGGATTAATAAATTCTATTCAAAATGTATTTTACCCTGCAATTTTCAGAATATGTGCCTGTATGTTTAGTGATGAAAGCTATTGTCATCACAGCCAAAGTAATTTATGGAAAACAAAACCCACAAAACAATCCAAAAAAAAAGCCAGAGGCAGAAGGACAGAGAAACAAACTCTGTGGCACAAGGAACAAGGATTAATAGTGAATGAGGAGGCTCTGAAACATGCTTGGCCTCAGTGCATCACATATACTACCTCTACATGGCAGAAGACTGTCCTGGTTTAAACACATGCAACTTATATTCTTGAAAATAATGTATTTTTTAAGTATTTTTCAGATAACTCTTACATATAATTTTTCTCCTTTCATTCTCACTTCCTGAAAAATATGGCTCAGAGATCCCAAGATTTGAATAACTGTGAATCATGCTCACTGCAATCTCAAACAAGAGTGTGTTCCTGACCAGTGTGTTCCTTCTAGCTAATATTATTCACCCACTGCATACAGAAATGAGTCATTATCTCAGAAATCACAATGCAAAGCATGAAAGAAGAATGATGGTTTTATAAAATTACTGATGAATTA
Source organism: Dicrurus megarhynchus (assembly GCA_013399195.1). Classification (NCBI taxonomy): domain Eukaryota; kingdom Metazoa; phylum Chordata; class Aves; order Passeriformes; family Dicruridae; genus Dicrurus; species Dicrurus megarhynchus. The sequence goes on from VXAD01013448.1 coordinate 448,283, forward strand.
GCAACTTTTCAGTAGCAACCACTGAAACTGCTGTTGAGAGAATCCATGTGGAGTTCTAGGAGAGATGATTACATGAGCATTCACAAGTAGAGAATATTTAAACAATAAGAGAAAAAGAATACACTACAATCTTACCTGAGAACAAAAGGATATTTCTTTAAAGCTTTTCTCAATTGCGACTTTTTTTGTGTCAGGACTGATTAGGTAAACTTCAGACTGGCCAATCTAAAAAGAGCAAAATAAATTGCAAGGTGCTAAAAAGTTACATTACACTTCCTTTTGTCCCACTATAAAAATGTTTCCTGAATATACCTCAAATAGACCTCAAATTTCTTTTCTACCTGTGTATCTATACCAATTAGCATATTACTACCAGAAAGAATACTGAAGCAACACTGATTTGGCGTTGAGAGCTCTGCACATTATGGCACTGAGGATTAACAAGACAAGAGACTGAAAATAATGTTTAAACAGATGAGAGCAATGTTGTATCACAACTAACCTACTTTGCACTGAGAGAAATCAACTTAGACTCCCTTTTCTTATTTTCTGCAGTCTTGGAATGTACCACAGTCACAGAAGCTACTTAATGAGATTGTTCTAAAATTTAAATCCAAGTGTGTGCCTCTTCCTGTACTCCGCCTAATCATTTTTTAGAGTTTTATTTATTTATTTAAGGCATACATAACATTTAATTTAAAGCCTTTAACTCAAAAAATACACAAATGAATTTACTGGAGTATATTTTCTAATGTAATTTAATCTGTAGGCCATTTGCACAGTCAAAAGATGATGCTAAATATTGATGGGCAAAGGGCATTTTTAAGGTGAAACCATTGTTTTCATTTTTTCAGCTTCTGGCAACATCTTTGTAAGATAGTAACAGAAAAATTTAAATTCTTCATATTTTCTAGCATATCAGAGACTGCTAAAAACTAGATTTTAGGAAGGCAGGTGGAATTCAGATCCACTCATGAGCATGACTGAGAGAAACCTGCTTCAATCACTACCAAATCCCAAAAGATGCATATAAAAACATCAGCAGCACCAATATAACTGTACTTTCTTAAGAAAGGGCGAAGGGACGAATCTTGTGTGTGAATAGATCAAGTCAGATGTGCCACCTCTCTATGTCTAAAAATGGTCCTGTGCATTCACCTTCCACCTCTTCTTTCACTTCAACCAGTCACAATGGTTTTCCCCAGGTGCCTGCTGGTTTCCTTGTATTGTCCCCAGGGCTGACCTTGCATGTGTTCATGGGGCTATTCCTTCCAACACCTACTCAGCTGCCTCCTGACTGCTGCTGCCTTCCCCTCCCTTCAGCAAGAGGCTCCTTTTTATAGCTCAGTCCCACATAATTCTTTCACACTTGGCCCCTGGGCAGTAGCAATCATTCAAAGTCAATTGAACAAGGGGAAAAAACCCAAACCAATGAACCTCTTCCCCCTCGGCCCCAACATACAGCCAGGAGAAAAACCTAAAAATACCCCCTCCTCCCTGCCAAATCCTAAGAAACTGGCTAGGAAAGCAGTTTTTCAGGAAGATATATGAAAATCAGGACTGTTTGAATCAGGCGAGGAGAGCTGGCAGATAACTAATCTGAGTATTTTTCACACGTCATCAACCAATCTTTGCTTCAGTCCTAGGGAAAATCCAAGTAACTAAGAACATACCAACCATTTTTTTTCCTCTGGATATTAAGTTACTTGTAAGCGTATCATATGTAGCCAGACACAAACTGATGAATCCTGAGCACACTGCCTGCATTCCCTTACTCAGAACCTGCTGAACACGGGGGACAGGTAACCAACAAACTCAGCTCTGCCATGAGCTGCTGCTTGTGGACACTGAAGGCACAAACTAGAGTTACTTCACTTCCTTATATTCAGCTGAATTTAGACTGGCTGAATAGGAAAAGAATACAGCTGTACATACTAAACTAAATAATATTTTTCCCAGGCAAAAAGCAACCCAAAACATAAAGCCAGATCAGCAAAGCCCCACAATTTGGAAATGTGCCTGCCAGCAGGTGACTGACATTATAGTCAGGCTGAAGTTGCAGGTGTCTTTGAGAACTGTTGTATCTATTTAATACAAATTTAAAATGCACTCACTGGAGTAAGAGGATCTGGACCTACCTAGCCCAATTATAATCTCTCCATTTCTAAAATACGTGCTATGAATTAATAATGGAGTAATGATTTATTTAAAATTAGGCATTATTATTACAAAGGGTACCTATATTTTCGATCTGAAATACATGCTCAGGGGAAGAAGGTGGCTTTCTTTTTACTAGGGAAGAAACATCTCTCCATCTTCTTCCACTCTCTGTTTGATGTCAGCCTGCCACAACCAAACAGAAGCTTTAATTCAGGTATAGCTACCTACAACGTTTTCTGCATGCAATTTTTTACAGACATAACACAGTGGCAATCCTTCTTAAGGATTCTCTTTCCCCGCTTCAAAAAGCCTGCTGTAATTGCACACACTCCACTCCATTACTGGCCTTAAGAATGCCCAGCCCCAGGAGCAGCTGACATATCCAAGATGACCTTAGGAGAGTCAGTCTTTGCAGTATCAGCTCCAGTTTGCATTATGCTTAGAAGATACAAGCTACGTAAAAGGTGTTACAGAGCTTATCTATTGTGAGGATTCCAAGAGGAGCAAATACCACATTCCCTACTTGCTTCTCAGTTCTTAGAAAATAGTTTTGCTGCTCACCTATCAAGGCAAGGGCATTGCCAGCCACATCAAAGCAGGGCAGGAGTGGAGGCACATGTGGAGTAGCGTAGGAAGCTATTACACTACTACTCCATCATTACACAGACATGTTGGCAGCAGCAGCACCTTCATCAATTACACTGCTAATCATGGGGCAAAGTCTACCAGCTCTCTGTCATGGTTTGGTCCTTCTGCTCTAGCTACAGGTAATTCATTCACCTGGAAATTTATTTCTGCTGTTACTAGTTAGTCTAAGTGTACATATCATTCTGCAGTTGCACAACTACCTACTAACTTGCAGTAACTTTCTAAAAGCTTTCTTTAGAAGCCCAGTGTTTCAGGTAGTACTGTTTTAAACTATTTAATATAAACTTATTTTGAATATGGAAACCAATTTGCACTAACAAGTAATGCTTTCCAGAGAAATAGGCGAGTTTCAGTTAAGCTTTGGCAATTGCAATTAAGTTATCAAAGAAGTAACTGCCATCTGTCAGAACATCTGCTTTGGTGTTTGCCACTCCAAACTCCAAGATGTGAAAACGCCACCAGAAGCTGCAAATCTTGCTTTACCGTAAACAACATAGTCCGGTTTTCTGCAATGTCAGTTGGCTGCACAACACTGTGTCCATAGACGAGTTGACTTTTTAGGTTCAGTGAAATTGCATCTTCTTCGAAAGACCTGACAAAGCTGTTACTCCTAAGGCTTCCCTCTGGGAAATCCTTCTTAAAAGCAAAGGAACGAAGTCCAGGCTGAGAAAAAGATTTCCTAATTGGCCTTTTTTCCTCCCCTTCACTGACTAAGGGCTGGAATACAGACCGAAATTTGCTGCTGAAAGAGAAGCCTCCAAAGCTATTGGCAGTTTCATGTTGCTGGGATGATGAGTTGAAATCTGAATTTTTCGTACAACTTGCACGATTAAATTTTTCAATGCATTCATCTATGAGGGCTGGAGGTGCATTTTTATGTGCTACTGTTACCCGTCCACAGAACAGCACCTCAAACTTTTTGGCAAAAGGGTCTTCAACATCTGAGAGATTATTCTGAAACTCTTCTTGACGGGCAATTTTTCCAGCTTGTCGAATAGAGCTTATAATCTCAGGCACCTACAGGAGGGGGAAAAAAATACACATTAGCATCCAGTGCTTTATGACAAACAAATTGCAAAATTAAGAGGCTCCCTGTCGTGATGTTCCTGGAATGGATACTTTGATTCAGTTTAAAAAATAAATGACCAGTTGAAGTGATCTTGCATTTATTCAAGAGACACAGAGCAGTTAAACACTGAGAAGAGGAATTCTCATTTGTCTCCTTGCCAGGAGTTCACCACCATCGACACTCGGTCAAAAGAGCTTTGTCCCTTGCAATGCTCTTCATCTTCAGTAAAACTTTTGCCCCTGAAGCAACCAGTATAATGTGACAAATTCCAACTCAAAATGAAAGACAGAAGTACTTCAGAAAGCATATGAGAAGCCAAGGACTAATTAATTGGTGTAGTTATTTAATCTCTGTTATTTTTTACTCCCTTCTCTTACTCAAACACTCATGTCATGTAGGTTAACGAGTCTCTTGCAAATTTGCTTTCCCCTTCATAATAGCATATTACACTTGGATTTTTTAAAAAAATGTAAATAGCTCTATTTTTTAATAACTATATTCTTTATTTTAGATGTTCATTTTCATTCTACTATCCTAGATAATAGAATTACTCTTAAATAATATTACCTCACATACAGTATGACTTGCAGGGCATCTGCATGAGACAGCAGCCTGCTACAGGTCACAGATGTTGTTATTAGAACCCAAACTGCCATGTGACACAATTTTAGTGACAGTAAACGGCCTCAGTTGCTGATATAGAAGGTAGTGATATGCATATGCTGTCTGCTAAGCTGCTGTGAGGCCAAGGCTTGGTTACATCACGCTGCTTTGCTTGACCCAGGAGATTAAGGTTCTTCTGCAGTCTGTGCTACTCCTGCTGTAACAAAAAATGCGAGGCCACCATGTATGATTACAACTGCTAATTCTGCCAGCTTTTTTATTTACCCAGGTTACTTTGAGAAAAATCCATTCAAAGTGTGCTAATTCCCTGACAAAACAAATTTCCCCTGTCAAGCATCAACTGGAACTTGCTTTACTTACAAGTATTTGGTTGCAGATAGTACAGGAAGAAGTCCAGGAGCAGCAAACTAAAATAGCAGCCCAGACAAACCATCTATGAGAAAAGGCATCCCTAAATCTAGACAATATTTTGGAGACCTGGACTCTGTTTTTTCTCAGACATTTTTATGGTTATCAATTGCTTAATCATAATGCAGTAATGTCATAAACCAACTGACGAAACAGCAAAGGACTTTGAGGGAAAAAAAATTTGAACAGTGAAAACTGAATTAATATTCTGGGTGCTCATAAAGACCTCAGTAGGATTCCTTTTATAGCCAAGGAAACAAAGATAAAGATATGGATAGATAGGTAGATAGATACGCACACACATATAACTAGTGGATTAAAAGCAGTAAGTAACACATTACAAAATAAATAAGGAACTCAGGAAGCATTACTTCACCCTTCAGTGCAAGGCATGAGTCATTATTCAGCTCATTATTCAGCAAAGACAATAGGGAAGAATGGGCAAGCAAAGCAGGGTCAGGAATTCATAAGTCCATTCTCTGATATATCACAAACCTGAGCCTTGGGCTCAGGCAGCTTTGTGCCTAACTTCTTAATCGTACACAAGAAGAACATTAAGGATCTAACAAATCTTTAGTACCTCAAACAATATGCATTTGCTCTACAGCGAGCTTAAGGTCTCCCTCAGATTTATTTACCCAATACTCCTTCAAAGAAACAATTTTTAGTGGCATAATGTATCAGAATGACAGTAAAACATAAAACTTCACTCTACCCACATTTGAAGCTGCAATTGCTTTAGCAATTTTTAATAAACATGTTTTACTCTCGTGGGAGTGTCTGGACTCACCAGCCACAGGCAATTTTACTACTGAGTTGCCCAGGATACACGCAGAGACCAGCAATCCCAACTCTGCTTTTGCTGAGGCTGCAGAGGCAACAGCAAAGGACTGAGACATTTTCTGAACTCTGCTTACTTTGGTAAAGCCAGGAACATCCTCTCTCACCCAGGCAAAGAGGGCCACTATCTCAACACAGCTAAGCTCCCCCAGCAACACACATGTCAACGCCTGTAAGGACAGTTTCCAGCAGTGCAGGTGCTGCAAGGGTTACAGCTGAGCTAAAGCCCTGACAAGGCATTAGGGATCCAGCACATATATGCAGTTACTGAATTTAACTTCTTCGATGTTTTTTGTTATCAAACACCTTGGACATTGACAAAATAGCTATTCAACAGTGGCCATACTTTATATACAGACAGGGGTTAGGGAAAAACACTACATCACACAGAAGGATTCTGCATTAGTTAATAAACTTTGTGTCTAAGGAGACCCAGCAGGCCTGTTGATGAAAAATCAAGGGGAGTATTTATTTATTTATTTTCACACATGCTAGGGTTTGAATCATGTCATTGATAAGTAACAGCTGGCTTCCGTGCTACACTTACTGAAAAACACTGACTCTTCTGTTCTCACTTACGGACCTAAAAAAATTTGCAGCCTGCTAATAAAATTGTATTACTTCTGATTAGGCAACTGATGCAGCAGCAGAAGCAGCAAATCACCACCTCACTTTCCTGTGATGCTTATGTATGTTAAACATTTATCTATTTTCATTAGTAAAGACAAGATCCACGATGAATGAAAAAAAATCCCCAAAATACTTATTTCCCTGGAACTGCTCTTTGCCTGATCAAGATTTTTTTATCTTTTTATCTACCTGTACCACTCCAGACTTTTTATGCAAGTACTGAAAATGAACAATCCACTTGCCCTCTGTATTCTCTGACACTGGCTCTCCGAGTAAACAGACCTGGATGCTGAGTATATAAAAATGAAGTAAACAGTAGCTAAAAAAATATATATTATAATTATTTCAGGTTATTAGAATAAAGATGTAGGCAGAAGTTTATTAAACACAGCTGCAACATTTCCAGATTAAGCAGCATGCCACTGGGTGATCAGTAACCACATCTCTTACAAACCTCCAAAAATTAATTAAGATGGAAACAGAATCAGGTTTTATAGCTCTTCAATTTGTATCAAAAAGCAGCAAGGATGAAGTTGCTCCTGAATTAAGTTAATGTTGCTTGGAGTCTTTTAAAGGTTGTGGGCTCTTTCTGAACATAAGAAAGAAATCTTTTTTTTATTGCAAAGGTGGCCACAAGCTGGCATGGGTTGCCCAGAGAGGTTGCAGAGTCTCTATCCTTGTAGGTATTGCAAACTCTGACTGGACATGGTCTGAGCAGCCTGCTCTAGGTGACCCTGCTTTGAGCAGGGGGCTGAACAAGATGACCTCCTGAGGTGCCACCCTATGTCACCTTGGTGATATAGATACCAACTGCTTTTATGCACACCTATTGGTAATTGTGCCTACTGATCTGAACTTGCTAAGACAGTGGGGGAAGACTGTTGCACACAGGTATGATTTCTTCCTGCCATGCAAATTCTCTTTTCTAGCATACTTCTATCGTTAAGTGTTTTCTGACTTGTTTCTTAATATAAATATGTAATTAGTGGATAAAGATTATTTCTGTAATTAGAAAAAACACTGCTGCTGACCTAAAATTATTTCCCTAAAACCACAGAACTAAGCATAGAACATCAGTGTAAGCAACAATGAAACTTTACCAAACACAGAGCATTACCTTATTATTATTTGAGGCCAAACAAGCCTGCTGAACAGAAGACACAACTGAAATGTACTAGGGAAAAGGTTTTGTGTTTAGAGTGTCTGAATTAGATACAGAAAAAGAACATGTATCTATAACCATTAAAAATAACACTGGACTTCTGGGTTTTTTTGAAGTGTACCACATTATTTCTGCTATCATGAGAATGTTTACTTTGCAGAGACAAAGCAGGGAACTGAAATGCTGAGTGTTCTTGTGACTTGACTCATGGGTATTCAAGTAAAATACAAACCAACACCTAGGACTTCCTAGTGCATGTTACTCAGCTACACGACAAATAGCTACAGCTTCTATGCCACACACCGAATCATGACAAAAGGCACTAATTTTTAAGCATGCACGGGTTTGCTGCATCTGAAGGACAAAGAACAGCTCTTTCCCCTCACGTAAATTGCAGTTGCATTTTTACCCCTTGAAACTAGCAGTCACCCTGGAAGTTTACATACAAGCATGTAAGAGGTCAAGGTCTTTATCCTGTCAGTAGATTTAAGAAAGAGTTAGAAACTATTTTAATGAAAAGAGCCCGGTAACAGCTGAATGCAACAGCTGACTTTTGGGAAGTAAGACCAGACTAAAAAAACATTCCTCTTTTCTTTTATACATAGTAGATAAGAAAGCAAAATGTGCCACAGAAAAAGAACTGCTAACACATCAGCTGGGAGGACTAGGTGAAAAAAGTGGAATAATTTGTTATTCTAGATGTTATGCAGTGTTTATACCTGCAGTATAAATCTACCAGTTTACACCTACCAGTCTCTGCATAAGGCTTCAGGTCAGTGAAGGGCTCAAGCACTGGCTTAACGATTTCAAGGACATAGATGGTTTTGTTTAACCTAAGACAGACCTGTGCTGACAGGAACTGGTCTTATGCAACAGACTCCAGAAACTCCTGGAGACTGAAAAACATTAGGGTCAGATTCTTAGGCTGAACCTCAGACGGCCTCACACCACCCCAGCTAGAACAAAGCCTTAAAAATCTTTCACGAAGCTCTTGAAACAAGTAGATGTTTTGATTGACTTTTGCTAGCTTACTCAAGTGTGAGAGGATATCTGAATTATTTTTAAGTGCTTTTACTTGCTTTTTTTTCTGATCAATAGAGCAAGCTCAATAAAACGTCAAGAAGCCTAATACTGTTTGCCATTAGTATCTTTCCTTCTTTTTTTTAGTAGAGAGTACTGCTACATAAAAGATAGGGTACACAGCTTTTTAATTGTGGGAGAAGCTATACAGTTGTGTCAGGACACATAGCAGTATTTTTGTCACCCATAAGGTATTTACAATCATGGAATATTTTGTAAAAGTAGTAGAATGAAGACATTAAAGTAATTTTTTAAACATACACAACACATAAAAAAGATAATACAGCACAGTATTTACTTGCGTTTTAAAAAAAGACTGCATAGAAGTTTTTATTTCAGTAGTTTGATATGTAATAAAAAGCAGTTGGTCTGTTTTCAGCACACTGGTAGCAAAACAGCTGTGCAGAAATCAACAGAGATCAGCATTTCCCATACGTACCACTCCTTAACCCACAGTAGTGGTCAACTGACTTCTCAAACACTTTTTTCCACTCATAGGATTTAAAGTTTGGCATTTTTAAACCTAAAGCATTTTAATTAGTATATTTTACGGGTACTCTTTTTTCTTTTAAATTGCGATACTGCACAATTTCTCCTTTCAAAATCACAGAGTAATTTAATTTGGAAGTGACCTCTGACAGTGCAGTCTCCCACACAAAGCAAGGCAAACTTCCACGTTACATAAAACTTCAAACTTTGATGAGATGCTGGGGGTCACATCCAGCTAAGTTCCAAGTAGGAATACCACGACAGAATTTCCTTACTTTCTGGCATTAGCAGAAATTCAAGGCAGAAAAGAGTTATAAACTTTTGCAGTTAATTTCTATTTCAGGGAAAGGCCTTTTATATTCAGGTCTTATCTCAAGTGTCTTCACAGGGCTTTTTTTCTTCTGTTATCTTGCTTAGAGACTCGTCTGCAGTTTCCTACACCTCCCTGGCTTTTTCCAGTAATTAACTTCAATTCTTGTTTTAAAACTTTTTACCCATTCACCCTTAATAAACAGTTCTACGGAATACTTTAATTATTACCTTTCTTCATTTGCTATTTGTTGATATTTATTCCTCCCACAAAGCCACTTTCAAACCCAGATTTAATTCAGAGAACAACAAAGTTTACAGCTCTTCCAGTCCTGTCAGTTTTTCTGTGCATAGCAAATGCACCAGGGGTAGAACCAAAGTGACATTCTTTCCAACAGCTCCCTAAATACAGATTGGCAGGTGCACAGAGAGACAATTCACTTTTACTCCATGATTTCACTCCTCAATGCCTATGATCCAAAATTTTGCTGCTGTATCCTCACTGCTCATACAACAGCCACAAACTGTGCCACTCTCAGCAGCTTCACCAGCCACACATGTTGGTCTAGCACACTTCTCTCTGCAGCACATAAGATGCACTGGATGTCTCACTTAACCAGGGAACTCAGTAATGTCTTTTGAAAAGGAGAACAAGTTGGAGCACAACCAGAGGGCTGGGAGGGGTAGCCAGGGTAGCAGCCAGCAGGACTAACCACACTGCAGGTGTGCTGCTTAGGAAGGGCTGTGAAACCTGCAAAAGCAAGACAGAGGTGCTGTTTCAGCCTTAATGAGGGAGAGTTCAACAGCTGAATATCACCATGGGCCCATGAAAGGAAGAACAATCATACACATGCCTACTTGTGGGCATGGTTTCCTTAGTAAGGTTTGAATGGGCATTATACAGAGAAAGCAATAAGTGAGGGTGATAAGGCTAAGACTCAAATTTTGAAGGCATGCTTATAAGAAGCTGATGAATCTGCACTAAAATCCAAAGGATATTGTGTGGGGGGCAGAAGAGAGTCATCTGTTTAAATCTAGTTCTTTTTGACCTGGATGAGTGGTTGAATGCCACTAGCATCGTCTGAGATGACTCTGACACAGTAAGCACCAAGAGTGGAGCTCCATGTAGCCAACACATACACTTACAGTTTACACATTATCATAGAAAGCTGTAAAGGAGACTAGACTTCCCACACACATCAAGTGCTACCTCCAGAAGATTGCTGAAGTATTGCAGACTGATGTCATGAGTACTGTATGCCACTTTCACAGTATCACATTCCTTTTAATATTACAGACAGATCTCAGCTCAAGAACATTCCCCATGATTCCTCAACCAGACAGAAAAGAGTATACTTCTTGCAAAATCATGTGAGTTCAAGAGCACTCCATGTAATTTGAAGAGGCACAAAAAGGTTTTCTTTCCATTCGGGAAAAAAAAAACCCAAACCAGTATTTGCAGAATCTGTTTATGGAGTACTGTAAGCAAGCTCAGAAATAGAACTTAATTGTACTCGGTGTTCTAGTGAATTTGGACTGTTCTGTTTTGTGATGGTGCTTCCTCCCCAAGAGAGATGCAACATGCTGGTGCTATGCTTTAAGGGTTTCTTACACACGCATTCAAGACATACCTTATTTGAAGCCTGAAATACAACAAAAGCTGGCTACTCTCCATAAATAAACTGCCATGTCCTAGATTGCTTCCTACTTTTGGACCCTTCCCCAATAGCAAACTGCAGTTGGCAAAGTCTCCATGTGCTTTTAGAATATCTCCAAATGCAACAGCACCTGACTGGCTCTGAAGGGGGTATTCCTACAAAATCTGCTTTTGGGAAGTATACTCTGCTATATACCTGGTGGGCTTATTACATGGTGTTCACTAATTCATACTTGCCCAGCCCTTTCTGTCCTTACAATAAAAACCCATTTCTTTTCATTCTGTACTGCTTTATCAGCTCCTCCATTCAGTATCATAAACTTGCAAGGAACAACTGTGGAATAAGTCAAAAGATATTTCAAATAAGGCATTAACATCTTCACAGGGTTATCTTCTCCATATTTTGTTTCCAAGGTTTCTTTTCACACAACTTCACAGAAGAAAACAGCATTTTAAGACATAAAAGTAGTTGCTGGTCGTGCCTACAGGGTTCCTGGCCCACATTTTACAAGGTGAGTACTGAACAACGAGGCAATACCTGTTGTAAGCAATAACTAGAAATATCTGTGCTCATTCATTATCAACAGAGATTAAATCCTTTCTTTTGGGAGAGGTGCAAGATGGAATTGCAAGCAGCTTCCTTCACAGGGTTGAGACAGTCCTGGGACTTTGCTGGAGGCTATGGGGTGGGAAACAGGAGGAAAGCTATTCTTAGATAGCTATAAATGGAAAAAGAGCAATGGCATTTTAAAGCTTTCAGGACAAGAGTTCTTTTCTGTTTTGATTTTTTTTGAGGCAGGGGAGAGAATTTGTCTTTTATAACTGAAGGGCAATAACACGATTAAACAGAAAATTAGGTATGAAGGTTGTTTTTGGAAAAAATTATTAATCAGATTAAGTTTCATTTATACAATAGGATACAGGCTCTCTCCTGGTCTCCTTTACTCTCTGGCTTCTGGCAGTTATCAAAATCGTACAAGTGGCAAAATAGGGGTTAGCAAAACAGACAGAAGTGAATACAATTTCTTTACAATTAAAAAAAAAAACCCTGAAAGTCTTCTGTCCTTTTTATCAATATCCAACTCCAAACAAGAAGGGAGGAAAACTCCATTGCTGATGTGTCTCCTTGTTACAACTACAGTTATTTCTGATATAACCTTCTTGACAGCTGACCCAAATGCATGTCAAAATCCCCCTCCCCTCAAAATTTATTTTGAGAGTCTCATGGAGGAAGACAGAAGGGGGAAGCCAGCCTATGGATGCTTTTGATTGATGTGATGTGCAAGTTTTATCTGCAGCAGAGCAAAACACCATCCCTCTTTCTCTGACAACAGAGCTGACAGACTTCCTGGGCAAACAGACAGCCACACAGACCTTCTTCCTAGGGCTGCTGGTGGGAGGCACAGGGACAGATGATGTTTTTAATCAGAAGAATCTTACTTGAACATTAAACTTATAAAGGCCCCAAGGGAACCGGAGTTAAGAAGCTGATCAGCTTTTTCCACCATTCTGCCTGACTGGTACAAAATCCTGGTGAACTAATTTGCTTATGGATGAGCACATTTGCTGCTTTGTCATATAGTAACAGGTTTCAGCTGCCTCAGGTCAACTCACAGGGGAACAGGATGGGAAAGTAATGACTAAACATCCCATGAAAACTACTGGCTTTCACTTAAAAGAGCAGTTAGTTCACCAGTTTTCGTCCTTCTCTGCTGTAAAACAGAAGAAAAAATGCTGACTGAATTATAACAACCTACAGTTAATAAATTTTATATGACTCCATGCTTCATAAACAAAACCACATCAGCTGCATGTACTGTGTCCACGTATAAAAAAATATGCTTTAGTCTTAAAAGGTCAGCCTTCAATGACTGTATGTCAAGCAGAAATGTTGCTTTCACAGAGTGATAAATTCTGTAGGTTATATTCCAACGAGACATACCCAAATCTGAAATTCCAGCACACATTATTGGTTCAGGTTCTGGGTTAGTAGCACCAGTTTTAAAGACAGGCCCCTTGTACATACATAATTGTCTGAAACTCCAAAGCACTTCCATAAATTTCCTTTTCCCTTATTTGCATTTGAGGAGATTGGAAGCTATAAAAAGTACCACAGAAACAAAACCAGCATGAAACATTTAGTGCCAACCATCCAAATTTCCATGACAACGGCTTCAGTGAGCTCACCTCATTGGTACTACAGCAGCAGACCAATAGTTCAGTAAATGTACAGAGGCAACTGTTAAGATCTGGTAAAAGTAAGATATTTGGCTACAGAGCTCCTTGAAATAATCACATAAACCCCCCAAAATGTTTGACTGAAAAAGAAAGGAGCTGTTTAGTTAACTCAGCGTTGCCATTTTCAGTAGCAGGGAGTGTGCCTGTGCAACTATGCATAAGCAGCCTCTTTTCCCCAAACCTGCAATTTCACAGAATATCTGTACCTGAAAGTCCTGTTTGGTAGCTGCATATCAAAGGTTTCCCCTGGAAAAAAAACCATGCTTTTGATTATAGTGATGGTGCTACAAAGATATAAAGGGAAACATTCACATGTCCAAAGCTAGCAACTTTTGCGTTGGGAAGAAGCTTCCAGATACTCCAGCCATGAATAATCTTTGGTTTGGTTTTAAAATGTGACCATCAACACGTGTGCTTACCCACACAGTGCCCGGAGAATGGAAGACAACAAACACTTTTACGCTCTCTTCACAGTGCTTCAGTTAATAACAGACAGAAGTCTAGGGCACAGAAATTCCAGATAACCTCTTCAGCCCTGAAATTTTCACCCATTTAAACAGATAAATTTGTGATAAATTTCACTGCACGTGACTTCCAGTCAGAAGTGTTTGGACAATGCACATGATGTGCCTCTTGGGGGTGTCTTGTGCAGGGCCAGGAGTTGGACTTCATCCTTGTGGGTCCCTTTCAATTCAGCTTACTCTGTGATTCTGTGAAAACTCTAATATTGAAATTCTATATTTATGCATTAATGCATCTCATGATTAATTATTGTAACTTGGTTAAAAAGCAAGAATAACTGAAAACAATTCAGAAACAATTCAGTACAGTTAACTCAGTGATAAAACCAATACACAGTAGCTGAAGTCGTTCCCTTGCCTCACCTTCTGCTCTTTGAGTTCTGGCTGCTCTTCCCAGCTCTACGGCCTCACCTCCCCATACAAATTAGTAAGCATCTCTTGACATATTTTGTGTATCTTAACTGATACGTAAAATACTACCAAAACAGGGGCTGAGAATTTTTTTCCCCTTGGTCATTGGCATCCATAAGCATTTCAGCTTGAACAGTTGAGCTGTAAAGGCTTCTAATGAAAAAAAAAAAAAAAAAGCCAAGATGTAATTCCTTTAATTGAATAATAATTGAATAATTCCATTGAGGATTTACTTATTAAGTCATTAGTCAAACTCTGTACACCATACACATCCTCAGCTCCTTCAAATTCAAAACAAAATGGTTCAAAAGACTTCTTAAAGTATTTAAAGCTTTTATTAGATGGCACAGTAAAAAAGTTCCAACAACCCGTTAAAGCAGAGGTTTTCTCAGAAATGCTGCCACTTCTACATTCAGGATGATGGGAAATTGCAAACTGTAAAGAGGTTCTTTACCTGACTTTTCCCTAAGGATATTTCTATTTATGGGACCCAGAGTGGAACTGCTGCTTTGGTGTTCTCAGAAACACCTCTAGTACACATAAAAGACTGCTTCACTACAGTAGCCTTTCAAAAAAGTCTGTGACATGAAACAGTATTTTAAATCATCAAATGTAAGGCAAATAAAGTTAAACTGCAGTGCTGAAGACATATGTTTATATGGCAAAAAATCCAAACAAACCCTTAGTTGAATTATCCATCTTTGATAGGACCTGGGGTTTTCCCTGATCCTGCAGGATTTACTAGTAGTTTTGCTAGTGGTTGGCTCAGAACATGTTAACCATGTGAAGACAGCAAGCACCAATTTCCAGAATGCTTTTCAGCAAAGAAAAGCAAACAGCATTTGACTAGAGGCTAAAAGTTCTGTTTCGAATTGCAGAGGACAGAACTTGTACAAAAGAGCAAGCTCAGCTACCTTGTCGGGGTTGGCTTCTTAAATCTGAAGGTCAACAAGAACTTGAAAGAAGATACTCATGAGAAATTAATTCAGAAAGGCATAAATGATTCAAGAGAAAAACCTTGCTAAACTGCAATCTACATGGCCAGGAATTTCTCTGTGGAAAGCTCTACTCCTTACTAAGCACTCCTAATGTACCTGACAAGTGCAGAGGACACTGCCCTACTACACCGGCACAGCCACATAAAAGCCATGTGAGCGACTACATTCCAGCCCTCTCCCATCAAACAGGGAACATCTAAGCAGAGCAGGTGCAATTCGAGCCTGGCATGCAGAAAAAGAAATGGAAGGACAAAGAATAAAAGCAATCCGTTCCAAAGGGAACTTAACTGCTGAGTAACTGAGGCGTTTTACCACTGACTTCATTTCAAATGCTGAGCGCATATTCCTCAGTCATCACCCAGGCCCCTGCAGGGAAAGGCGGGGAGTGACTGGCATACAGAAAACAGCTCATTTTAACTGCTTGGTATTTTGTGATAATCTGCATTTATCTGAAAGCTGTCAATTGGTAACAACATTTTACCCCAACATAAACTGACCTGGAGAATCCCAGTGAGCAGAAACGTAGTGTTCTCTGACAAGGGCATTGTGCAAACTTGGGCACCAAACCACAGCTCTGGCAGAAATCTGCACTTTCTCTTTGCTACATTTCTGGCATCCAGCCTGGGAGACAAGCAAGCGTCTGTCCTTTCAGCCCTATCCACAGCGTCAGTGGCTTCAAGGAGATTCTTCCACAAGCAAAACTATGGCATTTGAGCCTTCTCTCCTCGGTGATTCCCAATTCTTGCCTGGCACTAGTTCTCCATTAACTACTTGATTCTTGATACAGTATGCAAGTATTCAAATTCGTTTACCAAAAGGGTTATGAGGGGTAAATGCACTAGCACAAACAAGAGTTGCACTCCATAGAATACCACCACCACTTACTCACCCACCCAAATAATTTATCATAAGTAAGATGGGCTTAAAAGCAAGACAGGTTTAACAAATGTGTAAGTTTTTGTGCTTTAGACAGTATTAAAATGCCTGGTTATGATGGCTCCTGAAGAGACCAAAACTTGATTTGTTTGGCTAAAATGTAAGTCATTCACTGAGGGATTAAAGATGTCCAAAGGTGCTCAACTTTGCTGGAAGCTGTTGGGAATAAAGGAAAGAGGCATGTCAGTTAAACCGGAGCAAAACAACCTCATAAATGAGTGCGATATACCCTAGAACAGACCAGCAAAAAATGCCAAGGTCATCCTTTCAGAACACTCTTGAAAAGGAAGAAAAAAAGCAGGAGGGGATTTCTTGGCCATCCTGATTTTCAGTCTCTCATTCCTCTTCATTCCTTTGCAGAAGGCAAATTAATTTCATTTGTAGCTTCCGACCTAAACTAAGAAGTATATTTTTATTCCCACGCATGCTCCTCCAGAGGTCTACTAGGCACTCTCTTATATAGAAAATAGTAGGAATGTTGGCAAAACACCAGCAAGATCAATTCTAACGCAGCATATAAAGCTAAATTAGGATTACAAGAAATATAAGTGGCATTTCCAATATTATTATGATTACTTCTTCAGTAATGTTTCATGGCACAAGCCAAGTAGCCCTGGCTTGCTGCACTGAATAGGATAGAAACTTTGTTGATGGCTTGAGAGCTTCCCAAACTGAAGAAAGCTCATGGGCCATTCCGACTCAGAAATCCTTGAAAAAAACCCAACCCAAACTAAAACTTACTTCTTGTTTTGCTATTGGGAATTTCAGAGCATCTATTGTAAATACACCCTAAAATCTGATTTTCACAGGAGAAGGAATCCAAACAATCAGCTTCTCAACTCAAGGTCCAAGATTAGCCAACCCAGCTCGGGACAGCTACACTGCCACCCTACCCTTTTCTGCCAGTGCTGGTGGCACGTAAATGGAGGTTCCTCAGGCTTCAGCAACACACTCTGTCGCTCTCAGCTCCCCTCAGGAGGGAACTGGGAACATCCCTTTCCCTAGCTGAGAATCTGAGGATACATTTGCTCAAAATTCTCTATTTATACAATTTCTTGCATTAAGAAATGTTTCTATTTCTTCAGCAATCAGTTCTCTAATTCTTGTTGCTGTCAAGCTGCTTCTGAATAGAAACCTGCACTATAAAATTAAGCAATTTGTAAAGAACTAAGACTAATCTTTTTTTTTTTTAAACTAAAGGTGTATTAAATATAGGAACAGAAATAAAATTACTTTTAACACCACTGTATTATTATCTCCTACTAATTAATTAATAATGTGCAAGTTTACCATTAAAAATCTGCATGTCTTTTTTTTTGAGACTGAAAGCTTTGACATTTTTCAACCCCACAATGATTACTTTTAGTAGTAGTTACTTCAGTGATCGAAATCGAATATGAATAGTTTTTGTGTATCTACAAAAACAACTATATTTTCTACTCAGAGCAGTGCAAACAGTTTACACTTTCAAGAGACTATGCTTTTAAGTGCTTAGTCAAAGGTTTCCCTCAACTCAGTTGTCTAACTTTGTATCAAACCATGCAGGAAAAACAGGTATAACTATTCTTTTTTAATTAAATAATTTTAGGAGACCAAAACAAGTCAGTACTTTAGAATTCATTATCCACAGAGACATCACTCAGGGGTTTAGCCAGCATCCATATGGCCAATGGGGGCAACATCAATCCACGTATGACTCAAGCAGGGCTTTATCCTGCAGCCCAGAATGGGCCCCATGGCTGAGCCTGGCAGCACTGCAAAACTCAGCCCTGAGGAGTCTGTGTGTAGGTAAGAGACAAGTTAGGTAAAGCTGCATGTAAAAATGTGTAAAGAAGATACATTAAAAGGTGATGTTTATACAAACACCAGAGAAACTGACTTTATAGAACATAGGAGTAAATTGCTTCACATGTAACTATCTGCAGGCCTGGGGTCTTGCATGGTGAGACTAAACACTTACGTTGCTTAAATCACTCATTTTTAAGTAATAGATGCAAGGAGACAGCTTTGCTTCGAAGAGGGCAGTTTCCTCCTCTCCCCATCCCCCAGTCCTTCCCTGTTCTGGAATGGGCCACCATCTTACAAAAACTGGAAAGGTTTGCATTTGTGTTGAAAGCCCACAGCAACAGCTCCTACATTTTTACTGATCCGATTTTGGCAGGCAGGAAAGCTTTCTCTATTCACAAGCCTCATTTTATATTTCTAAGTACACTGCTTTGCTTTCCCTCCCAAATTAGTGCTGACAATTAATGGCCATCAAAAGAATAAAACTAAATAGTTGTGAAGAACCAGCATTGAAATAATTAGTTTTGAAAGCCCAGAAAGCACTCCTAAAAGCAGTGAGAAGTGTGTTTGTGCAAGAGCTTGTTTCTCTAAAAACACAGTGAGCTCCGTGTGCTACAAGTTCTGACCTCCTCCAAGAGCAACTCCTCCCCGACCAGCTGCCGTGCCCAGCTGACAAGTGAACAATGAGGGAAGGAAACGAGCCATCCCTTGGGGGCATCCTTGAAGTACGTACTCAGTGGCATCGCTCATCTTTAACAGCAGCCACCTGTATAGGAGACCGGCACATTTATAGGAGTCGGCACGGACATCAGCCGGTATCATTCCCTCAGATAACACGGCAAAGCGGGCTTTATGTTATGCACGAGACAGAGCCTGAGGCATGACAGCAGAGGCAACTACACGTGCTCCACCTAACAGGTCTTCACCCAGAGAAAAAAAGGCAAGTGGAAAGAGAGAAGGATACATTTCGATTTTTCAGGGTGTGTCTAAAATTCAGCAGTCTCCTTTCAAGACAGAATAGAGCAAATCCTTCTATCTGAGAATCTGAACAAAGGCAACAGTCACATATCAAGCACTTCCCTCTTACTATCTTCCCAGGGTTGGTATTTCATCTGTTAAATATTCAGGAACGGGGAAGTAGAAGTAATTAAGCAACTGACCATTTACACCTGACAACAGAGAAGGGAGAATCAGGTTTTATGTGGTCTGCCTAGTAGCCTACGCTGCCTGTTAAATTTCAAGATAAAGTCTTTTTTCCCAGCTAATTCATTCAAGGAACCTACAATTCTTGCCTGTCATACAGCTGTTTCACACACTTGTCCTCTTCTACACGTTAAACTGTGCCTCGAGTCAGAGTATCATTTGCAGCTCATTTTAAATTCAGAATGACTGTTCCATTGGAATTTTTTTTAAACATCAGCTCAAAACTATATTCTAGAGATCTTTAACCATCTTTACTGCTTTGCATCCATATGTAGTTTCAGTTACAGTGGAAAATCCTACTGAAGCCCTAGACAGACAGATGAAGAAGCCAGAAGGAAACACGCATTGCCATAGTGAAACATGCAAGTGTCCCACTAAAATCCAACTTATTGTTCATAAATTCAGAGCATGACAAAAACCAGGGGGGAAAAAAGAGTCCAAAACAAACAGTGGGAGCGCTGTTACACATTCCTCAGAGTACACAAGTAGCGTTAGACTCCAACAGGCGCTAAGATCAGGCCTTCTGAGCAGTTTTAATTACAGCTCTCCCCTTTTGCAGATCCGCAGCAACGCTGAACGAGTCGGCCAGACCTCCAGCTTCGCTTTTAGCCCCTAAACCCAAGCCACGTCTGACAGCAGGTTGACTTTACCGGTCACTTGCAGCGCTCCTCCTTTTCCCTGGCTGAACAATACAGCAGGGCTCCGCTCCCTTCCCAGAGATGACTGACTTGCCTTGAAATTACACGCGAACATCTGCAAGCCCTACGGCTGGACTTTGCTGCCCGAGCGCGGAGGGCGGCGGGCGCCGCGCCGCCTACCTTGGCCACCCAGCTGAACAATGGTGACATCCTAGGGGCTCCGGCGCGGCGATCCCCGGCTCCGGCCGCTCCTCTCCGCCTCTCCCGCCCGGCGCTGCCGCCGCCTCATGCGCCGGGAGGGGACGGGCCCGCTCGGACTGCTGAGGCGTCCCCGCCGCCGAGCGGCACCGCGAGCTCTCCGCGCCGGGGACACTGCCCGTGGCGGCGCCGGCTGCAGCCGCGGGCTGCGGGAAGCGAAGGGAAGGGAAAGGAAGGGCCGCAGCCGCGTCCCGCCCCCGCCGCGCTCCGCCTCCGGCGGGGCTCCCCGCGCCCGGGCTGCGGCCCCCGTTCCCGGCGGGCGGGAAGGGAGCGGGCTCGCCCTCCGGCAGCGCGCCCGGCAACGCAGACGACCCTGGCTGCCCGGCCACGTAATTCAGCGCTGACGACGGGATTCGTAACTAAAACTTTCTGGGAACATCCCGGCATCGAAGTCATTCCTCACATTAAAGGATCGAGGGAAAATCATCTGCTTGAAACCACTGTGAAATGTTACACTTCCAGTCTGTCTTGCTATTCGTGTTAGCTCATGGCATTTGACATCACACGCTAGCAGCTCAGCTTCCAGAAATCAGACTGTCGTAGAAGGCCAGACAGTAGTGTACATGTTTCCGGCAGGTCCTGGGATGTTACTTGCCACTCAACCAGGAATGCTGTTCATTCCTGTCGTTGCTCCGGCTGAGCCGGCTGTGAACATCCCCCTCCTCTACTCAGTGGCCTAGGGCTGCCTGAAACAACTAATTTTCCTGAGTTTGGAGGAAGGACACAGAACTAGGAAAGGAAAAAAGGCTTGGAGTTCACAGGAAATAATCCACTGGGCCCTAAACAAAAAGCCCTTTATTTTCCACCGCCTCACAGAAACAACATGAAGAACTAGATTTGCACAATCGTAACAGGAAAGCACAGGGGTCTGTTCTGCACTTCTCAATAAAATTCAACTGGTCGAAGTTAGATGATGAAGTGCCAAATTCAGCTCTTTGTTTTGCCCAAAGACACTCTGACCAAGACAGCCTACTCCACTGGAAGAATGCCCTTCATATGCTTGCACTTGCACACTTACGGCCAATGGATCAATCTCTGGGTTAGAGCTGACACCGCTCCAGTTGTTTGAGTTACTAAATGAAAACAGGAGGGAAAGAGTGACATCCACGCACATGGGCTGGGGAGAAGCGAAGTCAATCTCACAGGTCACTGAGGCAGAAAAGGGGTAGTTTTGGCCCCTGCCCCAGACTGCACGATCCTGCAGCCCTGGGTTCGGTTCATGCAAAGCAAATAAGGCAGCGAGCTGCCAGGGAGCTCTATCACCTCCTAATGCTGTGCTGGTGAGTGCCCTAGTGCTGCTGTATGTCTGTAATGGGCTGCACAGGGATGAGGGGGCAACAGAAAAGCAGTTCTCAGGCTGTACCTAAGCTACAGTTTCTGAAATTAAAACCTTAACAAATACATTTCAGATCTTCATAAAAGGACAATAGAGTTCAATTTTCTAATAGTTCTACAGATTAGAGATAATTCACAAGGATGGCCAATGGCTCTCTCTGTCATTATGACAGTGGCCATGGACATTTTGATTATACAGATGTTCTTAGCCATAAACCCAATAAGTGACTAAATATGACCAACACCCATTCTGATAGCAGTCTCTAAAGGCTTACTGGTATGATGGAGAAATTTTCACTGCTGCTACTGTTCATGATGTACAGAGAACATACATGAAAAAATGACATCTGTTCGCAGGGCCTTAAACTCAGAACCTGAGAAGAACACCAGAAGTACTACCATCTGAAGTATAGAACCAGGTCTGCTTTTATTTCATAAAGCAACTGAGGGCAAGAGCAAGGCAGAATGCTCCTCATTATGTGCTGCTCATAGTTGTACAGTATAACCACTATATTTGATGGTAGCCTGAGAGTCTCAAGAGTCTCATTTCTCTAATGCTGAGTGTGAACAATATTACTTCTAAATAATTATTTCTTCCCCTTTCTCTGAGGAGCTCCTGCCAGCTTGGGAGTTTTTCCAGCTCCCCCTTCTTGACTGGAATCTTTACACAATTTTAAACTAGCAATACACACATCTCCCCACGAGTCCACATTAAACACTGATGTCAGTCAGGATATCTGGCTTCTCGCCCTGCCTGCCACTGGCTCAAACAGCCATCTCCAGAGTGTCACTTCACACTACTTAACTTCCAAAACCTGTTACATGGAGGTGTTACAGTGACATTTGTATGATTTTAAATGCACTCTGAAAACTTCTACATGCTTCTATAGGATTGGGAAGAAGAGTGGTCTTGTGGTGAAAACTCTGAATTAAGAGAGCGTAACAATGAATGAATTCCAGCTTCTGCTGTTAACATGACTTTCAAGCATGCTACATAACTGCTCTCTCTGCTTTAGTTCATCTGTTAAACAAAGATGATAGATGCCGGCCTTGAAGGAAGGAGGAGTGGGCACACTTTGGCATTTGGGAAACAGCTGGAAGTGAGGCTTAAGTGTTCAGCTATAAAAACAGTTAGTAATGCATGAAATTCTTCAGTGTAAATGAAAAGGTCACTGTGTTGCTTACCTTCCAAAAAAAGATGCATTTAGTAATGTAGTGGGAACAATAACTGCATTCATTTTTCAGGATGTTCAAATTTCTTAAAACATAACCTCTGTATTTTAGTATCTGAAGTTTGGCTTGTGTAGATAACTGTCCCTCCAAAAAGACTACATACCCATTTTGGGGAAATGGAAAAATTCAGGGCCAGGGAATAACATCTGTATTGCATAAACAGTAAGTAGCACTTGACACCATCTTACCCAAGTGTATGATCTCTTAAAATCAAAATAAACCTCTCAGTCCTATAAGCTGTTCCATGTTATCATGGAAAGTATTAGCAAAATACTTGTGGCTGTTTTTAAAATAGCAACAATTAAAATACTTCAAAGCCACAACTTAAAGCTTACATTGTCAGAAAGGTGATCTTTCTGTTTTACAGATGTCCTACATAAATTGACACATACACAAATACCCCCATCATTTTTTCTCCAACAAAGTTTTCTCCATTAAAAGAAGTCATTTGGAGAATGAAAGAGATATGAAAAGAGAAGGGAGACATAAGGAAATATTAAGAAGAAAGGAGGCTGCAGTTGACCTTTCAACTCAAAAGAAGAGTATTTCTGGCTCACTGTCCTCTGATTTCAGCTTTCTCTAGGTTTAACGGCCATAAATATTTTTGTGAGTCTTCACCGTGTGTCATCACTGAATGATGTCTCACAGGAACTTGCATTAAGGGTATAGCCACAACTGTGGTACCTGAGAACTGGCCTCTCCCGTTGCTTTTGTGTTAACACTAGTGGTGGTTTTAAAGCAGACCCCATTCCCACTTAAAACTTTTTCTTCTGAATTGTACTTAAACATGTTTTGGCAGTTATTCTTCTCATGGATTATCCCCTCTGTCCACATTCACTTACAAGTTTCACTTGTCTCCTTCCTCCCTGTACACAAGAAGGTCTTGATAAACTCAGGTGAAAAAAATGCAAGAAAAAAATATGCCTGCCATTAATTATCACTTTCCAATATTTGGTCTTTGTTTAAAAACACCCACAATTTTTATCCTTTATCACTTACTTCTCACCATTCTTTAGGATTTCCCTCAGTATTGTCTCATCCTTTCTCATTCCAGGTGTGATGGTTTCTACTTTATCAGAGAAAAAAGAGAGAAAGAAAGTAACTACTGTGGGAGTACTGTTTGTGATGTGAATTCAAAAATGTAATAATGTTTTGGTTCTTAGATGCAGCTGTAATAAAACACACCAAAACAAAGATGTCTAAGGAAGCACCAGACTTTGATGGCACCTTTGTATGATGAAAGATGCAAGAAATCGTTCATCTGAATCCAGCAAAGGAAAAGAATAATGAATCCTCTGGATTTCATCCTATCCAAAGACTCAATCAAGCCTAACTCAGTGGCTTCTGAATGGATACTGTGGTGAAGAAAAGAGTAAGCTCTGTTACCTCTTTTGGCTAAATTATAAACAACCCTTTTTCTCAATACAAAATAAAATATTAATCATAAAACCAAATTACGTCACCAAACCAGATCTGTGCCAGCCCCCTGATGAAAGATAACAGCAAGACCCGACACCTAACCACAGACTGGCAGTGGCTGTTCCTTTAATTCAAAGTGCATAGGAGCCATCCTAAAGATGAAATCCAGCTTTCACCAAAGCACCTGGGATGGTTTTTTGGTGTTTTCTAGTCACTCAGTGGAAACAGAAGTGACAATGATTTGTATAATCTTCTTAGTACCGTGAGTGAAATGTTCTGGCTATTTGCTAACCAGTAGCAAATAAGAAAAATGCTGACATTGGGCCAGTGCCCAAAGATAACTTGCAATTCACTCCCTGTGTGGCAGACAGAAGAGAACAGTTCCTCACCAGAGTGCTGGGCACCGATTCAGCAGCAGAGTCCTTTCCAACCTCTCCTGTAGGTTTAGCTTACATATAATTGTCTTTTCCACCACAAAATTTGTAATTCCTAAAATGCTTTGATTTAAGCGATATTGGGATTTCTCGCTCAGGAATGAAAAGTCGTGTTGGTGATGGTTGTCTGTCCTCTTCCCTACCACCACAATCCCTTCTCTCTCCAACAGTGTCAGAGCATAAGACGGTTACCATGTGCTGAGGCTCATGTGGGATCCTGTACCTCAGCAAGAGGACTGAGGGAAAGCAAGATGTGTGAAGGGAAAGGTGATTCTACACCTATAGGAGAGAAGTGTAAGAGCACATGGGCCAGGTTGCTCACTCAGCAGACAGTGGAACTGAAGTCCTCCTTGGGCAAGTAATATCCTAGAGGCAGGGTTAGATCAACTGGAGAGAGGTCATGAGAGTATTAGATGATAAAATACCCCATAAGGTTGAAGTAGCTTTCCTGGTTGGCTACCATTATCTTCAGATTCTTCCCCATGGGTCTGTTTTGGACAAAAGTATTTAGGTGTTCTTCTTTCCATTTGAAAAGTTGTATCTAGAGAAAATGGTTTTGCTTCTCTTATGCCCTGTTAGAAGTTGTGGGTGATAGCAGATGCTGGGATGATCAGTCAGTTATCTTGAATGGAATGGATCATTTCTTACTTGCTCCAGAAAGTTCAGAGTGGAGGGGTTTTGGTGAAATCCTTAGTCAAACAAGGGACTGGAGAAAACACTACTCACAGCATGTGGAACCCATCATCCTGTAAAGGTAACCAAGGCTGTACATAATCAGCATAACAGTAACACAATTTACCTTTAGGGTCCATTAGTGCCCCTTCGTAAACATTAGGGTCATCTGATGCAAAAAGCTCATCTGGACTGAAATCATAGCGCCACTTCAAACACTTCCAAAAACATTGATGAGCAAACTTCGGATTGGCAAGCTTTATGCTGGATTGTGTATTTTTTGTCTTTCCACAGACAGAAAATAAAGCTTAAAGCTGTCAGGAACTTTGCCATGGGTTCTGACTAATTCCACTCAAGCATAATCATATGTCTGCATTTGACCAAGATGAAATCTGCACTGCTGATCTAATTGTAATCAAATGATCAGATCTCTATAAATGAGTGAAAAAACACAGCCTGAATCTACAAATAGGTCCAAGCAAGACTTATGAAGATCTCTTGTGAAGAGATCACTTTGATCTGAATAGCTGGATGCAAAAAACCCACAAGGATGATGTGGCAAATGAGCAAAAAGGAAAACTCAGAGCACAGCAGGGAATTGCCACAGACACTAGAGGTTCCATGCATTTATTCTGTCTAGTAATGAGGGTTTTGTGGAAGCTGTGAAACTAGCAGGAAAAGCAGAAAACAGGCAGAGCAAACTAGGAAACTGCAGAAGCAAATCACAGAGCTCAAAGTAAATGGGGATGCTCCCAGTGTGCAATGAGATCATCAGCTAAGTCTTGACTGTAGCTAAAACAGCCAGAAATCTCCTGTTTTTCCTCCTTGTAGGGCAGTAACTTTTGGATTCTCAGTGTCACTAAACTGAGGGATAACTTAGCTGAGCACTCCAGAATGCTGAGGTGGCGCTGGGGAGAGAGCAGCAGATGCCACAGGGATGACACACACCTGCACACACACCCTGACACAACTGGATAAACTATAAAATACTAATTATGCAAGAGTGCTTATTTTAAAAATCATGCAGCACTGGGATGCAAAAGATGTGAAAATCAAATTGCCCTTGATGTCCCCTGGCACTAGACACATGGCCCTGAAAGGACTTTGCACCCTTTTCCATCAGCTTCCTGCTGCTTCCTTGTGACAAGCACTCACAGGTCTCAGGAGAAAAAAAACCTTCTTAAAGTTTAAGAAACATTTTCAAAATGCAATTTATTAAAAGTTATACTTAAATGTTTGTTGATTTTAAAGCTTATATGATTAACTCAAGTCAGACGGGAAAAAAGACAATTCATTTGAAGATAGGTCTCATTTCCTTTGTAAAGAAGAACTACCTCACAGTGGGAAAAAAACCCCAAACTACTAAGCACTTCTACTTCCGATAATAGGTAAGTTATAGAGTAAAAAATGTCTAGAAAGTATTGAGGAAAACCTATGAACAGAACATGACACCTCTCATTTGACTGGCTAAAACCAAAACATAATTATGATTTTATCAATTCCCTATATGCTATGGGAGATGTATATTATGAGTGCCTATTTCCATTACATGGGACTTCATGTTAGTTTAGTTAGTCCACATTTACCGTAGCCTACTAGAACACTCTAGTAATGAGTAATATAAAATTAGCAATCATGTATGCATCATTTTACAGAGTTATATACTAGCTCTTTGTTCACATAATTAACTATAGATTCATAATTAACTATAGACAAAAACATAGTCCCATTCCCCTAGGCAACGTCAGTTGCAACACGAGGAGAGTAGGGGAGTATATTGAGTTCCACAGTGTGGAGAGCTGTGAAAAATAGCCAGTCTTCTCAGTTCTCCACAATTTACTTAATAACTTAATGAATCTATTTCTAACAGCATTGATTTCTCATCATTCAGTTCAGCCACAATTCCCATAGATAGTGCACAGATTCTAATGGGCTTATACTGTAGTTCACATACTCTAAAGCAACCCCCATTTCAGTGAACTGAAAAAGCTCCAGCAGTTAAAATAAAACTTTAAGTGTTAACTATTCTACTCCCAAACCAAAATATCCTTGGTTTTCCTGGGAATTTCTTAACAATGAGAACTATCAGTTCAGGTTTATCTCTCAGTAGGTGTAGGGTCCAGAACTTACCAGTCAATGGAGCTATATTGCAGTTCACATATGATGAGAATCTGAGTGTAAAAGCTATTCATTTGAGAATTGCCCCCACCAAAATCACAGACCAAGTTGTTACTATATCCTTACAGATCTTAAGCGTAGATAACAAAAAGAGGAAACAAATACCATATTGTCCTGTTCTTTTCCAGAATCAAGCTGAAGAAATTTTAATTTCTGTAACGTTGCCCTCATATCATAAGCTTCCCTGCTCCAGCGCTCTTGGACAAAACCCTGGTGGGAGAACTGCAGCAGCCAGCTGAGAACTACAGCAGCCCCTTGCAGCTGATTAAGAAGTGCACTCAGCTGCCTGCCCAACCCTTGCTCTGCATCACTTCTCATCACCAGCCCTCCATTTGATTACAAGCTGCAGCACAGTCCTTCCCTAGATATTTCCAGTGTAATGTGAAGTAGAGAATACCACTGGAACCTACAAGCATAATAATTTGCATGTACAGTAATTTTGTATGGAGCATATAAATCTGCCTTTTTATTAAATTACCTGTGATTTTTATTTTGCTATGTTGTGCTGTTGATTGTATTCCTTCTCAGCTGTCTTGCAAGTGGAAAACTTTATCAGCAATGTTCCCTTGCACACATTTTTAACTTACTGTTTCTAATCTCTTCCCGTCCTACCCTATTCTGCGGGCTTATTAACCCACTGAGTGTATCTTTGCCAGTGATGTGGACTCCTTTGCCTTTGTATTTTTGGCTAAGTCATACTGTCTTTCAATTACAGTGAAAGCCACAAAATGGCAATAAACCATCTTTACAACCAAGACTCAAACACTGTCTTTACCAATCTGAAAAACCACTTTCCCCATGATTCAGCTGGCTTTCCATTCAGAAATTTGCAGTTCCAGGTTTCATTACAAACAACATTCCACATTTAGTTATTTTAAGACAATTCTGTTTTAACTCCTAAAAAACACACTGGAAAACATTTGTGAAATACAACACACAATAGAGAGGCTTTTAAAATACAGCAACAGGATTTGTCCTTATGGCTCTTTTGTGGTTTTGATAAAGCTGCATCACTTCAAAGGGCTCAGGATATACTACTGTAAGTCACCAGTGCACATTTCAGCCACATGTGCTGACGGCGCTTCCGCTCCTCTGCCAGAACAATGGAAGCCTTTGCGTGCTGAGTCAGCCATCCACAAACACGGATCCATGCAGACCGAACGCAGTCCCTCACCACAGGTTGTGTTAACCATGTCTTATCACCAAGAAGGTGAGATAGCTGCATCATTTCATGTAAGACTCGTGGAGTTGGTAAAATTTGGAAATGTGTACATATTTTCAGGAATAAAGTCTAAAATATTAGTTGACATGAAGTACACTACTAAAATACATAAATAAATACATAAATAATCATGGGTCAGTTCTGCCATTTCCTCCTTTCTGGGTATTCTTAGGACCAATAGGGAACTCTGGCATATCAGGAGAAACCTGCACAAGGCTGGATGGATGGGCTGGACAGCTGAATTCTTCACTGAAGCGATCAGGTGAGTTCAGATACCACTGCAACTCGCAAGTCTGAGCTCACGTATTTGAATAATTTACAAGTCTTAACTCGCATATTTGAATGTGTCCACAGGTGCAAAGAATGAATAAGTGAACTTCAGAAGTCATCTGAGCAGGTCTTTTAGAATCATGGAATCAATTTAGGTTGGAAAAGACCTGTAAGATCATCAGGTCCAACCACTAACGCAGCACTGCCATGTTCACTACTAAACCATGTCCCCAAGTGTCACATGCACACATTTTTTGAATGCTTCCAGGGACGGCAATTTTACCACTTCCCTGAGCAGCCTGATCCAATACCTGACAACCCTATTACTGAGGAATTTTTTCCTAATATCTGATTTAAACCTTCCCTGGTGCAATTGAAGCTGCCTCCTCTCATCCTGTCACTTGTTATCTGGGAAAAATGGCCAAGCCCCGCCTCACTACAATCTCCTTTCAGGTAGTTGCAAAGAGTGATAAGGTCTCCCCTGAGCCTTCTCCAGGCCAAACACCCCCAGCTCCCTCAGGTGCTCCTCATAAGCCTTGTGCTACAGACCCTTCACCAGCTCCATTACCCTTCTCTGGACATGCTCCAGCCCCTCAATGTCTTTCCTGTTCTGAGGGGCCCAGAACCGGACACAGGATTTGAGGTGTGGCCTCACCAGTGCCAGGTACAGGGGGACAGTCACTGCCCTGGTCCTGCTGGCCACACCATTGCTGACACAGGCCAGGTGCCACTGGCCTTCTTGGCCACCTGGGCACACACTGGCTCATGTTCAGCAGCTGCTCACGAGCACCCCCAGGTCCTTTTCCACTGGGCCACATTCCA